>JAUKNK010000204.1:600000-1063623 GCA_030765055.1 Mantis religiosa
TTTGGAAGGAGAGTTTGAACATTTTGGTTCATACTATTGTAACGGGAGCGCTGGAATACCCTGTGAAAGCAGCTGGCAGCGGAAGGTAGGGGAGGTTCGGTTAGCCACACCTCCTCCTCGTTTGTCTTGTGGTGGTGACAGACTGTGGTCAGGGAAAAAACATGACTGTGTCGCCTGTTTTCTCTACACCTGTTTCTCGATCTTTCTGTTACTAGAACAATCCTGTAAACACGAGAAACCGGCGATATTCCTATATAAAGAGAGTTACAGACAGACAGAGGGAGTTAGTTAGTGAGTTGAGTTGGTTTTGGTTTAGTCAGTCAGTCAGTTGGTTTTGTCAGTGAGTGAGGAGACAGTCGCAGTTCTTGGTGTAAGAGTTAGTCAGTGACGTGTTAATGTACGGAAAGATTGTGCAACGCAAGACTGTACGTAACTTTGAATGTGTACCGGAGCTTACGTAACCGCGAGTACAGTGAAATTGTAACGGACGGACTGGTGAATTGTAACTGTGTGCAGCAAGTAATTCTGTGTAATTGGCAAGTGTTAAACTGTAAGTCGGTGGAAATAAAGAACATTGTTGAGAAGTGTAATTGGACTTTTTATTTCACGAACCCACAAAGTCACACTGGTGTCAGGAAGCGGGAAAACAACATAACATCACCGAACATTACAACCATGGAGGCAGCATTAGAAAAGATTTTAGCGGAACTGAAAGAAATGAAGACGGCAACTGAAAACCTCGCTGCAAAAATAGAGACGGCCAACGACAACATCACCGCGGAGATGGAAGAAATGCAGGCCGAGTTAACCACAGAAATGAGAGCAGCGAACGGCAGTCTGGCCACGGAAATGAAGGCGGCGAACGAGGCTCTCGCCGCAAAGTTTGAGGAACGTTTGGCCGGCGTGAGGGATGACGTCGCGAACCTGGGCAAGCGGAAGGGTCAAGTAGACGACCGCCTTAATGATTTAGAGGAAAAGGCCGACAACATCGCAAAACCCCTCACCCGCCTGACGGAGGAAAACCGGCCTTATGTGTGGACGGAGGACGCCGAAGACGCTTTCCAGCACCCGAAGGGGACCCTGTGCAGTGCTTCAATGTTGGGTTTCCCCCAACCGGGTGGCGCCTTCATTGTGGACACCGACGCCAGCGACCATTGCATTGGAGGTGTCCTATCGCAGATTCAGGACGGCCACGAGCGCACAAGAGTGGAAGAGGAGGAGCGTGCCGCAGCAGTCCGAGTAGTTGTGGCAGTGCCTGCTGAAGGCTGGGATAGCGCAGGCCTGAGGAGGGAGCAGCTGGTGGACGCAGACTTGGGGCCACTCTTGAGGGAAGTGGACGCAGGGACGAGACCAACCTGGGAGGACATCGCACCGAGGAGCGCCACCTACAAGTCGTACTGGGCCCAATGGGACGCGTTGAAGACCAGAGAGGGCGTGCTGTTCCGGGTATGGGAGTCACCCGATGGGAAGGCGCAGAGAGAACAGTTGGTACTTTCCCGGAGCAAGGTCCCGGAAGTCTTGGAGGAAGTGCACGCCGGTACTTCAGGAGGACACCTGGGAGCGAACCGAATGATTCACAAACTACGGCAGCGCTACTTCTGGATGAGACTCCGAGCAGATGCTGGTGGTACACCTGGACCGCCTCGCACGCTACGATGGGGCTGTTCGAGGCGAACAGCTTTGAGGAGGGAGCAGTGTAACGGGAGCGCTGGAATACCCTGTGAAAGCAGCTGGCAGCGGAAGGTAGGGGAGGTTCGGTTAGCCACACCTCCTCCTCGTTTGTCTTGTGGTGGTGACAGACTGTGGTCAGGGAAAAAACATGACTGTGTCGCCTGTTTTCTCTACACCTGTTTCTCGATCTTTCTGTTACTAGAACAATCCTGTAAACACGAGAAACCGGCGATATTCCTATATAAAGAGAGTTACAGACAGACAGAGGGAGTTAGTTAGTGAGTTGAGTTGGTTTTGGTTTAGTCAGTCAGTCAGTTGGTTTTGTCAGTGAGTGAGGAGACAGTCGCAGTTCTTGGTGTAAGAGTTAGTCAGTGACGTGTTAATGTACGGAAAGATTGTGCAACGGAAGACTGTACGTAACTTTGAATGTGTACCGGAGCTTACGTAACCGCGAGTACAGTGAAATTGTAACGGACGGACTGGTGAATTGTAACTGTGTGCAGCAAGTAATTCTGTGTAATTGGCAAGTGTTAAACTGTAAGTCGGTGGAAATAAAGAACATTGTTGAGTGGTGTTTGGACTTTTTATTTCACGAACCCACAAAGTCACACTATATACAATTTAATTTTTTTTTCAAATGGCGGCTCGTGGCCGAAATGTTTGGGTGGCGCGGAAGTATTTACTTGTTGATTATTAACAAAAACAAATTATTACACTTGTAAACCTTAGGAACCACTTTCTTTTCAAATTGCATCCCTATAACCAATGGAATCAGTGGTTCTCATATTCTACTACACACCTCATAAATAAGTGCAAGGAGCCTAACGCAATTTTTCCCAAAGCTGCTATAATAACATGCATGTTACATATAAAAGGATGCTATTAGAACGTTACTCAAACTCAACCAAATCCAGAAGTAATGTTTGCCACATATGCTGCCACCTCACTGGAGGAATTTTTTAGTGTATGTACACACATTAATACTGGCATTTTGCATTTAGTCAGTTTATCATGAATTACACTTTTGGCCTGTTTATATTGTGACTTTGTTGGTTCGTAGAATTAGAAGTCCAATTTGCGGAAAATAAAAATCTTTATTTATATGCGTAGGAATACACTGTTCAATTCTCACGTAACAACATTACGTCACATACACACAGTCTACAACGCTCTCATCAGCTCTCCACACTCGTGTTACACAAATACTGCTGTTTCAACTCGTTACTTCCTTAAATACCTCACTTGTAATTCGAGACACTTCCAGAACAATAAAGAACCCGAAATAATCCAGATTTTACCAGAAATTTCCATTTATCGTAGTTTGTTTCCGTAACTCTTTTATCTCAGCTATCTTCATTTGACGTCTCTTTGTGTACACTAGCCGAGCTATCGTTAACTGCTTATGCAAGCTCCTTATTACCCTGAAATACTATGCGCCGTCTGTTATCTAATTGCACCGAAACCTTTATGCCCGTTCCGCGACACTGCCCATCTTCAAGGCTGGTCGTCCCAAACAGCACCATCGTAGTGGACCATGATGGTGATGTGAATAGGGGCGCTCAACTACGGCGGTCATCAGCGATCGTAGCGGGCCAGACGATCCAAGTCTACCACCATCATCTTCCCTCGGGGCAACTTCTGGATGCGGTAGACCACGTCGTTAATCCTGTTCACTACCCAGTACGGACCTTGCCATGGCTGCTTAAGCTTCGGACAGCATCTCTTGGTCCAAGTGGGGCGACACAACCCAGACCAGGTCACCCTGCTGGAACCCTTGGCTGTTGGCTTGCCTGTCATATCGGGTCTTCATGCGGTCGCTCGCTTTCTGGATGTTCTGACGAGCCATCTCATGCATGTCTTGGAGATGGTCCACCAGGTTCTCCACATACTCCGTTGCTGGCTGTTTTGCGTCCGGGGGGCTTTCGAAAGCCAGATCACTGGGGAGGCGTAACTCTCGGCCGCACATTAAGCTGGCTGGCATTGTTCCAAGTGTGTCGTGTGTTGACGAGCGATAGGCCAGCAAGAACAGTGGCACCTAAACGTCGCAGTCTCGCTGATGGCTGGCCACGACTTTCCTCAGGTGCTCTTCTAAGGTATTCATGTATCTCTCCACTATGTCATCCGACTGCAGATGTAGGGGTGTTGTGCGGGTGTTGTTCACCCCAGGTCCTTCTAGTGCCTCCTTCATCAGTTTGGATTCAAAATTGGTGCCCTGGTCGCTGTGGAGCTCTAACGGCACACCAAATCGGCAGAAAACTTACTACACAAGAGAGTCTGATATTGTCTTTGCCTCCTGGTTCGTGATGGCAAACACCTCTGGCCACTTGGTGAAGTAGTCCATGACCACCATCAGGTACTTGTTGCCTTGGTCGGACACGGGGAATAGTCCAGCTACGTCGATGGCGATCCCTTCGAATGGCGCTCCGACGTTGTAGTGCTAGATGCCACCCCGGCTCCTAGTCGGGGGACCGCGACTCGCCGCGCACACGTGACACTGACGGCATCATCTCTCAGCATCTGCTCGGAGCCTCAGCCAGTACTAGCGCTGTCGGAGTTTGGTGATCGTCCGGTTTGTTCCCAGGAGCCCTCCTGAAGTACAGGCGTGCACTTCCTCTAAGACCTCCGGAACCTTAATGCGGGGAAGAATCAACTGCTCCCTCTGTGTCTTCCCATCAAGTGGTTCCCATACCAAGAACAGCACGCCCTCTCTTGTCTTCAGTGAGTCCCATTGGGACCAGTACGACTTGCAGGTTACGCTCCTCGGTGCGATGACCTCCCAGGTTTGTCTCGTCCCTGCCCGCCTGTGGTGCCGTATATAGTAAAAGCGGGCGTTAAACACCATACATTTCCTTTTTTACTCGTCCCTGCCTCCACTTCTCTCATGAGTGGTCCCAAGTCTGCGACCGCCAGCTGCTCCCTGCTCAGCCCAGCACTATCCCAGCCATCCGCAGGCACTGCCGTGACCACTGGGGAAAGCTGCGGCACGCTCCTTCTCTTCCACTCTTGTGTACTGGCCACAGTCATCTGGGCAGGGTCTTCAGGACATGACATCTGCGCTACTGTCGCTCTTCACTCTACGATGTTCAGAGGTGATATTGTACTCCTGCAGCCTCTGGACCCAACGTACTGTTTGGCCTTCTAGGTCAGCCGCTCGTGGCCGTCATGGATAGGACACCTCCAATGCAATGATCGCTTGCGTCAGTGTCCACAATGAAGGCGCCACCTGGTTGTGGGAATCCCAGAATAGGAGCACTGCACACTGTCTTCATCAGATGATGGAAAGCGACTTCAGCGTCCTCCATCTACACATAGGGCCTGTGTTCTTCAGTCAGGTGGGTAAGGGTTTTGGCGATGTTTGAGAACCCCTTCATAAAACGCCGGTAGCACAGCCCCAAGAAACTGCGCAATTCTCCCTTATCCTTTGGCCGAGTCCAATCTCTCACAGGCTCTGTCTTCTCCGGATTTGTGGCCACTCCGGTTGATGAGACTATGGGGCCCAAGTAGTTCACTTACTTGCGGAAGAGTGGCATGTATTGCTTGATTGCCCGCAGTACGCCCGCGTTCGCCAGTCAGTAGGCTTGGGGACTAACTTGCTGGTAGTTTTAGGGGACGACACAGTGGCCCTGGTTAAGGCACTGCGGTTTGTTGCCGAAATTGGTTTTTATAAACAAATCTGACTTACATTTTATATTTGTTAATTTTAGAGATTTTAAATTGTTAGTCTTGGGATGGGCTATTTCTTATGAACTTTTAATAGTTGAGTGTTTTTATTTTATTTTACCTTTTAGCCTAATTTGTGTAGCTTTTAGGTTTTAGTGTTGACTTCGGGCCCAAAAGACCTTGTCGACGGGCCCTAAACACCACACACTCACTCACTCCCTCCTTGCGGAAGAGCTGGCACTTCTTTGCATTTAGCTTCAAATTGGTCGCACTCGCTTAACTCTGTGACGTCCTACTTTACGCCAGCTGACTGCTCCTCAAACTTGGCGTTGAGGGCTTCATTCGCAGCCTTTATTTCGGTTGCCGGGCTGTCGTTCGCCGCTTTCATTTCCGTGGTCAGTGCGATCATTTTCGCGGTCATCGTCGTAGCCAAGTTGCTATTTGCAGCATCCGTCTTCGTCACATACACACAGTCTACAACGTTCTGATCAGCTCTCAACACTCGCGTTACACAATTACTGCTGTTTCAGCAGACGCTTCCTTAAAAACGTAATTCGTAATTCAAGAGATTTCCAGAACATTAAAGAACCCCAAATAATCCAGCTGTTACCAGAAATTTCCATTTATCGCAGGTTGTTTGTTTCGGTAAGTCTTTTATCTCAACTATCTTTATTTGCCGGCTCATTGTGAACACTAGCCGCGCTAACGTTAACTGCTTATGCAAACTCTTTATTACCATGAAATACTATCCGCAACTTGTTTTCTAATTGCGCCGAAACCTTTATGCCCGTTGCGTGACAATATACAAATTCAAGTCTTCTGTTATTTAGTTTAATGATAATTTCTCCCAAGCTTTCATCAAAATCCTGCACGTTACTGAAAGTTTCTCATTTATTAATAGAATTTCTAAGGAATTGAGTCTGTCTTTTGTCACTGTATTAGTAAAAGCATTTTTATCCTTGTCAAAGTGGAAAAGAACGCCCAGGTTCCCCAGTCGTCATCGGCGTTGTTATGACAATTTTCAAAACTTTTGTGGCTTCAATGAACACTGACGAAAAGCTATTTTTGTATATGAACTGAAAAGGTTTCAATGCTCCTTTAATGTTCAAGTTATTTTGGCTGTAAATTAGTTCCAACTCTGTTCGCAGTTTTCCTTGCGCACAGGATAGGATGTAAAAATTAATTCCGTTAAACGTTCACAAAACTCCTTAAATAAGTCGTTACACAGTAAAGATGCACCTCCTAGATACCCATTATAAGTAAATCTATCTGTAACAGTTGTGATGACGTCACACACCTCCTTGGCGTCACCAACCCTCGCCCGTTGCATACGTTTTCTTTTCTTTGGCGGCTGCGGAAATTCTTCACTTTTGTGTAGTTCATTCAGTCATTCCTTTTCTATTTATTGCTAAAATATGTCACTCCGTAACGTTACTGTATCTTTACTTATTCCTTTGAAGTTACTGGTACAAAAGGTCTACATGAGGTAGGATTTTGTTGAAAACTATTAACCAAAAAATTACAGTTATATCTTCAAGAGCTCATCTGTAGCTGCGGCTCCATTTATTTTGCTTTTATTAGTACAGCTCTCTGCAATGATTTCGAAGGAATCTTTCAGGTATTCTATTCATTCGTACACAACATTGACGTTACAAATATTGGTACCTGGGAATTAGCATTTGTTGTCATATTGTATGATTAAATTCAACTAGTGTGCATAGCAGTGGACGAAGTACGCATATGTATATGTTTCCCTTATTTTGGCCTGTACTCTACCAGTCCTTCCAAACATAACACAGGCCTCGACAAATGCTTGAGCGATGAGCTTTTCTTTGGTATTTCCAAGAAGCGGGTTGATTTCATTTATTTTGCACTTTGTCAGAGATTCCACCTTTCTTCCTTCAGGTTTCACGAAAGCCCAAAATCCTTCATACACGGATTCCTTATATATATAACGAAATACCAAAAACATCTGACAGTGATTTAAAACGTCAGTTGTCTCATCACACTGAATGACAAACTCAGAAGCTCATATTTGTTGCTCTATTTTCTTCCTACAAACCTTCAACTGTTTTCGAAGTTCCTCTAGATACTGTGGTTGTTTCTAAATGTTCCTTCATCACTGTATCCAGTTCAGCTGTATAGTCAATGAGGCAATGTACACCCCTGGATTGGAAGAAGTAACAGACTCGTCATGTCCGCGTAAAGCCAGTTCAAACACAGCGCAAAACGTGACACATGAAATAAGCCTAATAAAAATGTGTCTGTTTTCGCTCACTTGAATGCTATGGTTCTTAACACTTTCATTGAACCCGGAGTAAACACATGATGCAATTTTTTGTTTTTCTAGGAGTGACAGATCTACCACACTATTCATATGGTGCACTAAATATTCATGTTTTTTTTTTCTGTTAAACGTTTTTTATCACTTAATCCATTAAATTTCCACAAACAATTGAAATTTTTAAGAACAAACAAAACATACGGATAGCAGAAAAAGGTTTTGAAAACCTGGCAGCCACATATCCAGTCACATTTCTCATACCTGACTTTAGAATTAACATGCCTTAAACATCCAGTTTTAGTTTCTTTCCTACTTTTTCTATCAATAATTCCGGCGTTGGTCTACCTCAAGATTTCAATTGTACTTTTCCTTTAAGAGTCACACTTCCATTAGTGGTTTTACGGAGTTATCCATTATTCTTTAGTCACTGGATTTTATAAAGTCACTTCTCACACTCTGTTTGTGTTCCTAACTTCACAAAGAACTCTAAAATAAGAAACCCGTGCAGTTTAACACTGTAATACTACTCCACACACTGCGTTAACTGACGACGAAATCGCGCCGGATAAGCACATATACAAGTCCCTCCCCAAGTCCCTCAATACATCGGAGCTGCTCGCCTTCAGCAACGTGGAAATGCAGCAGGCCGGCGCTTATGTTAGCGCGCCGAGCCGTATGCTGTATGTATGAAAACATCACCTTTATTACCCTATGAAGCTTTCTCATGTTTTAAAAATAAACTGTCCTTAATACTGGCAAGGCCATGGTTCATTTAATTCCGTAAGATTGTTTAGGGAGGTACGCGCCTGCGCACCATTATGACGAACCGCCTGTGATTTTTTCACATAAATAGACAATATATTAGCATACGTTAGGATGAATTTTACATACGTATTTCGCTTAGTGTGTTGCTACCTACGTAAAATTTGTTGAGTAATGGAATGTACCAACATTTTAAATGCATTAAATATTCTTTAGAGGATGCAAGACAAAATTTCCATAGGCCTAATTTAAAGCTAACTTCTTAGGTGCAGCAAATAAGGCACAATTGTCCATATTCTTATAATGATACCTGCTATTATCTGCTAAGAATATTAATAGTTATGATTCGTTGTTGTTATCAAGATGACCGTTTAGTCCTCTTGAAGGGAAGCTTGTCTTCCTCCATCTGTCAACTCTTCTTTACAGTCTTGGGATGGGAGGGTTTTCTTTAAAATCTTGGAGTCGCATCTTCGTAAAATGCTAAAGTATAACACAAAATTTGGTATTTAACATACCTTTGGAGGGGAGGTTGCTGTTTACAGGCACACGGACACATTCACAGAGGAATTTTTTCCTAAAATTACATTTTTGTGGGGTTCGGGGAATTATAGATCTTGTGTTTCCACTGAAGTATCGAACTATAATTTTCGGGTGGAATGCAGCACTTTCCCTACTTTAAGTACCTAGTAAATAAAGTAATACTTACTTTGGGTGGACACAGACAAGTCCAGCTAATATTTCTCAGTCATTGGCAAGTCTAAAAGGGTAGTATTCTCTTGAAAAAAGGCCTCTGTAGCATAAATGAAAAATATTCTAAGACATTTTAGGTTTTCTAAACAGTTCTTCCTAATTGGCAAGGAGTAAACACGATAATTCAAGCCTGGGAACTGCCTCTTGTCGTTAGGAACAAAACTAAGCTTGCTACGCAACTTCCATGTGCTTCTCTGGAATTGCCCCGTTGCTTTTATAAACTGTTTTAACGCACCTAGGCATATATCTCCTTAAGTGAAAGACGGTTAGTTCAGTGAACATAGTGACCCCAATTGACTGGATGCTTCCAAGCCTTCCATTCTTAGTAAATTTTCCTTCCAATAACTTCTACTTTCCACAATTTCCTTTTCATTTTTACTAAAAAATTTAGTTCCCATTTTCTTCGTTTCTCTTTTCGTTCTAATATATACTCCGACTGCTAGCAGGAACCGTATTTCGACATGGTCGTACAGCACTTTTCTCCCCGTTTTGTCGATTTTCAGATCTCGGAACCATATAAAAATTTATCGTCATAGCTTTGGAGAGCCGTGCCTTTTTATTTGCCTTTCTCCTTGCTCTAGGTCACATTTGCTTAATAATTAAGTCCACCACTTATATTGGTAAATAGGAGGTTTGTTTACAAGAATATAAAATACCGACATGAGGAATGGTTGGAAATGAAACTGATTACATGTATCGTCTGCATATTTAAAGTGCGTAAGTTAAAGGATTAAGACCACAAAATAGTTTTTTCACCTAGCACTTAACTATGCCACTACTAGGTCAGAATTCAAGTCGTACGACGTTTTCAGATTCTATGTTTTGGCTACCTACATTGCTTCTTATCAATTCTAACATAGAGGATAAGGATTATATCAGACTCCATGAGTACATACGTGCGTGTACACACCCATGTAGTTTAGAACATGTTCAGCTATAAATCCAAACTGCAATTAAGCCTAGCTCTGATTCAATAATCCCTTTACCGCGATGTTCGTTGTAAGTGATACGTGCTACGTACTAGTTTTCCTTTTAGACTCCTGCTAACTGCGTAAGAAGCAAACATAAACACGCTACATGTGAGTTACTACATTTTCTTTATAATGATAATAAATATTTAACTCTGGTTATTAACTTATTGCTGTTGACATTTTAATTTCATAATTGTACCTCTAATCTTAAGGTCCATAATACCGTTGCGGTAAAACCCGGTTCATTTATATGTCATAAAGCTATAAAGATTAGTCGTTAGATGGCAGCATGATTTACTGCAGTCAGCATGTGTGTTGCATATCTAATTAAAATAATTAATGAAAAACTTGTGTGCAGTTTTGTTCTCCCTATATAACAATAGGTTAGAGATCAATCGTTTAAAATATGATCTCAAAAGTAAATAAATATAAATAATTATAAATAAATAGATAATTATAAATCTTCTTCTTCACTTCACGGTATGGGCAGAGTGCTCTTTCCGTCTCACAATAATTGCTCCTTCCATCTCTTTTTAGTTCTACCAACATCTCTCTTTCCTTGTGGCTGATATTGGAATGCAATCTTAGCCAGCCTTGTTTCGGACATACTTTGTATATGCTGCACCCATTCCTTTTGATGAGTTTCAATTTTGCTACTTATAGGGTCTACGTTGAGTTCCTTTCTTATGTCTTCATTCCTTATTCTATCCAACCGTGTGCATCCCTTTGTTTTCCTTAAAAAGTTCATCTCTGCACTTTGAATTTGGCTTTTCATTTTCTTCGTGAGTACCCATGCCTCACTTCCATAAAGTAGTGCAGGGACTGCCATTGTTTTGTACAACTTTAATCTTGTATCTCTTCTTGTTTTATTTCTCAAAGTTCTATGCACTGTTCCAAAAATCTTTTGGAATGTTGCAAGCTTTTTGCTCACATCTCTGTCTGTTTTCATCATATAATTAAGATTACATCCTAAATAGCTGAATTCTTTTAGTTGTTTTAGTGGTTTGTTGTCTAAAATTATTTTTGATCTTATATGTTGTTTTCCCCAAAAGGCCAATATCTTAGATTTTTCCGGCAGGAGGAGCTAGCCAAGGTGAAGGCAGTCCTCCTGAGGGAAGAAACCCCTACAGAAAATCTACTGTGCAAGGGGCTGGTAAACCCTTCACAGGAAATTCAAGTTACTCAGTCTTCTCACAACAATAAAAATAAATAAGAATAAACTTTTAAATATTTTACTATATGCAGATGACGTGGTTTTAATACAAGAAACGGAGGATAAATTAAAATATGCACTACACCGCTTGAACCAAGTATGCCAACAGTATAATCTTAAAATATCGACGGAAAATAATTATAAATCAATAAGTATAAATAAATAGATAATTATAAATCAATAATTATAAATAAATCGATAATTATAAATCAATAAGAAATAAATAGACGGGATAGGTAAGAACTTAAGTTTGCAATATTAGTGCGTTGTTTGGTATCACTTTGCCTTAGAGGTTAGTGTTTCTCGAAGCTCTAGAATTTGCAGCTTAAATAGTTCTACTTGGACGCGGCTGAGTAAGTAAATAAATTCTGTAATCTCGTTGAATTGTTTTTCACATGTGATTGGAAAGAAACCCTGATAACCTTGATAGTGAGTGATTTCAAAGTGAATTAAAATAACCTTAGGTGAAGTACAAAATATAAGTAATGGCACAAAATTTCCTTGATAACTCAAGCTTTCAAAGAAAAACAAACAGCTTTTTCAGTTGGGACAAGTCACTGTGTGGTAAAATATCCAACATTGATTTGAATTTTCAGATTTTGCGATATTTTCTCACGGGTACACGTTTTCTGATTCCCTAAACCTCCAACTATAACAATAACAACTATATTTATATTTAGGTTTAGTAAGATAGGAGTAAGGTATGATAGATTATCACTGACATGCTTGCAAGTATTACTTGCAGTGACAATAAAACACCTAAACTTAAGACATAGCGCTACGGCGTGATAAATTACCCTAAACCTCCCAACAAATAACATCTGGAATCCTATCAAATACCACCCACAATAGACAGTCGATCAGGCTGGGCTTCATGTCAAGCCTGTATCCCTGCATCAGAAACCCACCAAGCTAAATTGCACTGCGAGACAGCTAAGATCACCCCTTGGAATGCGCGGGTTACTAAGGCGGTACCGCAGCACATTTCTGCTTCCCAATCCGGTGGAGGATTTTTAGTGGAGTGGTACCCTTGAGGTGAAGCCCACATAACCCACTGTGCCCTCCAACACAGTGAAAATCCGTAAATGGATTTTTCCTACACTCGAAAAAAACTATAACAAAAAAATTCAACTCTAAAAAAATTAAAAGCAATAACAAAAACAATAACATTGGCAGTAACAATAATTATTACAACATTAACCACTATTGTTGTTGTTGTTGTTGATGATGATAATGATGATGATGATGATGATGATGATGATGATGATGATGATGATGATGATGATGATGATGATGATGATGATGATGATGATGATGATGATGATGATGATGATGATGATGATGATGATGATGATGATGATGATGATGATGATGATGATGATGATGATGATGATGATGATGATGATGATGATGATAGTCGTCATCGCCATAAAAGCAGCGTTTCAGAAAATGTTCTGCCCACACCAGCTTATGAGCTAATACAATTCAAAATAACACTCCTACTATCTTTGTTCAACATCTACCAAAAAAGGGACAAGAAGAATTTAATGAAAATTCTCTCACCCCAGACTAACATAGAACACTTTTTAAAATTTGACTTTCTGAAAAAATGTAATTTAGTAATTGCCTGATCGCGAGAGGGCCAGCGATTAGTGCATGTCATTAATGTATCCGGGTGAGTTTAAAAATTGTGTGCAAAGATTGTATAAATTAATGCTAGTCTTCGCTCACTTTCTTCTCCGGCAGCCAGCCAGGTGAAAAGATGATTAGATATCAACGTTTCTCTCCCATCATCAGGATATTAAAATGTTAAAACCACAAATGAAATACTGGATATAACACAAATATAAACAAAGACAAAACTCTATCAAAATTCGCATTAGTGAACAAAAGACTGTTTTCAGTACATTAAATGCCAGCTCAAGAGATGGCGTGAGTATAGAAAATTGTGTGGTCGTTATCAAAACAATGCTCTGCCAGCCCAGACTTCTCGGGTTGTATTAAACGAATGCTCCGTTCATGTTGGATTATTCTAGTAGCGATGGTCCTTCCGGTTTGTCCAATATACGGTGCCCCACATTCAGAGGGTATGCGACACATTCCCGAACTTGGAAGTCCAGTTCGTCTTTCACTGGTCTCAACAGATGTTTAATCTTCAGATGTTTAATGCTAGTTTTCATTTCCGCGAAGAGTGATAGTTTTAAACCGTTAGAAGCAATTTAATCCTCTTATCTTATCTTATTTAAAGAAATATAAATCTAAATATTTTGGAAAAAACGAAATGTTGCTGAGATCAAGTTTGACACTGACCGGGTGTGAATGACGACACCAAAATCCATTCAGCTACCAAACACTGTTACAGCTACCACATAAAGGATCTTATTTACAAGAATTTCCACATTTAAAGCATTGTTTTAAAGGTGATTATTTTAACAAAACTTCTTGAAATGTTTCAGTAAAATCACCTATTTTACCCATTGGAATTGGATGTGAGGTTCTTATCAGTTGAATACCTCAGGAATCTAAAACAAAATTATTTCCCTAATATGACCGTGAGCGTAACCATGTGTTTCTGTCCGCGTGTTTTTCCGGCTTCAAATGGTATAAGCCAAAATAGATAAGTTGTTTGATTAACAATCTTGGTTTTTAAGTTCATGTTCCAAATATGCGACTCCACGGTTTTAATGAAAATGTCTCTACTCCAAACTATTTGGAAATATTTATTTTCTGTGCAAATGGCTCTTTTGAATTTGACTAAAAAGCTAAAAGTATGTGCTTCTTTTAGTATACGAGGGCTGTTCAATAATGAATGATCACATTTTTTTCACAACGTAGGTACCTTTACTCATTATCATAATATTTATGGTCCTTCTCAATGTAGCCTCCCCTAAATGCGATGTACTTTTCTCAGCGTTTCTGCCAGTTTTCAAACACATGCTGGAAACCATTTTTTGAGAGATCCTTCAAAATCGCCCCCGCAGGCTTCACTGTTTCTGATGATGTATAATGCCCCCGACGAAGGCGTTCCTTCAAGTTAGGGAATAGAAAAAAGATACATGGGCTAAATGCGGACTATAGGGAGGGTGAGGGATGCACTTCACGTTGATTTTTGCAATATATTCAGCTACAACATTGGCAATTTGCGGCCGCGCATTATCGTGGTGCAGCATCCCGCCTGCTTAATGGAAATGTGGTATTTTGCTCCTGATATGGACTTGCAAAGTTTTCAGGACATCCTTGTAGTATTTTCCACATACTGATCTGTGTGCAGGTACAACATGTTAATAAACCATCCCATGAGTATCAAAGAATGAGATAACCATATAATTTCCAGCAGAATCAGCAACTTTTGCTTTCTTGGGCGTAGGTGATGAAGGAGATTTCAACACTGAGCTTTGCTGTTTGCTCTCAGGATCAAAATGATGTAGCGAAATTTCATCAGCAGTGATTACGTTTGATGGAAACTCCGGATCTTCCTCTAACGTCAACTTTAACTGCATGTTACCTCCATTGCAGCGGTAGGCAATACTGAACATGTTTGAACTGGCCTGGTTCTCACAGGCAGGAACCAGGAGTACCAACAATGAAATTTCTACAGCGTGTTTGTTTAACATTAAGCTAACAGTATATAATAATATTGAATTTTATTGCGAAAAAGTATGTCGGTGAAAAAATTATGATCATATTTTATTGAACAGCCCTCGTACATTAAATGTGAGTCTAGAATTTCCTGGGAATACCCTTTGTAGTCCTCTTCATTCTCAATGAATTTTGAATAAGTGGTAAATCGTAGGAAATGTACACCATTTTACTGCATGATAAGGTGGATCTCTTTAAAGCACAATATATGGTACGTACACATTTTTCTATAAAAACATTTTTAAATATTCCTTTTTATTTCTTCCAAATTTTCAATACCTATAATTTTCTCAAATGAGAAGTCGTCGTTAATTCGTTGTGTTCCTGGGCCGTGCAATGAAAGCGGAGTTCAAAATAAGTCACTGTAGCATGACCAGTTTTAAAATATTTTTGTTTCTCTCATAGCTTACTGCATTCCAATATATTATTGCACGTGCAAGAAACTTGTCAGTCAGATATGATTTTTCAGTATTAGCATGAAGTAAATAGAGGAATAAATGTCTATATAAGACCAAGGTTTGCAACAGCGGGGAAAATTGCTCAGTAAAAATAAAGTGCATGGACCCCCCACATGGAGTGCATTTTGTAAACAAGGCACTGAAATAACATATTGCATTCGGAGTCACTGCCAGTAGGTGCTACATTGTCAGGAAAGTATTCCCGCGCAAATGCCCTGTGTTTACCAGGAAAAGCATAGTGCAAATGTTACAACTACCCTTGTTGGAACAGGAATTCATAAACATTCCTGAAAGGATTACAAATTATCTGTATATTGCAAAACCGCAAACAATCCAGTAATTAACAGATGTGATTTCTGCATTCGATGGAAGCCGGGGTATAGAAATACCAGAATTTTGATTAATACCAAAACCCAAGAGAAAATCACTGCCATAATCAGTATTTCCCAAGCAGAAATAATTGTCCTCTCGGCCGGGAGGACATAAGGTCCGAGATTCACGCGAGTCAGAAATTCAAAGGTATTTGAACCGAGGATCAGGAAGGAAAACATTCTTCTGAAGTCAGATTTCTAATTTACTTGATGAAAAGACTTTATTCTCATTACGATATATTTGTTTGTACATAGTTATGTAGTTTTATCCCTCAAAATTGTCAAAACTATGATCAAGTTGCGGCAAACCCGCATGTCAGTGTTAAATTGATTGTGTTGTAATCGGAGCTATGAGTTCTCTTATGCTCAGGTGAATGGTTGTAGGATGGATTTTGGTAGCTGTTGGCTACTCAGTCGTATTAATAACACTTTGTTTGCTCCAGAATTATTTGGTTGAATTCCTCCTAAGTTTGCTTATCGACTTGGATCGGTGACCACCTGCTAGTAAAATTCCTAACATAAATTCAATTTTACTTGAAACCCTGGATTACTTGTTTAAAGTTACTTCCGCGCGGTTTCTATTTCCTCTTTATACGGCGACTACTTTGCTCTAATAAGCTTCTAATGTTGCTTTCTCTTATGCTGGTTGCGTTATTCTTAACTTCCCTACATTTCAGACTTTACATCTTCGCTTCTCTTCTTAACGCGCATGAACACGTCCTTCCTGTCGTAGTATCACCTTTTAAGTAAATTGTTCTTACTTCACGATTCAGTTCGAACCTTATTCTGACCCTTTCTCTAACTTTACCATATTACCAAACTAGCTCACCCTTCTCAAATGCTACATTATAATTGGTTTCTCATTTATTTCGAATTTTCTAACTGGTTTGCAAAACTCATCTAACTCATTGTCGTTCAGCCCACCCTGAGTTTGGGAACGCCTACCCTGAGTTCTTTGTAACGATATACATCGTTATCAAATCAGCGAAGTAAACCTCTTTAGCGCTCATGCTCAACTGCATTTTGAAAGCCCTTCGTCCCAACATATTCCTGGCTGAAATTATACTACAGTTCTCAGACATTGAACTTTTCGTAGCACAACGAAGATAACGGTCCTACTTTCCGGTCTCTTCGACGTGTACAGAATTTTACAAGAATATTTTCTCTTTCTTGCCCGTATGCTAGTATATATGTTATATTAAATTATATTCTTCCCTTCTTATTCTTTAAGTCAACTGCTATTTTCATCATTACTCTATCCATTCTAATTTCATATTATTATAACAAGATTTTTATATTAGTTTAGCAAAGCATTTTTATTAATTTATCCTCTTTTTTAATTATCTTATTTCGATGAATTCGCCGCCTCCTAATCGCTGCCTGATACTGTGGTTACAAATTAAAGATGTTGATTACATTTTTTGTCCTTTACTTTAAATTCTATAACGGCTTTCTCCTGTTGGAGGCATTCTTAGTTTATGCTGTTACAATAAATCGTTATTTGAAGGTTAAGCAGTTTTCTTGAAAAAATGAAGTCTTAGAAACGGTTAGACCATCCCGAAATATTGAAAGTATACTTAAAATTCTTCCATGAGAAAATAATTGACGCTTTGTGATCAAGAATTGGTCAAGATTTCACCGTGAGGGGAGAACCCAATAGCTTTTGTAAACGATTTTGTTTTGTTTTTAGTGACAATGAACGCTTCGAAACTTAAGGCTACTGCAAAATATTATTTTGTGGCACTATTCGCATCAATGCTAGTGTTGTTCTCAATAATGCGCATTGTTGATTGGGAAAAGGCATGATTGTCCTTTCTCTAAGTGGGTGAATGAAACACGCGTGCTGCCCTTATGCGTTGTGTTGTCTGAGGATTGGTCGTTTCTACATACGCTACGGGTGTGATGCTGTCAGGAATCATTTTAGTCTGTATATGCATTATTGCTACGGTCAGCCTGAGTGCAGGCTTTCCTGATGTGTAACAAACTAGTTTCCTTACACTTTTCAACTTAAATACTTACGGTGACCTATATTAACGTATTTGGTGCTCTTCTCATTTAAATAGAAATAGTACTCTTTATACACCTCACTATAATTAATAGCAGGGAAATACCTGGGTTGCCTTTTGCAGATAATTTAATAGCAGGAGCTATTACAATAGTGGGAATATATAGAGCAATTGGAGCAATAGATAAATTTTGTAAGGAATGGTGCCTTAGAATTAATGTAAACAAAACCAAAATTATGGAATTTAAGAAAGGCAACAAGTTAAGAAAAGGGGAGAAATGGAACTGGCAAGGAAGGAAAATTGAGGTCCTCACTACATTTAATTATCTAGGAGTACGATTAAGCAGTAAGGGGGTTGGAAAGAGCAGAAGAAAATGGCAATGGCAAAAGGTAATATTGCATACCTAGATAAATTGTCAGGAATGCAAATAAAACAGTTGGAGAGAATTTACACAGCCGTAGTACAAGCAAAAATGCCTTATGGGGTAGAGATATGGAGTTTGGAGGAGGGGGGATGAAAATATGAATGTGATACATAGAAACTTTTGTAAACAAGTTTTGGGCTGACCACGAGCTTAACCAAATGGAGTGCCGCAAGCAGAATTGGGAAGACTGGGAACTAGAGGGATAATGGTGGAAAGGGTGTTAAAATATGGGGTGAGAATTAGGAGTTTAGATGATGATGTTGTTGATGATGATGATGATGATGATGATGATGATGATGATGATGATGATGATGATGATGATGATGATGATGATGATGATGATGATGATGATGATGATGATGATGATGATGATGATGATGATGATGATGATGATGATGATGATGATGATGATGATGATGATGATGATGATGATGATGATGATGATGATGATGATGATGATGATGATGATGATGATGATAATGTAATGTGTATAAGGGCGCTCAACTGCAGCGGTCATCAAAAACTAATTCATGGCAATGGCCAGATATAAATTATTCATAATTTAAAAACAGATCAAAACAAAATGACTATAAAACAAGTAGGACCAAATGGGTAAAAACAATTAAAAACTGTAAGTACCAATAAAATTCCAAAAGACATAAAAATAACTACTTTCAATATCAACTTGCTATGACAAAAGCTACCTGCCCAGTGGTGGTCAAATCAATTTGTTTCTTTTCTTTGGGGCAGGGCTCAAAATTTCAGCAGGGTGGAGTGGGTGGATCATGTCCTAACTGCCCAAGTGACAGTGAGGACACGATCCACCCGCTCCACATCGTCAATGGAAGAGCACGGCTTCCGTACTGTTAACTTCGAATCCGGTATCTCGACAGGATCGAAAACTGCGACCGGCGAAGATGGAAGTCGCCAATCGGCGTCCTCTTCAGATGATTCCTCAGATGTTGACGGAGATGTTCGCGGGCTTTTCTGCTGGCTAGGTTTCCTTTCGCTGTTCTTACTGTTTTCCTTGAGGAAGTCCGTTCTGTCATAAGGTCTTAAATTTCCTTGGCGATACATGATGTATTACCGTTTCACATGTTTTTGAAGTAGATGCTTTCGGCGGTTATTTGGCTGAATCCTTCTTAGGACTAGGCTTGGTCGGTGTGCGCACTGTTGTTCGTGTTGGTGTTTGTTGCTTAGGCTGTGATCTTGGTGTAACTGGGTTTTCGGATACTACTTCCCCGTTTATTTCTATGGTTTGTGTTGCGATTTCATGTTTAGGTACCGACTTAGCTGCAACTGCACTATAAGTAAGGGCCCTAGGTACAGAAGGCTAGTGAATATGCAAGATTTTTCGGGCTTCCACGCAGGACAACCTCCATCTTACCCCGATCTCTTGGACAACACACGTTGTGGGTGAGGTGCATGCATTGTCATGCTTGACTTCCCCGCAGGCAAAGCAACTGGCAACTCCATTACATGAATCACTCGTGTGGCCAAAGCGCTGGCATTTATAACACCTCAGTGGATTTGGTATACACTGCCTCACTTCAGTAGCTTCATACCCTGACTTAATCCTTTTCGGGAGATTTACCCGATCAACGGTAAGAAACAGGGTACGAGTGGGCACTAGTTCACCTCGTTCTTTGCGGTGAAGTCGATTATACACTTGTCACACATTGTTCCGCCAAGTTTTCCTGAATCTCCTCATTGGACATACCGTCCAATGCGCTGGTATTTACAACACCACGCGAGGAGTTCAGGGTCCTATGCAATTCAACGGGCACCTAGCTCGCAAGCATATTGACTTTCAAGATTTTAGCAGCCTGCGTCGGAGAATCTGCTTCGATCAGGAGCGTGCCATTGCGAGACCTAGTATATGATTTTACAGGACAGGCAATATTATCTAAACCCTTCTGAATAACGAACGGGTTCACGGTAGTAAACTTTCGCCCTTCCTTAGTTCTACAGATAACTAAATAGCGAGGACCACAAAACTCAGCTATTTGTAATCCACGTTTAATTTTATGGTTTGCCTTAAGAAGTTCTTAGTGTTTCATCCCCCAGTACTCCCCACCCATCACGGAGCCCAACAAGGGGTCATCCCCCTGGGATGACAGGGCTACACAGGGGATATAGCGGGCTCGCCGTCCCACTCACCCTGGAGATCGGTAAAATACCTATTCCTGGCCGATTCATTAGGGGTGGGTTAGTCCCTAACCCCCCGTTTAGGCGAAGCAGAAACCAAAGTAGTGTTTTGGAAATGCGCACCCTCCCCGAATTCAGAAGGACACTGGAACGAGCTCAGATGCGCATCCCTCAACCACTAGGACAAACCTTTCACCGAAACGGGTCTCCACGCACGGCCTACACGTGGGTGGGTGCTTTGTCTGACCCCTCACCACTAAGACGAACCCACATCGAGGGTGTCAGTTTTGCTCGGGACGCCAGGATTGCCAATTCCCGTACCTACCGCAGTAGGCACCTGGGGGGAGTTTAGATGAGCAGAATATTCTGCGTCAATGTTTGATAGTACAGGAAAGACTAAATCAGAAATATTTGTGGCTAAATAAGATAAAGGGAATGATTTTTAAAATAGGGTTGGGTGTCATGTGGGAAAACAGGGAATTATTGCAAAGTGGATTTTGGAAAGAACTTAGGTTAAGAACGGAAGATATTGAACGGCAAGGAATGTTAGGAAGCTTCAACTATAAAAGCCCACTGGAAATTTATAGAGAGATGGAGGCAATGTGGAGCAGGGGAAAATACATTGATTATTGTGATAAAGCAGCAAGAGAAGGCTTTGCATGGGCCAGAACAGGGGTGGTGAAATTGAAGGGTGAGGGAAGAGGGAGGGATCTGAAGAAATGCCCATTTTGTCATCAAAGGGATAGAGAATGTTATTTGAATTTAGAATGGGAAGAAACTAGGTCGCTTAGGGAGGAGATATGTATGAAAGAAGAACAAGACTGCCTAAAGAAATGCAAGCAATGAACTTAATGGGTGTAAAAACTAGGAAAACTTCAATTGAAATTGGGAACTTTTTTAGGCAAAGTAAGACACAAATGGTTGAGGAAAATAAGTAAATATGATGGAAATTAAGATGAAGTTATTTAAGATAAGAGGCCAATAGGGACCCATTAGCTCGATAACTTCAGAGTTTGAGTCTATTGGGCCCAAAGTTAACCAGCAGCTCAGTGTAAAAATAATTATGTAAACGTATAATAATTTCTAATTGAAATAGAAATAAAGATTACTTACTTTCTATATACCTCACTATGTATTTAAGCATCTAGACGCCGTTTTATTGCCATAGAACCTTGTACCAATCTAAGTTAATATGGAGTTTACGTATCACGTATTTGCATATAGGTTTTAATGGTACGTAAGCTCCAATTTAATAACTTAGATTGGTACATGGTTCACGCTTCCATATATTTCACAGAGTTGGTAGCTTTCCTGACCCAAGTGTACCTTGGTTACATATTTCGTTCATCAAGGAAACTAATTTATAGGTGTAAATTGATGAACAACATATGCACACATTTTGCGTTTATGAAGTATTCAAATTAAAATACTTATGTTTTATCTAATAGATTTATCATTCAAATATATATACATATTTATACATATATGTGATCATATTCATTGCAATTATCATTTAGACAACTGTACTAGTAGCCGCGCTCGAGGCCACATAATGTGATAGGGGCAAAGTGTAAAGTAAATATTTGATGCGTAGCTCATGTGCTTTGTTATTTTCAGGTGAACTGTTTCCCTTCCACAAATTACTGATTATAGATACTGTGGCATATCCATTATGTTTACTGATAAGTGTAACCGGGAAGGACCTACACCCAATTCTTTAAAACATTGCGGTGGTCCTACCTTAGACATCTGCCTCCCTATATATAAAATTACATCAAGTGTTATAAAAACCCTCGATAATTATTTAAAGCTCATCCGTAGCTCGCATATATAAACATTAATAAACATTATATGATTTATAAAAATTAGAGGTCTATGTTTTGGATGAGACAAAGAAAAGATAATTACTATAATTTTGAGTACTATTATATGTTTCAAATGGGAAGGTGTTTGTCCCTGAGCGCTACTAGGTGAGCAACCAATCGGAGTCCTGCGGTGTTTTCGTATTGTATTCCCGCTAAGTGGTGTGCGGGGAGCGCCAAATTAATCAATCTGTATGAGATACTATTCGCGCTAAGACAAAAATTCAGACTTTGCCGAAACTGACCCATGTGTCAGGTAGAGAGTAATGTTTCTAACATAACCATGAAAACCCCATATTTTTAGCTCAAATAGTTTTCCTAATACAAATAAATAAAGCTCTATTACCTGTATTATAACAATAAATCGCGACATAAGCACTGTATGAATATAATTATTGGTTGGCATATATGCGTGTACGTATATTTGTAATTACTCAGATTTGAAACCTAAATGTTTGACATGACGTGATGAAAGAATTACATTGAATAAGCTTATTCGAGCGAGTGGAAACAATAAATTTCCTGCTGCCCGGGCAGAACGTGTCTGTACATATATTTTTTGTTTATGAATGGTTCGTAATCTCTATTTACTCCAGAGAGTTCAAGGTGGTTGGTATGTATATATTTGCATACACCTTTATTTACTCAGAACTGAAATTTAAACCACTGACATGACGTGATAAATGATTTACTGTGAATAAGTCCAGGAATAAAATTCGAGAAAAAGCAAACACTTCATTTCCTGATAGCATGTGGAATGCTGTGTGCTTATGTATATGAATGAATGCTGGATAAGAAGTGTTTATTTACTCTGGAGAGTTCAGATCAATATCTTTCAGTTGTTCTTTACACAACTGTAGAGTAAGTGTTAAATAGTGCAATAGCTTTTTGGGGTGAATTTAGTGGCGGGTCAAAAAGGCAGGTATTGCGAAGTCAGGCTCGTAGTATTAGTTTTATGGTGTACACGTTCTTCAAAAACAATTTCGGAAACAGAAACTAAAAATGACTTACTGCAAAGAGTACTTCCGTTTAAAAACCCGGAAAAGAGTATCAGCTGGATCAACTTGCACTTGAAATGGGACACGAGATAATACGCCTCCCACCTTACCACTGCCAATATAATCCAATTAAGTTGGTGTGGGCTCAAATAAAAACGGGTGTTGTAAACAGAAATAATACTTTTAAACTGACGGACGTTAAACGACTTGTTCACGAAGAAATTGACAAGGTAACACAACAGGAGTGGGAAAACTGCGTAAGGCATGCAGAAAACCTTCAAGAAGACGATTTTAAGAAACAAATAGCGCGTTAGGTGATTTAGGAATCTATAATCGTGCATTTGCAGGACTCAGACGATTAAGATGGTGACAAAGACAATTTGTCTGTTGACGTAAGTGACTTTGACAGCGATATGGATGAACCACTGGCAGTTAAATTGCAATAGAAAAACAGCTAATTCATAAGCTATAATTATAGTTATAGCATTTAAAAAATACATAATTTTGCGAAAATGCTTTTTACAATTTTGATTTTGGCAACTGCATCATTGTAAAAGCTTGTAAAACATAATTTTCGTACCCTTACGTCTAGCAGCAAGCAGACATGCATGTTTTATGAGTGTGCGAGAGAGAGGGAACTATAAAAGGATTAGGGTAGCAAGCTGGCAACGCTGATTGCGATACGGCATCTGATTAGCAGGACTCCAGAACTCTTCCCATTTGAAACACATAATAGTTCGACTTAAAATAATTATAATTTTGTGCTTCAAAGTGGTCCTACACATAGGAAATATCTTACATTAAGCTGTTTGTTTTCCTTGTGCATGAAAACATACATATTTCCATTTAAACATCAATCTAATCTTTGGTTGTGTGAACACGTTTTATGCTCCCACTTGGAGACTTTAATTTATAACACTACTTCCTGTTATTCTTTACTGACGGGCTAGTGAATATTAGCTTAGCTATGAAAGCTCACATACGGACCTCTACAAAGAGCCTGATAAAAAGAATAAAGAAACATATATTCGTGAAGACTGCCTAGGAGTAAACATTTCACGGACGCCTCCCCTTGATGCATAACCTCGACTACACTACCTACATCAGTCTCATCTAGCTGAGTAAAATTGATGGGGAGATGTATTCGTCTTCTTAAAGTTTCAGGAGCCACAATTTGTGCTAACTGAAGTAACGAGATAAGATTGTGCCTGTCTAAAGCACTGAAATATTGCTCAGACTTGCCAGTGCATTCAGGGAGGTGCAAGTCGTGTGATCAGAGAGAATCTTGCTATTCCAGCCCACTAATCTTAAATGAAATTGTACAGGAAAAGTGGTGGAAAATTCATCACGTATCAGCGTCACACGGATGTGAAACACTACCTCTTGTGAACCCCCAGGAAGTGAAAGAAGCAGGACAGAACCTTGCAGAGGCTTTTTACAGCAACGGTTACCTTTTAAAACCAGAATAAGTCATATTTTGACCACCCATGCTTTGTATTCTTCAAATTTATTTCCAACAATTTGTTGATAACATAAATTGGAACGAAGAACAAGTGTTTTAAACAGTATTTTGTAGAAGAGGGAGTGAAAAATGCCATATGAGTGCAAGCAAAACAATTTTATTTTTCGAATGCAGTTAATATATAAGTGTTCATTTGATCCTTTTATTCCCCTGTATAAAAAAAACATTATTTCAAAATATACCATTGGCACCGGTTTTACTTGAGCTTTGCATGTTTAGTGCCATGATACTTCTGCTTTACAGTGCCAAACTAATTAGCCCATTTGCTTGCTCTAAATTACCGCAGTGAGCGTCTTGTTTCATTAGATAATTAATGGTAATTTGGTTAAATATTGCTGTTTAAAACCGTTCTCTGCCTTAATTTATTTACATTTGCCTTAATCCACCCACTAAATTCCTATTGTGCTTCTAAGTGAGTTTTCCAGCGCCTGTATATCACGGCCGTAGGTTCCTCTTATACTGGAAGTTCTAGTATGGACGTACTCCATCTCATGAGATTCTAAGAGGTCAACTGAGTGGCTAGTTGCTACACCGGAAACATAAAAAAGTGAATTTATAAATAAAAGAGTATATTTCAACCCTCATATCCCATTTGCATTGCGATTAGTGGTAAAACGGTTAAAATATGTGCCATTAATTTCTATTTTGGAAGTTCAATAGTGGAAAATCCGAAGCTCCTTGGCACTCATTCAGAGAGCTTGTAAAGATAGATTATAATCACTGAGAGAGCTTTGATTGTTTGTAAAGGTTCTTTTAGATGGAAAGGTTTTGTTTAGGGTACTTCCACATACTTGCCAGTTGTAAATGCTGAGAGAGTTTTGATACTTTGGAAAGGAACTTGAAGCTGTTCCCCTCCGTGTGGATTGGATTTATATCACACGATGCGGTGACATACCTATCTGAAGTTGGATTCGCCCCGTCGTGAGGTCTACGCCCCACACGCGCAAAAGTTTCGCGCTCCTTCGGTGTGGTGTCGCGTGTAGAAGCCAAACCTTACCTTGATGTTGAAGCGATGAACCTTTCGTCTAAAAACCCTGAAGTTGATGTTCTCGAAGATTTCTATAGATCCTCTCTCCTGCAATGTGTAGTGTCTTACTACACACGGCACCGCAGGCGATGGCACTGATGATACATGAGATGAAGATGGAACACCGGTGGAATGAAATGGCGGGGAAACCGGATAACCCGGAGAAAACCCGCTCCAGCGCCATGTTGTCCACCACAAATCTCATTTTGCTGTCGCCTGGGATCAAACCCGGGCCGCCTTAGTGAGCGCCAAGCGCTCTAACCTCTCTCCTGCAGCTGCGGCGAGCGATGAGATGTGAAACTTCAGGCGTGGTATCGATACAAAAGGGATTTCACTTTTGGGCAACTATGGAATGAAATAATTAAGACCGTTTTACCTTACTTGGAATTATATTTCTGGACATAATTTTCTTCTTTACATGCGACTTTTTCCACTGATGTATATAGCCCTTTACTGTATTTTAATTTTCGCCTTGTATTTATAAATAATTCAACGGTATTTTACTTACATTATTAATCATAGCGTCGCGTATTCGATGTATATTTTAAACGTTTACTAAACGTTCATAAATTATGAACTCCAATAACATCTCGTAGTTTCCAGAAGTCCTTTGCCGAAAACACATCTACCCTCTTCGAGAGTTAAAGCCAGAAGGAAAAATTTAGGAATAAAATCATTGGTTCTTTTTTCTCTTTTGTTTGCTAAGTTACCGTAATACTTAATTCTGATTGGTCCTACGTCACACGTGGGATTTCAATAAACCTAAGCATTTTTATATCATCTATATGGCCTGCTTGGTTATTAACTTAAGTTGAATTACAGATGGCCATGTTTACTTATTATGTCCATATATGCAATATCAGCTTCAAACTTAAAGAAGGAAAGGTTTTTGTTTAGGGTACCTCCACAAACTTGCAAGCTGTAAACACTGAGAGGGTTTATACTTTGGAGAGGAACTTTAACAGGGAAAGCTTTTGCTTAGGGCTCCTCAAAACACTTGCCAGTTGTGAGCACTAAGAAGGTTTTAATTCTTTTGAATGAAACTATATGAAGGAAATATTTTATTTATAGTACCCCCATACACTTTCCAGGGGTGAACACTGAAAGGTTTTGATATCTTTGAAAGGAAATTTTAGTAGGAAAGGCAACTTTTAAGATACCTCCACACAATTGCCAGTTGTGAGCACTGAGAAGGTTTTGATACTTTTCAAAAGGAACATTTATATGGAAAGATTTTTATTATTTACTTCAACAAGGAAAGCCTTTTTAGGGTACATCCAAGCACTGGTTTTTATATCTTGGAGAGTAAGTTTAACAGGGAACGCTTTTGTTTAGGGTTCCTCCAAACACTTGCCAGTTGTAAACACTAAGAAGATTTTAATTTTTTTTTGAATACATCTTTTTGTACCTTCAGAAACCTCAACAATTATTTATTCCGCAAATTTGTTCAATACTTTCGTACATACTTCAAGTGACACTATTTATAAATGCTTCCTGTAATAGTAAGCTGAAACGTATTTCCCACATTCACAAAGAGCTTTCTTATCATCATACACCTGTTTATGACTTTTTCCCACATTCTTAACTAAAATTTGTGTGCTTATCCCTTGTGTACTTGTGGGAATAAAAATAAAATAATGGTTTCTCCACTTCGCAACTTTTTCACTTTTTGGAACCTTCCATTTATAAAGGAAAAAAGTTATATAGATTTCAAAAAATATGTTTTGTATGTCATCGTCTGGAATTTTTTCAATGAAAGTAGTTGAAAAAGAATTTATTTTTTAAGACTTGGAATTCTATACTAAACTCTATAATCTAATTGGTGATTAATTTGTTCTTAAAACAACTTAGTGTAATTAGATATACATTAAAATGTTTATATAACTTTACTAACAATTTACATTTTAAAATAATTCAGTTGGCTCAACATAAATAATTCATACGAAACATACAAAAAACTATGATGTGCAGGAAGTCGCGTTTTTAGTTTTGACTAAAGTCAGTACCTTTTTTATTTAACTGCTATTTGTATATATATATAAAGACTGATTTCAGAAAAGTTGGCGTAGATTCGGTTATTTATACTTGGTGTATATAAATGAATATCGCAGTTTTAACACTTTATAATATCTATTACATTAAACTTACAGTTATAAATGATATGTCAAATGAAAAAACAAAACAACTCAGTTTTGTTTGTTGGCACCAATGCGCATGTGCTTACATTGTTTCTGTCGCAATCCGCTAGAGAGCGGAAGTAGTAATGATTGCGACTGGTAAACAGAAAACGTTTTGTGTTTTGCAGTTTGCAAAGACCGAATCTGTAGTTACTCTGCAACGTGCCTTCCACATTAAGTTCGGTTGTGATCCTCCTAGTGATAACAACATTTGTAGATGATATCATCAGTTTGAAGACACCGGCTGCCTTTGTAAAGGGAAGAGCACGGGATGACCTAAGAGTAAGTGAGGAGACTGTTTAGGGACTGAGCGGATCGTTCACTCGTAGGCCAGAGAAATCAGTCTGGAAGGCTAGTAGTGAAGTACAAGTTCCTGTGTCGACTGTTTGGAAAGTTGCAAGAAATCGCTTACGGCTACGTCCTTACCATTTACAGCTATTACAGGCTCTAAAGCCGACAGACCAAGGATTACGTGTCAATTTCGCAAACGACATGTTGATTCATGGCGATGACGATCTTATGGGTCGTTGTATTCAATGATGAATCGACCTTTCACCTTAGTGAAATGTTTTCATCTGGAGCTCTGAAAATCCTCACGAGATGGCACAAATGCAAAGAGATTCCCCTACTGTGAATGTTTTTTGTGCTTTATCCCGGCGAAAAGTTTATGGGCCTTTTTCTTTTGGTGAACCTACTGTAACTGGCACTTCTTACCTT
Source organism: Mantis religiosa (assembly GCA_030765055.1). Taxonomy (NCBI): domain Eukaryota; kingdom Metazoa; phylum Arthropoda; class Insecta; order Mantodea; family Mantidae; genus Mantis; species Mantis religiosa. The sequence goes on from JAUKNK010000204.1 coordinate 628,661, forward strand.
GATACACTATAGCAATGACTTTTCCCTCAAATGGAAGAAAATGAGCCAGAGAAATTCATTTTCTAGCAATATGTTGCGCCACCTCACTGGCATAACGAAGTACGCGATTAGTTGAAGGTCACTGTACTCGAGCGCTGGATATGCCACAAGCGCCCCAATGACAGGGCTTGCTATGTATGGCCCCCACGTTCTCCTGACCTAACGCCATGCGATTTTTACCGTAGGGGCTTCATCAAGGATCGTGTGCACGTACCTCCACTCCCAGCTGACCTCCCTGAATTAAGAAACCGGATTGAATCAGCTGTTGCTACAATTACTGAATACACACTTATCAACGTTTGGGAAGAAATGGGCTATAGACTTGATGTGTACCGTGTGACAAACTCACATTGAACATTTACAAGGTTCTTGGTAAAACTGTTTAGGTTGCTATTTCATTTTACATATCATTTATAACTGTAAGTAGAATGTAATAAATATTATAAACATTTAAATCCCGATATTCAATTATATACACCATATTCTTTAAAGACTGATTATAAACTAGAATCGGTTATTTAATTATAAAAATACGGACTTTGGTGAAGTTGTGCTAAAGTGTGCTAAAACAAGGAAACTATATCTACTCCTGTCGGGAAAGCCAACATTTCTGCTGGGGTGCCTGGATGCTGACCACATCTCCCCGTATCGGTTGGTTGATCACCTACCTCTTCCTTGTGTATATAGGCGTGAGGCCGGCAGTCGGGTTGGTGGGCCCTGGCACAATATGGGTTGTCGTACACTGGGTTATGTTTTAACATACCTAAAAAGCAATTATTACTATCACACACATGTATGTATCTTTGTAGAATTGCGCCAAACTTTGCTGGGATGAAATCGAAGTTAAACTTAGATGCTAAAACACCGTAATCCTCATGAGTCAACGGAAGTTTCACCCTCTGAGTAGCTGTAAAGGCGGTTTCCTGCCTTATATGCACAAACTACACAACACGGAAGAGTTCATTGCGCTTCCCTTCTTTCGGTTCGTGTATAGAATACAAAATAGGGTTACTGGATGCACCTGGCTGTATTTAACAACTGGTTTACTGCTGTCTCTACCCATGCCTAATAGGAAAAAATTTTTACAATCCATCGAGAAGTTTAACATCCAGATTCATGCGAAAATATAGTTTTGTGGCTTTGTTTAAAAATGTCTAATGGTATGATAACGCCATTTTCTCGAAAATCTCTTAATCGAAACTACTCTTCGAGTGGCAAACATTTATTTTTATTTTTAAAAAGATGACCTACGGTTTGTATTAAAACACTACACTACAAAATGTTTATCTTGAAAGTTTTGGAAATCTCCTGTGAAGTCTTTTATGCTTAGGAGATATTTTGTATATTTTTATATTTGTGGTAAACCATAAGAGATGCAGAAAGAAAATATGCATATCTCCTTAAAGAGTCAAGATTTATTTCAAACAGCATATTTATTTAGTTTTCCAATTCTAATGTATCTGTCATTTTTGGCTTGAATTATTCAAAATTTTGTTTATTTTAAAGTGTTGTCGTTGAACAATCCATTCTCCTGATAGGATGGAAAGAAAGAGAAAGAAAATTTATAGTCCCGAATGTAGTGAAATGTAGTCTGAAGCATCTGAATGCCCATTCGGTTTCATCTATCTCTCTTAGAAAATGTTCTAGCAAAATTCTAATCTTCTGTCTCCTTCATGTTAAGCGAGATACATATCCCTTTGTGGGAACAGTTTCTATAAACATTTTGCTGTAAGTGGAGAAGACTGGTGCAATGTGCTAGTGTTTAACTGTCTCTACATATATTGTGACTTTGTGGGTTCGTAGAAATAAAAGACCAATTCCACAAACTCAAAATGTTCTTTATTTCCACCGAATTACAGTTGGAACACTTGTCGATTACATAGAATTACGTAGCGCACACAATTACATTCCACCAGTTCGTCTGTCACAGGTCTACCCCACACTCGCAATTACGTACAAATTCTCCAATACACGTACGCAGTCTTCCAGTCCGTTCGCTAGCACTACGCTCTTCAAAGCTGCTCGCCAAGAACTGAACTGATTCGTCCACTGCAGCCCTTATATAGGAAGGTCGCTGTTTCTGGAATCTTCGCCGCTCGGAAAATCATCCCGATTGTTCCAGACTTCAGGGGGAGGGAAAAATAGGCAGTACAGTTCCCGTGATACTTTCCTACCCATCCCCTCAGTTAGTGCCACAATATAAATGGGTAGACGTGTACTGAATGCCTCCTGTCCCCTACTGATCTGTCAGTTGGTCGTGCCTTCCGATAATTGGTTGACAATATTAATTATGAAATATTGTGTCCGTGATGTTTTGAGAAGGAGAACCTTGAAAATGATTGAAGTTGATGCGGATTTGATGAGGAGTTTCATGAAACTGGAATTAGCATCTCAGTAATATATGATGGCTACAAAATTATATATTTATAGTAAATTGTGTGTCTTAAATAGGTATACATGTTTTCTTAAGTAAGCTTTGGTCTATTTTTTAATATTTCTTAGCTACATAAATATATAGTAAACCTGTTGAGAATAAAGTTTTTATATATCATATGCTGCTTTGGGAAAAATTGCTAAGACGCTTTTGAGAGTTGAAACTGTTAAAGGAGCTCCATATAGAAGAAGGTTCTAGGAGAGTCCTTAAGATTAACTTGCCAAGATAATCATAAGGACCCACTTTTGTTTTCGAGTTATATTGTACACATCCATTCACATAAATTTTTCAAAAAAATAAACGTCGAAAAGGTACATTTCTACAGATGTTTTGACGTTTACATTGTTGTGTGAAATGAAATGCGTTTTCAGCCTCCAGGTACGTGGTAAGGAAAGAAATGATACAGATGATTACATTTATGCAATACATCTAAACATTTTACAATAATTTAATAGTAAAATGTATTATTACTCAAAATAAGTTTCAGAAATCTGCTCAGAGATATCTGAAAATAAATAGGAATTACGGAGTGGTTTTTAAATATAGCGACTTTCAGTGTTAATTAATAGGAAAAATTTCCGAGTATGGATTATTAAAAGGGTAGCTTCCAATATCTACACATTATAATCTATCATAGCACTTATAACGGGAACTGTCATTTCAATTATTGTTCTAATTTTGCAACGTAGCTAATAGTGTGCGCCAGATAAGCATTTTGTGTCCAGGGTCCTAATGTTACGTTTAATTGGAGATTATTGAGAATCCATGACCACGTAGTTAATTAGCAGTGAAGATGGTGGTGGGTGTATTGAGTGGGCAATGAAGCGTGTAATTTGCAGCACCAACCGGCGTCCTTCTGTAGTATGAATCTTTGCCCGACTACCTATAATTTTTGTGTGGCTTGCAAAGCAAGGATTGTTCTAGTCGTCCTACATACATAGTTCAGATGCACTAGACCTCTTATCATCTATTGTCAGCTTCACCAATGAGTACTCATGGTCTCGATATCCATTAACAATGTGTAATTTGCAGCTGTAGTTGTCCTTAACTGTCTCTACAATATATTCCTACCTGCCAGCCACTTTGTTCTCTGCCTGAGTGACCTAACCGTAATTTCATTGAAAGGAAACTAGTTCTGGATATCTGAGATGAATATGTCAGGTACATTATATTAGAATAATGTTAATTTGACTCTCTGGGAGAGAAATCTAAGCCATAATTTGTATATAGGTTGTTAACCTACAACTATTTTACTCCCCGCAAGAAGATAAAATAAACAGGAAGCCTTTTGAAATCTGTATTACATAATAATGATGATTAATAAAGTATTCGTCGTCACGCTTCGATTTTGTCTAACTTCAAGCACCTATACATTTGATTCACAGAAATTTAGTTTGGTGGTGTAAGTTCTTTCATTTCAGAAGGATTTCTGGGTAATTATTCTGTATTGATTAAAGTGCGTTGTGAAGATACGAAATCTGTATTTATAACATGACACGGTTTTTTTATTTATCCAGATTTATTGAACCCTATTTTACACATTGGTATATTAGGCTTAGAGTTGATACATAAAAATATACAATTTTAATAAATATATTTTAAATACTAGAAGTAAGAAATTTTGTTTTAATTTGATGCATATTAATTTAAACTATTTCAGACGTTTAAAAATTGAGTTTATAAACATCATGAGGTACTTATACTGTTGTGGCTTCATTAGCAAAGATGGGAGCGAAGCAGAAAGTTCAGTTCCTGGAGAGTCTAGCTTGAATATTAATTCTTGTCTTACTCTCCAAAAAATGGGACAACAGAAAAGGAGATGAACCACAGTTTGAAATTCTTCACCACACATCCACTCGGGGTTGGAAGTTAAGAGAAAGCGTGATAAGTATTCATTAACTTTAAATTTACCATGTCCACTTAAAAATTGTGTCAAAACAAAATTGGGTACAAGAGCTTCACATTTTCCTCTGTCATATACACTAGGGAAAATAATGTTTCTGTTAAAATTCCATTTGGAGTTGTTAGCCATTTTTGGTTCCATTCTTCAAGAATATGTTGATGTATTATTCTCCTTACATTAGAAATAGGACATAAAGAGTATGTCACAGGAAGATTGGATTCTGCAGCCTTCTTAGCCAAACAATCAGCTCTCTCGTAACCTAAAACTCTACCGTGTCCTTTAAGACATACCATGCAAATATGTCCTGGATGGTTTTGAAGCAAGGTTCTGATTTCATGTGCTAATGAATTTAAATTGTATTTATCATTAATAGCGGGTGGAGCTGATTGTGAATCAATAAGTATACGGGGACTGTTCCCATTAACAGTACGTCATTTTATAGCTTCTTTAATTGCTAAGAGCTCCGACTGGAATACAGAACATTCAGGTGACAATTTAAACATGGAGTGAGTTATTTCCGTTTGGTTTTCGTAAACAACAAAAGCACATCCTACTGCAGATATATTATCTTCAAATTGGTAACGCAACCCGTCTGTATATATACATATATATGTGTAATAATCATGAAAATTACATATTTCTTTTACACAGATTACAAAACTTGATGGGTGTCCTGCGGTGGTAGCATGCTCCGGGATTTGTAGTTTTGTGTAAGACAGATAAGACGCACATTCACATGGCACTGTTAAGTAAAGTACACGCTTTTTTACAACCATCTTAGAAGCATATTCTAAGTTAGCGTGCAACTACAAATGAACGCTAGGCCCCGTTCCTGGACAACGTGCCTCCAAGGCCATGTACCATATACGCAAGATTTCTGGAGCGTTCGGGCTGCAAGTCCTCATTCGGTAGGTTTCGCCTATTTCCGTAAACACAGATGACACCTTTGAAACAGGAAATGCGCTACACACTGCGACATCTAGTGCTAATGTGCTAAGATTTCACACGTACGCCATTTCATTTTGAGCGGTTTTGAGCTTAATTATGAGCTAACCAGTTTACAACAAATCTAAAAGCAACACGTATATTGTCAATGTTATGGCCCTCAAAAGGAGAGCCACTCTAATCATCTACCTCCGTGTAACTGTAATCTGAATCCAATTAAGCTGGCGTGGGCAAAAATAAAGAATGTTTACAAAGTACGCAATGTTAACGAGAGACACAGATGTCGGAAACTTGCTATAGAAGCAGCGGTTGGGAAGGATACTGTACGAAGGTCCAGGAGCTTGTAATGCAATATTGGAGAAACAATGGTGTAATAGAAAATGCAATTGATGGAATTGTTAACACATTACACGATCCCAGCGATAAGTGACGCAGTAGACTTGGACATCAAAGAATAACAAAGCGAGTGAGTGTTTATAGCTGTCATAATATCTGTTTTCTACTTTTATGTACTTCATAACAGTAAATATATAAGCATACAGCATATCGGATGGAATTCAATTGATTGTTGACACATCTCATAACTTCGGCACATACCTTCGCTTATCTTACGGCAATTTGGCTGAGTTGTGTTTTTCTAGGTTGACCACACTTCAATGTTAGCTCCATCTTCTTCCCCTCTGCCCGCACCACATCGTAAATCCAGCGCTCAAGAAATCTTGCGCATATAGTATACTGTTCTCGAAAATTGAACAACCAGCCATATGGCACTGCTTATTGAGCTTCAATGACGAGCTCTACATTCGCCTGTTATCTTGTTTAATAGATGAGCAAAATGTTGGTAGCCTGACGTAGAGAAGGTGACGAAACTAGTTGAGCATTTGACACGTGTGTGATATGAAACTGTAGGCAGTTAACGATTGCACGTAACTATAAATTAGATGGCAGCCGCCCGTTTTACCCCTGAACACAAAGGGTTCCCTTTCCTTTCTGCTTGTCACAATACTCAATCATGTTCTATATGATTTCTCGCACTTGCCGATGTATGGCACCTTAATAATCACAAGACGCGGTTGCGTCTGAACATATACTGACTCGTCGTATATGTTCACACAGGACTTACGTAAACAGCTCAGTTATTTCACGTATTCTCCCATACGCTTCCACGCTTTGCCATGTAGTAGAAAAGCTCTAGTTTGAGAATCGAACATGCCATTATAAATTGGCACTCTAACCTCTGAACCACTGGGGCAGTCAAACACAGACCTAAGGTTAGATCTCTTTGCGATATTTGCTCAATAAAACTTCATAATGCCGTATGTATTACATTATGTTTACATTTTCTACTCTGCATCGTCAATTGAACTATTCTTAAGGAAGCATTGTTCTTTTTCAGTCTACTCCAAGTTAATTTACATAAATGTTTAAAGAAATGGTTTCTAGGTGCGTTTCATTGTAGATACAAAGAGAAGAAGGGGGGCTCTTTAAGTGAATTTAAGAAGTGGACCACATGCTCTGTTGGCTGTGAAATTCTATTCTCTTTGATAATGCAAGAGGGGAAACTGCTTCTTAGCACTTCATAAAGGTATGCATTATTGGAAAATTCAACCCCAAAATAGACAACAATTAATATTAAAAAACGGCTTAATATACATTTTGTACTTTGAGTTGTGCATTTTCAGTTTACGTATGTTTATATTTGTTTTCGAGTAATTCAGGTATCTTTAAGCATGACCCTTCATAGATAGAATTTTTGTATTTAGAGGCAGAATTTCCAATCAAATTGGCAATTAAATATTTAGATGGTATACAACGCTCTCTCTACTTATCGTTTTGGGATAGTAGAGTAACTAAGATCTAGGCTAAATATGATATGCAGGTGCTTCAGAAGCACTCTCCAAAAACTGAGAGGGTAAATTGTAAATAATATGAACTTAATTACCTCTGAGCTGAATCTTTCCTGGCGGCGTATATGTTCTAGACGTTCTCGGGCTTCGAGCCTGGTAAGAAGATGTTGTGACATCGACGTTTCGGGAGCGTGCATCTCTCCCATCTTCAGAATGCTGATGCTTGGAGTCCTGCATTAAAATTTGAAAAAGAGAGACTCCGGCAACACAGATTTGGCTTACCGAGCAGCGACCAGAGCAGAGGCGTTTTCTGAGAGGTCCGCCACATTACATCAACGCGAGCCTGCTCGCTGGTTGGTCCGCGTCATTTACCGGTATATATGGGTCACACCCAGCTCTAAAGTCATTCATGAAGATGGGAGAGATGTACGATCCCGAAACGTCGATGTCACAACATCTTCTTACTTGGCTCGAAGCCCGAGAACGTCTAGAACTTAATTACCTCTATTTAGTATACGTTCAGCTGAAAATAATTCCTAATATGCGACTATGTATGTATTTATTAACTGCAATTGGGTACTACCCGGTGGCAGAGTTAAGAATACAGATCAAATTACAAATACTAAATTTACAACAATAACACAGTAAACAATACAAACATGATACTATTTTACTTTAGTCACTTAAAGCATATCTAATTACTTCTCTATTTACATATTATATACCATTATAATTCAAAAGTTAAACTATAAACCATCTAGATTTTTTCTAAATTTCTTCAGTGACAGGGGAAAGCCCTGAAAGACTGCTACAGGCAATTCATTCCATTCTTCAATGGTTCTATTAACAAAAGAAAATTTTCCTACGTCGGTTCTGTATCTTCTACGATTAATTTTATACCTATGATCGTTTCGTCCATACTAAATCCGGATTATCTAACCTTACACTAACGTCCACCGATGCCTTTATACCAGCATTAGCTTTGAATAATGCTACCAACCTATGTTTTTTACGCCTAATTTTTAATTCCTCCCATTTAGTCTCATCTCCTTTTATAGGCCCAAAATACTTGCCTCTTTTTATGAATTTTATTACCCTCTTCTGTATTTTTTCTAATGGATCGATTTGGTTAGCTCTATACGGGTCCCAGCATGCTACTCCATATTCCATTACCGGCCGCACTAAGGCCTTGTAGGCAATTTCCCTGGAACTAGCGCTCCCCTTTTTCAATATTCTCATTACGAAATGTAATGCCTTCCACGCATTCCTAGATGTGGAATTTACTTGTTCGTCCCATCCAGCATTACTTGCCAGGTACACTCCCAAGTATTTGCAGCTGTCCACCTGTGGAATTTGCACCCCTCCCATGTGAGAGTTAACAATAATTTTGCCCTTAGTTCTACTAAAAACAATGAACTTACTTTTCTTGGCATTAATTGACATTTTGTTAGCCGCAGCCCAATTACAGATTTCATTTAAATCATCCTGAAGAGCGGTTTCATGCACTGTATTCCGAATTTTCTTATAAATGGTACAATCGTCTGCAAACAACCTTATCTGGCAGTTAATATTAACAGCAATGTCATTAACAAAAATGAGAAACAGCAAGGGCCCTAGTACTGAGCCTTGCGGCACACCCGAACTTACAGTTCCACTATCGGACAACTCTTTACCTACTTTAACTTTTTGCGTTCTCCCTTTCAAAGAATGTTTAACCCATAATACTACGCGTTTGTCAATTCCTGTATTATCTAGCTTACAAATAAGTAAACTATGTGGCATTACATCAAAAGCTTTAGAAAAGTCAATTACCACTGCATCAGCTCTTCCCCCTGCATCGACCTCATCTGCCAAATCTTGAAATAATGAAGTAATTTGACTTTCGCACGAATACCCAGGTCTAAATCCATGTTGCGCTTCATTAAACCACTTTTTATTTTCTAACTCCTCTCTTATATATTCTGCAATTAAATGCTCCATTAATTTACATACTACTGAAGTTAGACTCACTGGCCGATAATTATTTATTTCTGTTTTATTACCCCCTTTATAAATCGGAACAATAATATCTGTTTTCCAGTCTTCCGGTAAGGCACAGTTGTTAATTGACATGTTCAACAAGAGCATTAGATAGGGAATAATGGCTTCACCCCCAAGCTTTAATATTTCAGGAGGTATATTATCTGGTCCCCTTGATTTTCGGTTTTGCAGCATCTTAATCCTTTTGCGCAATTTGGGCGCCATTATTTGAAAAATCGTTTCTCCACTCTCCCCAATTTCCTGTTCGGAACTATCGTCGGATTTAAGAAAAACCGATACAAAATGCGAATTTAATATATTAGCTTTGTCCCTATCACTTAATACATCTATCCCATTAACGTTAAAATCTGGTATACTCTCTTTATTTCCCCTGCGTCTTTTTACATAATTGTAAAATGATCTCCAACAATTATTTGTCCCGCTAAATACGTTATCTAGGAATCGTTCCTGCGCTTGCAACTTTTCGTCTTGTAATTGTTTAACTAATTCTTTAAATTTGTTAAGATGCCATTCTGATATCTTCCTTTTATTATAAGCGTGCCTAGTCTTTCTTTTAAGTTTCCTAATACATTTTGTATAAAATTCTGGATCCGCTTTATGTTTAATAACTTTAAAAGGTACGTGTTTTCTAATTGTTTCCAGGATAAGTGTTTTGAAATTAACCCATGCTTCATTTACACTAGTGGCAGATTTTACAAATATCCATATTTTTCCCGGAGAAATGTTTGGATAGCCTCCCCGTTCGCCCTATGGAAATCCCAAATTATTACTTGTTCCGTTTCAAACCGGTTTGTCTGCCCTTTCCAGTTTAGGTCTAATTGCACACACTGATGGTCACTTATACCTGGCAAGACATCGCATGCAGAAAACAATGACTCAGGTTTGCATAAAAATACGTCCAGTAATGCTGATTGTCGAGTAACAGTTTTCACTACTTGAAATAACACCTGCTCCCAAACCAGAAAGTTAACGAGCTTTTGAACTTCACCTCCTATTAACTGTCCGTCCCAGTTTACATTTGGTAGATTTAGATCCCCTGCTAATATAAAAGTTTTTCCCCTTCGGAAGAGATTTTCTCCACTAGTTTATGAAGTGTAGCATAATCAGTTTCTCCAGGTGGTCTATAGCAAGCTATTATTGTTAAATTATTCCCTTTGTTTGCTTGATCAATAATTTCGATTGCCATAACCTCAACCTTTTCTTCTACCCATAATGCTTTGCTGTATAGCTCTGATTTAGCCCAAATAAAGATTCCCCCTCCCCTTCCATCCCTGTCCCTCCTAAACACCCTGTAATCTGTTCTGAATACTTCTGAATCATTATTATCAATATTCAGCCATGATTCCGTACCTATAATGACACTTGGATTGCATATTTCTACTAAATTCCAAAACTCAACAATTTTATTCATAATACTACGGCAATTTGCCTGTAGCAGCCTTAAGGAATCAGCCCCTAACTGAAAGTCTACGTTTTCCTGAAGTTGGTGTCATTGCTGCCCTTGCTGCTCGTAGCCGTCAGCCCACTTCGTCACCCTCGCGAACAAAGCTGCCAGCTTTGACGATCCTCTTCGGTTCAAGTGTACTCCATCCCGTCCATAGTCCCAGTCTTCAATCCACGAATTCGGGTCAAGAAACTAAGCACCCAGTCGCTCCGCTACCCATGAAAAAACTTCATTTACCTGCATCACCTTTCTCCAGCTGGAGTCGCGTCGTCTTAGTACTCCACTGACGACTATTTTTGCTGAAGGAAACAGCTGTTTTGTCCTTTTAACTAAGTCGTACATGTCACCCAACACATAGTTAACACCTCTCCGCAAGTCATTGCTCCCGACATGTAATACGATTGTCCGATAGTTGCCTTCCATCTCCTCTTGCCTTCTCTCGATTTCCCTCAGCAGACCGTCGACTCTTATGCCAGGATAGCAAACTACCTCCGCCGTTGGATTTTGTAACCGCAGTATAAGACAGCGATTAGGAGGTGGCGAATTAATCGAAATCACGAGAATTAAAAAAGAAGATAAATTAATAAAAATGCTTTGCTAAACTAATATAAAATATTGTTATATTAATATGAAATTAGAATGAAATTAGAGTAATGATTAAAATAGCGGTTTAATTAAGAATAAGATGGGAAGAATATAATTTAAGACAACTAACATGCTAGAATCCATGTAAGGGAGAGAAAATATTTCTGTAAAATCTAAACACAAGTCGGAGAGACAGGAAGAGGTGACCGTTAGCCTCCTTGTTTAAGGAAAGGTTCAATGTCTGAGAACTATAGGCAGGAATGTGTAGGAAAAATAAGGTTTTCAAGATGCGGTCAAGCATAAGACCTAAAAGGATTTACTTTGCTGAGGTGATAACGATGTATACCGTTACAAAGAGCCCAGGGTAGGCGTGACCCAACTCACGGTGGGATGTAACGTCAATGAGTTCGATGAGTTTTGCTAACCAATAAAGAAAAATCGAAATAAAATGAGAAACCAATAATAATGTAAGATTTGAGAAATGGGGAGAAGGGTGAGTTATTTTGGTCATGTGATAAGAGTTAGAGTGGGGATCAGAATAAGGTACGAACTGAATCGCAGAGTAGACGAAAACTCACTTCAACAGTCATACTACGAGGGGAAAGATGTGTTAGTGCGCGTGAAGAAGAAGTAGTAAAGATTTCTAAGTCCGAAATGTAGGGAAGTCAAGAATAACGCAACCAGCGTAAGAGAAGCAGCAGAAGAAGTTTATAATAGCAAAGTATTCGCCGTATAGAGAAGAGAATTCTGTTAGGAAGTTTAGTAACAGGTGGTCGCCGCTACAAATCAATCTGAATCAACGAACTTAGTGAGAATTAAATTAAATCATTTTTGCAACGAACCAGTGTATTATTGAGACAACTGAGCAGCCAACAAACAACAAATCCATTTCCTACAACCATTCACCTGAGGATAAGAGATCTCATAGCTCCAATTAGAACCCAAATCCAAAGTAAACATCAACCAATTGAAATCTGACATGCGGGTGTGCCGCATAATGGCGCCCAGCGTGGGGCTTCGAATTGTAGGAAATGGGTGAAATGTAACGACGACAACGACGAGGAGAAGTGAGAAGAACGACAACGAAGGACGACTACGAGGAGAAGTGAGAAGACCGACGACGACAACTACGATGAGGACAGCAGAGACTACGAAGAAGACGGCAAAAATAACTAACAAGTAAAATTTTCCCCCAACCATGAGAGAAGTTCAAGTTCTTTCGAAATCAACTGAGCCTACTAGACGACGAGCAGCACGACAAAAATTGGTAAAGACATCACATAAACACCACAGCCGTACAACAGAACTGTGAGTTACATATACTCATTTTATATTTCTTGTAAATGTAATATCATTCATTGAGATCAATATCTATGTAATGTCTTAGTAATAAGTATTTTGGAAGGGAAATTAGAAAATTTAAAGGGGAAGTTCAATGCTTTTGAGAAATAAGAAGATCGTACAGAATAAATTTAAAATGGAAAATTCTGGGGAACAAATAGTTATGGAGACAGAGAAAGAGTTAGAAGTTGTTAATGAAGAGATAATGGAAAGCAGTGTTATAGGATCAGTAGATGAGGGTGTAAATGGTGTAAGTAGCTTAAATGTAAATAGGAGAAGTGACAATCCTGGGGTAATGGAAAATCTACAAGAGATGTTCCAGAAACTCATGGCGCAAATGACTATTCAGAGTCAATCACTAGAGGCTAAATTAGTAGAACAGAACCAATCACTAGAGGCTAAATTACTAGATCAGAGCAAAGCTATGGACAAAAAATTAAGTCAAATTACAAGCCAAGGGAAAGAAACAGAAGCTAGAATAACTGTCAAAATTCAAGGAATAACAGGGGAAATCCAGACTGTAAAAGAGGCCCTGCAGCGAGAAGTAGGTCCTATAAGAAGTGACCTAGAAGCTACCAAATCTCTGGTTGCAGGAGTAGAAAATAGAATAGGGGAGGAAATTAATAAGGAGAAAATAAGATTAGATGAACTGACCACGACACAGGTAACTTTTGTACAAGAGATAAATGACCGGTTTGACACTGTAAACGATAGTATAGCAGCTGACATGGAGAAGTTAAAAGAAAAGGTAGCACGTGTAACAAATATTCAATCAGAAAATATACAAATTTTGAGGGAGACAGTAAGCGAGATATCTCAAATCAGAGATACTGTAACTGGCTTACAGCTGGGACAGCAAGGGCAGGTACCTGAGAGTTCCAATTGTTCTATACATACACACAATGGAGAGAGGCAGAACGAACAGGTTAGCGCCCCTTCTGTCTCTCCTCAAAACAGCAATAATAGCGAAGTAAATATGCAAAACGTAAATATGTATCCACCAGTGCACATGAATTTTCTAAGCAAATTGCCCCTCCCGAAATTTAATTGTCGTAATGACAACGCAGTACAATTTTTGGCCGACTTAGAAAAGTATTTTGCCATCAGAGGTGAACCCGAGCAATATAAGATGATAATAGTTCAAAGGGCGTTACAATCTGCCGAACTTAATTGGCTACGAATAACTGTGGGAGAAGGATGCAGCTACGAGTTGTTCAAAACAGCTTTCCTAGAAAAGTATTGGAACGCCAATGTCCAATACCAAGTAAGGAATCAGATAACAAATGGCCGATACCAAGGTAATAATGGAGAGTCTATTACTGATTATTTCCTGAGATATTCGCAAATGAGTAAATATCTACAACCTACATTACAGGAAGCCGAGCTGATTTCCCTTCTCACGCCCCATCTTCCTGAGAACATTAGAAATCACATGGTGGTAGCAAGACCTCAGACATTGAGAGAGGCAATTACATTATTAACAGCTTTACAAAGCGTTGGGACGCAAAATTCACAAAATAGACATGAGAATCGAATGCCAGTGGGAAATCCACACCGACCGTGGAATAATAATAATCATGACGGGGAAAGGGCACACAATCCCCGAAATTTTAACACAAACCATATGGCTACTCGTCATAGATACGATGCCCACGTCCCGAGGGAATTCCCTAACAATAGAGGGAGACAGGGACCACCAAATTCAAATTCATATAATTTCCCTATAAGATATGTCCATGTAACTAGGAATGGAAACAAGGGTCACCCCCCATTTCTTCGAAGAGAGAATGCAAAACCGACGTTCCGACTACCAGAAGCTAATAGACAGTATCAACCACGTGACGCTGGTAGAGAGAACAATACAGACAGACCTGAAGTAAGACAGAGGAATCAACTTCTCTCAAGAGAATGGGTGCGTTCTCCTCCACTCACACCGAGGGACGCGGCGCCCGAGGTAGATGAAAGGCCAGATACGACACAGCAGACGGGAAACGACTCCAGGGTGCGATAGAAGACGTCCCGCATCGGACCCGGATGAACACGCTAGTTCTTAATTTGCACAGGGACACAGCTCTGAGTAGGGTGGTACAGAATAAAACAGAAACAGAAATAGTAAACGGTACTCAAATAAACAATCACTTAACAAAATTGCAAGAAGTGAGAGATGCTCCACGTATTGCTGCAATAATAAACAAAGAAAATGGCACATTACCATAGATTCAGGATCCTCAGTTTCAGCTATAAGTCAAGCATTCCTTTATCACTTAAAAAACAATGGAATGAAATTGCAAACATTGCCCTGAAAAGTGCATATTGTACTCTGGCGGTAGGTCGCGCCAAACAAAAGATTAATACACAAATGCTTTTGAAAGTCACCATTGGGGAGGATACAATAGAATTTGTATGTTTTGTTATTAATAGGCTATCTGTAGACTTTATTATGGGTAATGACGTGTTGTATGCGCTTCAAGCTAAGTTGAATTATCAAATGGAAGCCTTGGAAATCAAAATTAAAGACGTCATAGTTAAAGTTCCGTTTAGCTCAAGGGAAGCAGAAAATGAGCTAATATTGACAGATGAAGAAAAAGAAATAGATGGAGAAACATTTTTTGTAGAATTTATACGAATAGGAGGGATGGAGCTAGTGAGGATGAATCCATTAGAAGCAGAAGAGATGAGAAACTATGATAAGGATGAGTATATAGCCGGAGAAGAAGGGCTTTTAGAGATGACGTCATACGGACTTGGGCAAGAAGAAGCAAGTGGGAGAGAAGTGATTACCCAAACAGATGATTTCCAGGTAGCTGAACATAACATAAACATGAGCTACAAAATAAGAGAAACAGTAGAAAACTCAAACCCTCTCAACGACCACCAAAAAGAGATTTTTTATAACATTTTATGTAAACATAGAAATGTATTTTCGGAACACACTGGGACCTATAGTGATTTTGAGTATGAATTCGAGATACATGATGTTCCCCCATTCAAATATAAGTGCAGATCTATTCCATTGGATTTACAGGAGGCAGTGAACCTTAAAATACAGGAAATGTTGGAAGATGGAATTCTGGAGATATCTACATCAAAATTTATAAGTCCCCTAAGTATAGTCAGAAAAGCAAATGGAACAGTACGACTGACGATAGATGGACGTCATATAAAGCAATACATTGTTCCGGATAATTTTCGAACCCCAGCAATAGAGCAAATTTTGGCCGGTATTGGGGCACAAAGGTATTTTACTTCACTAGATGTGACCAACTCAATTTTGCAAATTAAGTTGAAACCTGAGTTAAGGCAATATACCTCATTTTTGCACGGAGGATATCAGTACCAGTTTACAAGAAATTGCTTTGGACTAATTAATTCTGGAAGCGCATTCCTACGGGCGATGCAGAAAATACTCAACACGCAAAGGGAAACATATGTGTCACAGTATGTAGATGATTTATTGATATGCAGTAGAACAGTGGAAGATCACCTTACATATTTGGATTTAGTGCTCGGGAGGCTAGCAAATGCTGGATTAACACTGAATTGGGCAAAATGTAAATTTTTCCAGGAATCAGTTAAATATTTAGGATATATCATAACAGGCGAAAATATAGCTCCTGATCCAGAAAGAGTGGAAGCCATTTTGAAAATACCACGACCTAAGACACCAAAACAAGTAAAACGTTATCTGGGTGTACTTGGGTACCAACCAAGGTTCCTGATAAACTATGCAAAGGAAGCCGCACCGTTGCGAGCACTACTGAAAAAAAATCGAAGATGGCGATGGACTATGGTAGAAGAAAATGCTTTTAAAATATTACAAGAACTCTTCAGTGAATCCGTATTACTGACATGGCCTGATCCAAATTTACCTTATCTTATATACACGGATGCCTCCATGGTGGCGTTAGGAACTATTTTAGCCCAAGAGACACCGACTGGAGAATTAAAGGTCATAGCCACAGCCTCCCGAGGGTTAACGAAAACAGAAAAAATTGCTTGCATAACAGAACAGGAAATTACGGCTATTTATTATGCCATTTGTAAATTTAGACAATATATATATAATAAAAGTATTGTGATATTCACCGATCATATCAGCCTATCATTTATACGAAATTGCAAATTGACCAGTACAAAAATTGCGAGATATATCCACGAGATCATGGCTTACAACCCAGAGATTAAACATATACAGGGAAGTCTTAACATTTTTAGTGACATGCTTTCACGTATAAAGCCACAGGGGAATCTTCCAGAAAATATCAGTAGTAATGGTACAGAATTACCAGTGTTAAAGATGGATGTAACCTTCAGTATAAAATTAACAAAGGAGATGAGAAGATTGTCGGAATTACACCGCCAGGATTGGAAATTAAAACAAATTATGGAAAAGGCATTGCCCATAGATCAAGCAAATTCACAGAAATACGGAGTGCTAAATAACGTATTGTATAATTTACAGGGTGTTTCCAAACCTGCTTGGAAAGCATATATACCCGCAGCGATGGAAGAGTTAGTGATTTCTGCTTACCACACAGCTCTTATACATTCTGGCGTTGAGAAGACAATGATTTCCATAAGCAACCATTTACACATATTTAGATTAGGCAAGAAAGTTAGGACCTTTATATCTACATGTGACATCTGCCAGAGGGCAAAATCACTAAATTATAAGATAGATCGACCTCCTGTATCCATCACCAGGAAGGAAATATTAGAATTAGTTGCAGCGGATGCACATGGTCCACTCCCGGTAGGAAGAGGAGGATTAACATATTTATTTGTACTTATTGACGTGATGTCGAAATTTGTGAAAATATACCCTCTCAAGAAATTAACAAGTGCAGCATGCGCGAATAAAATAGTGAAAGACTATATAGTCAAATACGGGAAGATGAAAGCACTATTAGTAGATAATGCGTCCATACACAATGGAAGACGATTCGTGCACACCATTCAGGATGCCGGAATTCGCATCTATAATACAACGTCGTACCATCCATGCTCTAATCCAAGCGAGCGCGTACTGAAAGACCTAGGTGTTCATCTCCGAGTCCTTTGTTCATTGAAACAGACTACCTGGCCAGGCCACAACAACTATATTGAGTTTATATTCAATAATTCAGTCAATCTAACCACAGGATATGCTCCTATCCAATTGCATAGGAATTTAACACCGGAACCACTAATAGAGGGTGTTCCGGAAAGTATACAAGTGACGACCGAGACAGATCGAGAACGGATCCAGAATGCTGTTAAAAGAATAATGAAAAAAGTAGAGAAAAGAAACGCAAAGAAACTGCGGTATAAGAAGAATTGGGAACCAAAGGTCGGCGACTTAGTTCTAGTGAAATCGTTCGACAAGTCAGATTTGTTAGGACAGAAGACTAAAAAGCTATATATGCTATGGAAAGGCACATACCGGATTGAGAAAATATTTGGTGACAGAGCGTATGCTCTAATACACCCAAGAAATTGTAAACCGATAGGCAGATATAACATCTCCCTAATAAGGCCATACCGTAAAAAAAAACGTTATAAACAGTACAGAGCAGACCCAAGAATCACCTGTGTGAATGTGATTGAAATTATATATACGAAGATGTAAAGAATACCAAGTAAAAGTTATATAATTAGTACGGGTAACGTTTTCGTTTGAAATTCAAACACTGCGTGGGAGTTGCAAGTTCCAAAATTCCTGTGCACAAACGAAATTATATTATTAATAACTACAGCTAAATAAAATGTTTTAGATAACTTTAAAGTAGTTTGTGAAATGTAAATATCTCATAAACTCCAGGTGTATTAATGTGTCAAAAGGTCCTATAGTCATTGTTATTGTAAAGGTCACAGACTTTCGCCGTGACATTGTGGAGGAAAATTGAGTGAAGAGTTAAGTGCGGAAAGACAAGACAATGGACTACAAATGTTTACCAACAGGCAGGTAAACGACACACCTCGTTCCAGGTAGACAAGAGAGGTAACCGTATTTGTGCTTCATAACACAAACATGAATAGCGTGCGGACGTATATTCTTGCAATGAAAAATGCAAAAAAGAAACGTCCCAATAATTAATGTAAATATTGTCACGCGAGCGTTGGAACACCCTATAGGAGCAGCTGAGAGCGAAAAGCAAGGGAGGTCTGTGTTAGCCACGCCCTCTCCCCGTTTGTCTTATAGTGGTGACAGGCGATGGGGGGAGAAAAAGCATCATTGTGCCGTCTGTTTCTGTTCCACCTGTTCTGGAAATTACGGGATCTCTCATCATCTGGAACCTTCCTTTGGAAACTGGAGGAGTCGAGAAAACAGTGACATTTCTATAAAAGGGGTTTCAGAGAGATAGTTAGTCAGTTAGTCAGTTAGGCAGTGCGAGTGATGACAGTTCTTGGTGTAAGAAGGCAGTGTTAGTCAGTGACGTGTTAATGAACGAAAAGATTGTGCAACGGAAGACTGAACGTAACTGTGTATGAGTATCGGAGTTGATGTAATCGCGAGTACAAGTGAAATTGTAACGGACGAACTGGTGAATTGTAATTGTGTGCAGTACGCAATTCTGTGTAATTGGCAAGTGTTAAACTGTAAGTCGGTGGAAATAAAGAACATTTTTGAGTGGTGAAATTGGACTTTTCATTTCCCGAACCCACAAAGTCACTCTGGTGTCAGGAAGCGGGAAGATAACATCACCGAACATTACAGCCAGGGAATCCGCATTGGAAATGCTTTTGGCGAAGATGAACGAGTTAACAGAGAAGACGGAAGCGGCAAATAACAGCCTGGCCGCGAAGCTGGAGACTACAAATAACAACCTGGCCGCAGAACTGAAACTAATGAAGACGGCTAACGACAACATCACCGAGAAGATGGAAGAGATGAAGGCCGAATTAACAGCGAAGACGGAAACGGCTAACAACAACTTGGCCACGACAATGACCACAAAGATGGCCGAACTGACCACGGAAATGAAGGTGGCGAACGAGGCTCTCGCCGCCAAATTGGTGGAACGATTGGCCGGCGTGAGGGATGACGTCACGAATCTGGGCAAGCGGATGGGTCAAGTAGACGACCGCCTTAATGATTTAGAGGAAAAGACCGACAACATCGCAAAACCCCTCACCCGCCTGACGGAGGAAAACCGGCCTTATGTGTGGAGGGAGGACGCCGAAGACGCTTTCCAGCACCCGAAGGAGACCCTGTGCAGTGCTCCAATTTTGGCTTTCCCACAACCGGGTGGCGCCTTCATTGTGGACACCGACGCTAGCGACCATTACATTGGAGGTGTCCTATAGCAGATCCAGGACGGCCATGAGCGCACAGGAGTGGAAGAGAAGGAGCGTGCCGCAGCAGTCTGAGTAGTTGTGGCAGTGCCTGCTGATGGCTGGGATAGCGCAGGCCTGAGGAGGGAGCAGCTGGCGGACGCAGTCTTGGGGCCACTCTTGAGGGAAGTGGAGGCATGGATGAGACCAACCTGGGAGGACATCGCACCGAGGAGCGCCACCTACAAGTCGTACTGGGCCCGATGGGACTCGTTGAAGACCAGAGAGGGCGTGCTGTTCCGGGTATGGGAGTCACCCGATGGGAAGGCGCAGAGAGAACAGTTGGTACTCCCCCGGAGTAAGGTCCCGGAAGTCTTGGAGGAAGTGACCGCCGGTACTTCAGGAGGACACCTGGGAGCGAACCGTATGATTCACAAACTACGGCAGCGCTACTTCTGGCTCAGACTCCGGGCAAATGCAGGTGGAACGCCTGGACCGCCTGGCACGCTACGATGGTGCTGTTCGGGTCAAACAGTTTTGAGGAGGGAGCAGTGTCACGCGAGCGTTGGAACACCCTATAGGAGCAGCTGAGAGCGAAAAGCAAGGGAGGTCCGTGTTAGCCACGCCCTCTCCCCGTTTGTCTTATAGTGGTGACAGGCGATGGGGGGAGAAAAAGCATCATTGTGCCGTCTGCTTCTGTTCCACCTGTTCTGGAAATTACGGGATCTCTCATCATCTGGAACCTTCCTTTGGAAACTGGAGGAGTCGAGAAAACAGTGACATTCCTATAAAAGGGGTTTCAGAGAGACAGTTAGTCAGTTAGTCAGTTAGGCAGTGCGAGTGATGACAGTTCTTGGTGTAAGAAGGCAGTGTTAGTCAGTGACGTGTTAATGAACGAAAAGATTGTGCAACGGAAGACTGAACGTAACTGTGTATGAGTATCGGAGTTGATGTAATCGCGAGTACAAGTGAAATTGTATTGGACGAACTGGTGAATTGTAATTGTGTGCAGTGCGCAATTCTGTGTAATTGGCAAGTGTTAAACTGTAAGTCGGTGGAAATAAAGAACATTTTTGAGTGGTGAAATTGGACTTTTCATTTCACGAACCCACAAACTCACAATATATATGAATTATTGAATGTAAACGTAACATTGTAAGTAGTAATGTACTAGTATTTAAGGAGTGTGATAGAATATAATCAGGTTGATCTCAAGTGAGACAAAAGTAATTCAGTCAAGTACACATAGCTCATTTGAGCTAGTGAATTGTAAATATTGGGAATAACATGAATCTGATTTTGTTTCTAGAGTATTAACCATGTATAACAGTGTATTTTTCTATGTATGTAATGTACCATGTTGATAAAGATGAGGGAACGGTGACCACCGGAAAATGTTTCAAGTAGGGAATGAGAAATTATAAGATATATAAGGAGGAAATGTCATGACGGGGGTTTGACAAAATTTAAATAATGGGTATTTCATTTTTGTCAAACGGGCATTATGTAACTGCAGTATCAGACAGCGATTAGGAGGTGGCGAATTAATCGAAATTACGAGAGTTAAGAAAGAAGATAAATTAATAAAAATGCTTTGCTAAACTAATGTAAAATATTGTTATATTAATATGAAATTAGAATGAAATTAGAGTAATGATTAAAATAGCG
This sequence comes from Mantis religiosa, assembly GCA_030765055.1. NCBI lineage: Eukaryota > Metazoa > Arthropoda > Insecta > Mantodea > Mantidae > Mantis > Mantis religiosa. Next base: position 650,161 of record JAUKNK010000204.1, read on the forward strand.
GTTTTATTAAGAATAAGATAGGAAGAATATAATTTAAGACAACTAACATGCTAGAATCCATGTAAGGGAGAGAAAATATTTCTGTAAAATCTGAACACAAGTCGGAGAGACAGGAAGAGGTGACCGTTAGCCTCCTTGTTTAAGGAAAGGTTCAATGTCTGAGAACTATAGGCAGGAATGTGTAGGAACAATAAGGTTTTCAAGATGCGGTCAAGCATAAGACCTAAAAGGATTTACTTTGCTGAGGTGATAACAATGTATACCGTTACAAAGAGCCCAGGGTAGGCGTGACCCAACTCACGGTGGGATGTAACGTCAATGAGTTCGATGAGTTTTGCTAACCAATAAAGAAAAATCGAAATAAAATGAGAAACCAATAATAATGTAAGATTTGAGAAATGGGGAGAAGGGTGAGTTATTTTGGTCATGTGATAAGAGTTAGAGTGGAGATCAGAATAAGGTACGAACTGAATCGCAGAGTAGACGAAAACTCACTTCAACAGTCATACTACGAGGGGAAAGATGTGTTAGTGCGCGTGAAGAAGAAGTAGTAAAGATTTCTAAGTCCGAAATGTAGGGAAGTCAAGAATAACGCAACCAGCGTAAGAGAAGCAGCAGAAGAAGTTTATAATAGCAAAGTATTCGCCGTATAGAGAAGAGAATTCTGTTAGGAAGTTTAGTAACAGGTGGTCGCCGCTACAAATCAATCTGAATCAACGAACTTAGTGAGAATTAAATTAAATCATTTTTGCAACGAACCAGTGTATTATTGAGACAACTGAGCAGCCAACAAACAACAAATCCATTTCCTACAACCATTCACCTGAGGATAAGAGATCTCATAGCTCCAATTAGAACCCAAATCAAAAGTAAACACCAACCAATTGAAATCTGACATGCGGGTATGCCGCAATTTCCAGCATGTCTCCCAACAGAGTCACCGACTATTAGGCAAGATTTCTCCTCTTCTTTTACTCTTTCTTCCCCCTGCTCCCTCAGTTGACGGTTTTCAGCTTCGAGCCTCCGAATGATATCTTTCGCCTGTTGTAGCTTAATACGTAGTTCCCGTGCTTCTTCTTGAAGCTGCTCCAGTTTCCTCTGATTTGCTGTGACGGTCTTGGCTCCCCTGCATTCCTTACATTCCCAGGTTTCCTCAATGCTCATGTCCCTCTTCACTTTCTGGCAGCCAAAGTGGAACCACTTCGAGCAATTACTGCACATAAGTCCGGTCCTCAGAACTTTAATACAGCTTCCACATCGTTCGTCCGTTACAGGTCCTGGATTAATCTCAATTCCCCCTATCACTAGTAAAGTTACTAACACAAAAATTACAAAATAACTCTGTGAAGTCTCCGTAGTACCTTCACGCTGACTACCTGCTCCCCGTGAGCGCAGACCCGACCACATTCCGATCCTCGCCCGGTAAATCACAAAGTCAACACCCATTGTCTCAACTCGTTTCTACCTGCCTCTCTGAATATTTTCATAGTATATGGCAATGATACTTTGCTATTTTGTGAAATAATGGCTGGTTATTAATGGGGGAACTCTTATTTCACAATAACAGTTGGAAACACTACAGTATCATTTTCATAATTTCGCTTTTTATAATTGGTTTCATTGCTACAGAAGGGAAACTCGGAAATTGCGTTTGCAGAATTAGATCGCATATTCGTTAAACATTTGGTGACTATTGTTACAAACCCGGATTGTAAGGTGTGTGAAGGACCTTCAAACCTAATCGACAACTGGAGTTGTAGCTACTGAGAGGATAAGGGAGCAGATGGTAGAAGTAAACAGGTCAGAGTTTAGGGACATGGTTAGGGCTAAATTAAAGTAATGGGTTCTCCATAACATTGACAAATATATTTTAAATATTGGGGAAGTGAAATCAAACAAAGCTCTCCTTTGTCTTATAGAAATAAAGGATGCAATCAGGACAGACATTGAATCAATTAATACATGGTAAATAAATATTACCTTTTATGTAGAGTAGCGTAGAGTTCTGAAGAAGAGGTGGCTGGTTCACTTTGATGAGTTAAGTTTTCTAAAAGTATTAATAAGTTCTATGATGAGACTAGAGCAGCAGCATTAAAACTTCCAACTAACCAATTTACTGATTAACTGACTGATGACTGACTAAATAACCACGATCTGACTAAACCTTCCTTACAGGTTGTAATTGTTTAAATAGAAAATGTCTGATGTCATATGACTCAGCGGTTTCTCACAGAGGGTTTACATCCTATAGTGCAATCTTGTACAACCCAAGAATGCCTCTTCTTAATTTTTCTGTCGTTTTAACACAACACATATGAGCTGGCAGGTCAATGCCACTGCTTACTCTGGTCACTGAGTCATCCAACCTGTCTCATCTTCTTAATTCCTGCTAAAGCCTAAAGATTACCACGAAATGCAATGTGAACCTCCAATAATGAAAATATTTCCCAAATATTGTTCAGACCTTATACGCAACATATCCCCATTGCTTAGAGTTTGCTGCCCTCAGCAAATCCAAACGACTGGTAACATTTACAGATGCGATACACATTTTAAGTGGATAATACATAAAAGAATAATTTACCATTTTAAATGTAGTGCTGGGCACATAGGCAACCGAGCATACCTGCCAGGTACAAAAATACAAACATTTACATATACATAAGTTTTTTCTGAAAAGTCATAAGTGTAACACCTGAAAAAGAAAATTAGAGGACAGGAAATGGGGATGGTTTAATGCGGGTTGTATTTGAAGTATCCCACGTTGAATGAAGTCCATAGTTCCATAGAAACACACTGTTCCACCACTAAGAGTTATGTCATATAGTTTTGGGAGACACTTCACAACACACGGTCACGGAAGGGTTAAAATTATTGCTTTAAGTTTGTCTAACATGGTTCTAGCTGTCACAAGTAGTGTACACTTTAGGTTGTGGCTTTCAAAGAAAGAAGGAAAATAATTGTCTGTACTTCCTGCTCCAGCTTGATTGTCTGTACTAGTCTTATTAAAGCAGGGAAGCCGATGAAGAACCTCAGTTGTGTCTTGCTGTTTATACGCAACAATATATATTATTTAATGTTACACTGGCTTAAATTCCTCTATGAAAATCAAAGTTAGAATATGGTGTTTTTATTAAGGAAATTATTTAGTTTTATGTTCACTATACCTTGATCTCAAGTGAACTCAAGGTAGAACTAACTGGGGACAGGTTGTGTAATCCAAATAGCATGTTTTTTCTGTTACCTTTTACCTTGTTGTTTCGAAATCCATTCCCCATTATAAATTTTGTTCATTAAACTAAGAACTAACTTATTTAAAATGAATATAAATCTAAACATGAAGTAAATTTCCTATTCTAATATAATATTTCACATTTATACATAATTTCTTATAGCAAAAATACCTTTTTATTTCTTTTGAAGAAGCTTGAGTTAGTATTTTAATGCCCATGAGTATAAAAACACAAACGTAGTTATCCATTATAAAAGGATAGCTAGAAAATTAACCACAGAGTTTAAAAAATTATATTACCTCTCTTGTGGGCCGTGGTTCTAGTAGGATTGGAATACCCTGCCTTTCGCGAAGGACTGTGCTTGGCAGCTTGAAGAGGAGAGATCAATTTTCGAGCTCCGACTATGGCCTAGAAGCCTGGAAGATAACTTTTTTCTTCATGAAGTTGGCCGTTAAAGCCTCAGGAAATGTATCACAAAGTTTTAGCTCAGGAGATAGTTATGGCTCACATTTCAGAGGTCTTGGGTTGAAATCCTGCGAATGTTTCAATGTTAAGTTACTTTCAAGGTTTCCTTCCTTTGAAACATAAATTGGATACTAAGTCACAGCATCTAAAGTTGCACCTGTGGCACTAAACAGAATAGTAATAAAATAACTGTTGCAGAAACATGACTACGTCAATAACAAAAACCTACAGTTTGACATCGGAATTACCGATAAATTTGTTACATAAATGATAGCAAGCATTGAAAAATCGAAATAAATAGTCTTCGTACACATAACGAATGTGCAATGCCATAAGCATTAGTTACACTCTAAATTTGCCATGTAGTCATTAGCGGGTTTCAAGCTTAGGAAAGACAACCTGTATAAGGTCATGTAGAGACCGCAATTAGCTTAAAGGCCAGGATCCAGGAAGTCAATTATATTCAGCTAGTTGGGCTGTTAACAAGGGGTGAATATTCTGAAGATCAGAGGCAATGAAATTCTTGGAATTTTAGCATTGCGATATAGTAACAGCTTCGTTTCAGCTATGCAGTATTAGTTTAGTGAAGAGTAATGTGTGTAGAATTTGCCATAGCAAAGAAAGTCAGGTGGGATTGAGGCACAGGGGGGAATTGCTGATTAGACACTATTCTAGTGCCCTTCCTGGTATATGTTTACGACACTCGGGTCAATTCTGTTACAGCCCAGTCAAAAGTATGTATACCCTACCTTTGTGTACAATACCTTCTCGCCTTCAGCATTCGAAATGAATTCATTTTGTGTAGAGTGGATTTTTTTAAATACTACTCCTTGTGTGGCATGTATTCTGTCTCACGCGTTCATTAAGCGTGTCGCACTGTTGTGAAACAGATAGGGGTAGCATATTGCTGTCAGGGACTTTCTTTTTGTTGGCGAACAGCGGTAACTTAAGCTTCAATTTTTTCTGTTAACGGTAACATAGCATTAAATGAAGGGAAAGCATAAATTCGTTAACATCTTTAGCTACATTTATGATAAAGACTCTGCTTATATTTAATTTTGGATAAATTATCGGATTTTACCAGAAGTCAGAAAGCAACATTTTTAAGCGTTGTATGCCTGCATGTATGATATTTTCATGGAAGAATAACCCAACCGAGAGTTATGTAACATTTTTTTTAAATAACTTAGACTCCTTCTAAATTACGAGTGCATAGTATCTTTATTAGTTAGCCAAATTAAGGATTTCAGAATATGCCATTTACTATTTTGTTTTTGAAGCTTTATGGCAAACGTCATAAGCGCAATGTTTCCAGAATGTTTGATTAGGTAGAAACATTTCAATACAGTCAGCATGTAATGAATGTCTAGAGTCATGTCATACTGTTATGACCAGAAATGGTAGAGCTCCGCACATGAAAAGACATAAAGAAGGGTTATGTAGAATGAGAGATTTAAAGATTTCTCGGCGTTGATTCATTAGGATGGTCTCTCGGGTTTGCAGCCAAGTGATGTTTCCTTCTACCAAGCTTTCAGCCATCCTAACCTTGTGGCCTTCTTCAGGGATATGTCGCTTAGGGCCACCCAGTTTCTATTTTATAACCTAAAATATGCCTTTTGATTGGTTCGGTCGGTGCGACCAATCAGGTGTCTTTATTTCTTCTCTTGGCCCGGGCTCTTGTCATTGACACAGTGCAAGTTGTGGGAGGGACTGTTTTCTAAGGGATCCATGTTGCGTAGTCTTCTCCGTTGGTACATGAAAGCAGACCGGCCATCCTTTCATCCCGAAGGTACAATAATTGTAACCTCACAAAATTCAACCTCGAAAACCTACACCATATGCATCCTACAAAATCCCGTTTCGAATACCTTACCTCCGGTAAAACCCTTAACGGGTGGGCACGCAGCAAAAACCTTCTGGCTATATACAGCCAGCCAGCACCACATGGTACATGGCACAGACCGGCCACTGTTGGGTTCTCGGCTTTTCATGCTGCTATCTCCTGCTCTTGCTCTCCCTTCTTCAGTTTTAAAATTTCAATTGCTGGTCCCCATGCTTCGCTGAGCTGAAGACCATTTCTCTTTGTTAAGTAGTAGCCGAACACTGCATAGACATGGTACACAAGATTATGTTTGACGAAACGAAGACAGTTAATAAAACATTAGGCTACTGGAATCGCGTGATCCAAAAGGCCACTGAAATAAGGATTCGTGACAACTTTAACAAAGACAATGGTCTGCTCAGTGAAGCATGGGGACCAGCAATTGAAATTTAAAAGCAGAAGAAGAGGGAGCAAGTTCATGTACAAACGGAGAAGACTACGCAACACGGACCCCTGAGAAAACAGCCCCTCCCACAACTTACACTGGGCTAAGGACAAGAGCCAAGGCCAAGGGAAGAAATAAAGACACCTGATTGGTCGCAACGACCGAACCAATCACAAGGCATACTTTAGGTTTTAAAATAGGAACTATGTTGCCCAGAACCACATATCCCTGAAGAAGGCCACAGAGTTTGGATGGCTGAAAGCTTGGTAGAAGAAAACATCACTTGGCTCCAAACCCGAGAAACCATCCTATAGAGGTATGTACTTTTGCACTGTCAAAAATGCTGAATTTGAAACATCATAGAATGTAAGAAAGCAATGAATGGGAAAAGGAAGAAAGATGTATATGCCAAAGAAGGTGCAGAGAAGAACGAAAAATATTGAAGATATCTACACAAAGTGCGAGTATGCGAATCTGTTAGTTTAGTATCATTGATTTATCCCTTTTACTATACAAACTTCACATACTGTATTTGATAAAAATAGATTGCTGGCATTTTCTTTTTTTCTCGACCTTAAATTTCTGTAGGCTTCTGCTTTGTGGTTACGTCAGTCCTGGTTTAAAAAGATTCCTTTATGCTGTTTCAGAAAACTAAGATACAGTAAAAGAAAGTGTTATGTAAACTATACACCTGTATGAAGCAGAAACATCAAAGTGCAGTGGTGAATGTTGATGCTTTGAATGCACAGGCAAAATAGAGACGACATTAATGATCCCATTATGCATGTAGCACGCGGTTACTGGCGGAAACGACCACTAACCGAAGGAAATGGATTTGGTTTACTTCACTAGCTCAGATGGAGTGCACTAGCAGTGAACGGTACTGTATTCTCCTAGCTATTAGTCTCGTGGTTTTGAGAAACGTGAGAGGATCTTACTCTGGAAGGCAGTATTAAACGAATTCCGCATAAGCGATCTTTTCGGGTAAATTACCGTCGTTGATCACGTGAATACAAACTCCATTATCTCTTTCTCTAATTGAATTCTGGAAAATTTAATTTACTCTTTTACATATTTTTCCGTGAATTTCTCTTCTGCTCTAGGCAATATCACTATAAATCAGTGCTGTCTAACTTTCTCATGTGTTCGAGTACACTCATATAGATTCTGAGGTGCCGGCGCTATCAATAATGCCAATGCTATTCTTTTTGCTGCAGCTACATCTACTTTTAACAACAAAAATATTTATCTTTTTCCTTTTTTTGCTGTTCTTAATTTTACGTTGATTTACTGTTTTGTTTTTCTTTATTTTTACAAGTATGCACAGTATACATAAACACCCATACTATCATCCACTGCTCTGACCTTCACATCAGGCATCGGAGCTGATCACCCGTCCCGGTTCTCTATACGGTCCAAGGTTCCGCTCCTGAGACCCGATCTTAAGGGAAGGGGGAACAAGAATCACCTAACACCTCGATAAGTGGTACACTAGGGATAAGGTGAAGATGAAGAAGTTCATTCATTTGTCACCCTAAAATTCATGGCCTCCAATATCCAACGTTTTAATTCAATTACAGTCACTGCGTCACGCTGCACATGTTGCAGTACCTTCTCCAAAGCACGTCATCTACTTTATGTACTCTTTTCCCAGGAAAATAAGGCAAGCTAGAGAAATGAGTAACGTAGTTACGAGGGCAGGAACTTTGGACACAAAACATTAGAGCGACGTTGCGAGACACTGACCTATAGACTTCGCGATCCACTGCTGTGCGGATGTACAGTCACGTTCCGAGGGAGAGTCTGACGTGACACTTCGAATACTGAAATGTGTATTAAGAAGAATTGTCAAAGTGTTCAAAGTGAGGTATATTTCATATAAATATGAGTAGCTGGCATGCTGAATTTATAAGATTACTCACTCTGACTGGTCGATGTTCACCTTTCCTCCAAACGTACTTTTCAATCTTGAATTCGGAACATCTTCAGTGAATTCGGCTCCAGCTACTGCCTGAGGTCGCCTTCCTCTCCAAGAAGGTTAAGACTCCGTCCATTGGAGGTCTTTTGATTTCTGATGCCAACTTTTGAAACTGGAACATTGGTACTGGGCGCAAATGATTGGCTGTCACCAGTGATATTAACAGGTTGGAGTTGCATCGTCTCTGGATGTGAAGAAATTAAACTATTGGATGTTTGTTGAGGCAAATGTACTTCCTCTTCTATCTCCGTTTCCGGAACGATACCCTGTTTACTAGTTGCCTGCTAAAGTAGATGTACTTTCTCTTCCATCTGCTTCCTCTTCCATCATGCCAGCTATTCATATTTATACTGAAATCTGTGCTTCTTTAATGGCAGTGGAACAAATAAACGAATTTCCTGATAATACTAATAGTAACTGAGTTAAACAAAAACTTGAACGTGTTCTTAAAGATAAACTATCATATTGAAAACTGTGTGAAGTGTGAAATTGTTTAAATAGCAATACAGATTCAAATATAAACTGCTTCAAGTATGCCCCAGTCACACCATGCAATGTAGAGAGAACATTCTCTCAATACAAAGGTATTTTGTCACACAATAGAACAAGTTTCAAATTAGAGAATTTACGAATATACGTAGTTGTACATTGCAATAAAATTAGTAACTACAATAAAACTTTAAACAATGTTATTTCAATAGGCCTCTGCTTGCTGTCATCTACTGACTGTACGTACCCAAGATTGGAATCAGGAGTAGCATGCTCTACGGAAGACCTTCTCTGACCCTCAGATCTTTGTAAAAATAATACCTATCGCTACATTCACTGCAATATACCTTAGATCTGGCAGCATAGGTGACTCATATGCACTCTCATTCACTCATTTCCTAGTAAACAGATTCGCTACCGGAACAGTTAAACAGTTCAAGCCCATCTGTCCTTCATTCCCCCCTAGCTTTCTTGTCGTGGGCATACAGTACATCTCCGTCACTTTCCAACCTGTCAGAAAGGAGTGAGAGTGATGTGTATTTTGGAGACCACCAGGAATCCAATCCTGTAACCTTGCATCTGTGTATTCGGTACATGTTATCATGAGGTGTATCCGAATGTCCGAAGACTACGGCCTTGAGGTTATAGGCTGCTGTTTCAATAGTATTAACCGAAGAAGGTGACAAGGTAAGTAATTGGAAGCTGATATTGCATACATGAACATATTAAGTAAACATGGCCATCTGTAATTCAACAGTTAATGACCAAGCAGGCCATATAAATGATGCAACAAATGCTTAGGTTTATTGAAATCCCAAATTGTGACGCAGGACCAATCAGAATTATGTATTACGATAACTGAGCAGCCAAAACAGAAAAAGGAACTAATGATTTTATTCTTAAATTTGTTCTTCTGGCTTTAACTCTCAAAGAGGGTGGACGAGTTTTCGGTAAAAGACTTCTTGAAACTACGAGAAGCTATTGGAGTTCATCATTTATGAACGTTTAGTAAACGTTTAAAATACACATCGAATACGCCACGCTACGATAAATAATTTAAGCAAAAAACAGTTGCATCATTTATAATTAAAATGAGAAAATTAAAATATAGTAAAGGACTAAATACATCCGCGGAAAATTAGTCGCATGTATAAAAGAATATGATGTCGAGAAATATAATTCCAAGTAAAGTGGAACGGTATTAATTAGTTTATTCCATAATTGCCCAAAAGTGAAATACCTTTTGTATCGATACCACGCCTGAGAAATTTTACATCTCATCGCTCGCCGCAGATGCCGGAGAGAGGATTTATAGAAATATTCGAGAACATCATCTTCACGGCTTTTAGACGAAAGGTTCATCGCTTCTACATCAAAGTAAGGTTTGGCTTCTACACGCGTCGCCACACCGAGAGAGCGCGAAGCTTTTGCGCATGTGGGGCGTGGACCTCACGACGGGGCGAATCCTACTTCAGATATGTCACCACATCGTGTGAAATAAATCCAAACCACAAGGATGGGAATGGACCAATCCAAACTTATGTTGCCTTTTTGCCTTGAATAAGAAATACCGTTTGTAATTTGGGTCTAGTATCTGCAGATAGATTTTTGGTTGAAAATCAGTGTCAATGTGGGTTATAGCTTGGGTTACGTCCATTCATAGCAGATGGCGCGTTTCTTTTATCATATCGCTAACATGGTGTGCAATTTCAAAACTTCAATAGTTGGGACTATTCCACCCAATCAAAGGGGGTAGACTCGCCCAGTTTTTGTACTGTTTAAACCTAATTATTTCTTATACAACTATTGCTGAATTTTATTTGATCATTCCAGATGGTACACACATATAAACTAAGGAGTCTGGAACGAAACTGCACCAGGAGGACATTGCCCTTTCTATCACGAGCATATTAAACGGCGATTTATGGATGAGACTAGCAGCGGGCCATTTCAGAGTGCCTTAATCTACACTCAAGGATCGTGTTGATGCACTTCAACGTCAACAAGCATCAGGAGGAGGAGGAGGAGGAGGAGGAGGAGGAGGAGGAGGAGGAGGAGGAGGAGGAGGAGGAGGAGGAGGAGGAGGAGGAGGAGGAGGAGGAGGAGGAGGAGGAGGAGGAGGAGGAGGAGGAGGAGGAGGAGGAGGAGGAGGAGGAGGAGGAGGAGGAGGAGGAGGAGGAGGAGGAGGAGGAGGAGGAGGAGGAGGAGGAGGAGGAGGAGGAGGAGGAGGAGGAGGAGGAGGAGGAGGAGGAGGAGGAGGAGGAGGAGGAGGAGGAGGAGGAGGAGGAGGAGGAGGAGGAGGAGGAGGAGGAGGAGGAGGAGCAGCAGCAGCAGGAGAAAGATTCAGTTTCCAGATTAAAATAATTGGCAGCAAGAGGCTTTGGTTGTACACCGGAACAAAAAGAAGGAAAAGCGTAGATTATTGCAAAACTAAATTGTGGAAATAGTAAGTCAAGTAAAGACTTGGTTCCATTCCAAATAGAATACAGTGATGAGGAAGATGCACCATGTGGATTTTGCGAGTTAAAGTTATATTCTCCGAAATCAACAACCAAAGGAGATTGGATCAAATGTCAGAAATGTGGACTATGAGCTTCACGAAGCGTGCGTTGACGCAGTTGGTAAGAAAACCTTCATTTGTGGCAAATGCATTTAAGTAATATGCAAAAGTAGTATAGGCGCCAATTGCTCAATGGCCGAACGTAGTAACCCCGTTAATTCTGAGATTCCCTTTCTGAGCTACATTCGCTGTTTTATTTGATCACAACTATAGCAAGTAAAATATATATGTTTACAATATCCGTAGGTTTAAAGGGCTTAATAAAGACTTTTCTGCTCTATGTTTAATATAAACAATTTTTTTATTTGTTTTACACAACCATAAATTTTAAATTAGCAGAATAGCCCCGCTCCACCATATATTTCTGTTTCTTGAGACAGGATTTGATTATAAATTAATGTTAGAACGTACATGAACTATGCTACACATCCTTTAAAAATTGAAGTTTGTATTCCATTAGTTCTTGTATATCTTGTATTCCAAAATTTTATTATTGCAATTTGAGTTCATTTTTACTTTTTGGATTTCATATATTGTGACTTTGTGGGTTGTGAACTTAAAAGTACAATTTCACAAACTCAAAATGTTCTTTATTTCTACCGAATTACAGTCGCCAACTGCAGTCCTTATATAGGGAAGATCGCCCTTTCTGTAAAGTTCGCGGTGCGCACAATTATCCCGAGGTTTCCAGACGTCTGGTGGGAGGGCAAAGAGACGGTACAGTGCTCGTGCCGCTCTCCTAATCATCCCTTCAGTTAGTGACCCGAGACAAATGAGTAGGCGTGGTCTGAATGCTTCCCGTCTGGACCCACTGCCGGCCGGTTCTATCAGGATTTCCGACGTTCGGGTGACAATATTAAGGGAGCTTAAAATGAAGATAATGTTATATGATTTATAAATGTATTCTGAAGGACAATTGAATAAACTGATTTAAAGTAATTGGCAACATTCATTGACAAGTGGACTATTAATATTTTGCCATTATGTTTCATCATGGTCGCACCATGGCAAAGCTGTTAGATCGCTCAGTTCTCACTAAAGCTGCCCGGGTTCGATTCCAGGCTACCGCAAAGTGAGATATATGGTGAACAACATGCCACTGGGGTGGGCTAATTTCGGGTCCTCCGGTTCCTCCCAAAATAATTTCATCAATCGCTCGATTATTCATATTTCCTGTCATTCATTTCGCATTCAACCTATCATCCGCTTCTTTTGGCTCTCATCCCAGGCGTTGGGCTGGCCGCTCAACCTCGTTCCTCTATCAAGTTCAGTGCTTCGGCTCCCCTTGCTCCAACTATCCGGGCAAGTGGAACCCGAAGAACTCCTAACACCGGGATCGGTGTAGTAAGGGAGGAAAAACTTTTCTAATTACCACTTGGCTGTGCTTTTAATAAATTTCCAAAAACCGTTGCAGTATATGACATTTTTGTTTCAACATGTGCAATATAAGTTGTAAAAGTTATCTTAATTTGACTATTTACAATTTACGAACGCTCTTTCCTTAGACAATACTACTCTTCTAACTGATTGTTATCTTTGGAGAACCAAACAGAATGTTTGGGATTATATTATTTTCTATTTGGTACACATCCTATTAGTACAGAGTAATATGTGTTATAGAGAATGAGTCCTGAAGAACTAGAATTATGAGATGAAGGTATATGATTACATTTCCTTCCATTGCAGCGACATGTTCGGGCCATAAGTTGATAAAGGAGAAGTGCACGTTGGTGGTGAACTCGAGGCAGAGATTAGCTTTCTTCTGCCCGGGGTCTGTCACTGCTGGTTGTAGGAGGCTCTGAGCGGTGGTGGAGAGGAATCTTGTGGTTACCTCCGCTAAATAGTTGGAGTCTCATTAGATTGCTGGCTCACCGTTACTCAGCATGTTATGAGGAATACACTCTGATCATTGGAGCTCTACTTAGTATTGCAATATGCTCACATGCTCCATAAGCTACCAATCTATCTCAGAATGTGTCGCCTTTGTTCCCGGATGGCTGTGAAGTCAGGTAGTCAGCGGCAACGACCACCTTTCCTAAGCTGCAGAACACGCAGAACAGGTCAATAATGTTCTGTGATACCGGGCGTACATTCCCACTTGATGTCCGACATGATTAATTCGATCTAAAAAGCAAGTACTCTAAGTTAAATAGCACAATTGTTGTCAATGCTTGGACGGGTGGTCGCACAAGTGGCCCGCTGCACCTAGGACAAATGGCGGCGCAGAGAGGTACGCATCGTCCGTAGATAGGCAAACAATAAATGTTCGTACAGCTTTTTAACTTGATCACGCAGGTAAAAGCGAATTTAACGGCTCGGTACTGTGACGATTAGCATTCCGTCCAGGCAAACGTAGGTGGCATTGGAGTGGTCTGAAATGCTGGATTATCAGCGACCTCGACAGCTTCAGTCAGGGCTGGGTATACTCTGCGTGTATAAACGAGCTCTACGTCTACTTGGCAGCTTTTTGTGATCTAGCAAGTTTAATATTTCATATTTTGATTTCTTATTTAGGTTTAATTGTTATTTTCTCAACCACTTGCATATGGTGAGTATATATCCGCACATGTCGCGTGTGTCTTGCCTGTCTTCTGTGTTTCGTGAAGACCATAACACTAAAATAAAATGTCTGGTAAATCCCAAACTTTATATTTAATATCAATATCCTCCAACCCTAACATTCACAATAAAATTGTTCTGAGAGAAACTACCCATTGTGTGGAAGTAATTTTGTTACTTTTTTACTTTCTCCTATACTGCTAACGATAAGTATTACACGCTTAAGTTGTTTGTAAGAACAATAAAATGAATATTTAGAATTTTCTGCAGCTTTTCTGTCTGTCGAGTCCTGTTAATTCGGAATAAAGTTTGCATAATTGGAAACGGTAAGAGATAAGAAAACCTTAAATGATGTAGTTATCCTTAAAGTACATAACTTAGTTTAAGAAAAATAGATCTGCTCTGTCATTATTGATCACTTAGATATCTTTTCTATTAGCCTGAAATGCGGAATAGCTTTGCGGAGTGCTAGGTCCTTATTATTTCTCTCCCTCTCGCTTTCTGTCTTTCTTCCTCTTTGCATGGATAGCAGAGAGCAAATAGCAATTCATTTTAATAAAATTTGACAATTCCTGGAGTTGATTTTTTTCTCGTTGTGCCTACACCGAAATGTGCAATGAAAGCTTTCCTGCGAACACATGTCAGTCCATAAGGGGTATGGAGCAAAATAAATGATTTTTAGAATTGGGTTAAAATGAGTGTATGAAGCAATCATATATATGTAACACATATTTTATGTTAGAACTTACGGCAGCTTCAACATTCTTTGAAAAGAGAAAAGAAATTAATTCTCTGGTTTAGGTTTGTTCTAGATGCTGAACTTTATCTACGAAATAAGCTGAGACAGCTATATTGAAATCTTATGTTTTATACGGCCTTATATAAATGTGAGTAGCTTGCATGCTTAATTTGTAAGATTACTCACTCAGACCGGTCGATGTTCACCATTTTCTCCAAAAGCGCTTTTCGGTCTTTGCTTCAGACCATCCTCAGTGGGTTCTGCTCCAGCTACTGCCGTAGGACGTCCATCTAACTTTCCAGAAATGTTAAGACTCCTCCCATTGAAGATCTCCTGATTTTTAATGCCAAATTTAAGAACTGGAATATTGGGGCTGGGCACAGATGATTGGTTGTCACCTGTGGTATTAAAAGGTTGGAGTTGCTTCGTCTCTGGATGTGAATAAGTTAACCTGTTGGATGATGTTGTGGCAAATATACTTCCTCTTCTATCTCAGTTTCTGGAACAATATCCTGATCACCAGTTGTCTGTAGAAGTAGATGTACTTTCTCTTCCATCTGTTTTCTGGGTCACCTAGATTGGTTGAAAACTGGGTTAAATTTAACTTGATCTATATTATTCATAATAATGGGTTGAACTAAATCGGTTTTGGCTTGATTGACGACCTTGCCCATTAGAATAGAGACAACTTACTTACTTGGTCTGTTAGGAAATGCTCTCAGTATTACTAATCTAGCCGTCACAAATCTCTACTTTTGTATACCTAATTGTGCTTTATATTTTTAATTGTCCTAATATTTAAAATAACACACCAATAAAAGTAAGTCAAATCCTGGACTGGACTGGACTATGCTGCGGAGAGGATACGGTACGGAGGTCCAAACTTCGCCTTTGTTTCTATGCCCCCAAGTGGGGCACATTCGGAAGGAAGGATGAGGTGAGAGCAGGCAGAGGGCAGCCGTCCCATGTAGGAATGACAGTGTAGAGGGCAGGATCTCTACAATTATTTACCAGTCGGAACTTCCCCGTCAGACCAGTACAGTTGGGTCAGTTGAGTCCAGAGGTTCTACTCCCATTAGTCTTGAACCCGTAGGAACAAGGCCCGTGCCTCTTTCAACCAGGGAGTTATCCGAGCTGGCCCAAAGGGCGCTCGGCATCCTCCGTGGGGCTTTCCATAGGACAAGACCTGGGTTACAAATAAGCCCCCCCCCCCTCTGGTCCAAGGACACAAGAAGGGTTGGAAGTGGATACGCCACTTATGCGCGCCAACACCAAAGGTGAAGGCTACCGATATGAGCTCGGTGGGGCCGCCTGGCCATCTAGCACACCTTCTACTAGCTTTGCAGGCTAGAACCCGGGAGAATTAAGGGCTTCCCTCAAACCCGTCCTTAGACGTACCCGATTGCCAAGGGTATCGGGAACCACTGCCCCCTCGAGACCATCCCAATCCGAACAACTCCCGAAGGAGGCGCTCAGATGTTCGGCCCTAGGTTACTCTAGTAACGTCAGAGGTGCCACGAGTGCTAAGGGTCCGCAGCGCCCGCACCACGGAAGCTGAAGGGGACCAGTACAACCGGCATCCCATCCATCTTACTCCTGAAACGGCCCAACAGGCCGGCGCGGAAACCAGAAATGTTTAGCAGGATCATATATCCTGCCGTGCAATGCCGAGACACCTACCGACATTGCTACCCTGAAAGAGAGCACCAGATGGGATATGATATGAAATGATAATGGAGATGGAATGAAGGGATAGAATTTCGATGAATGCAATAAACATATCCATTATTCTCCTGGCGACCTGGGAAACCCCCCCCCCCCCAAAAAAAAAACACGGTCAGGTGGGCTGG
This sequence comes from Mantis religiosa, assembly GCA_030765055.1. Taxonomy (NCBI): domain Eukaryota; kingdom Metazoa; phylum Arthropoda; class Insecta; order Mantodea; family Mantidae; genus Mantis; species Mantis religiosa. The sequence continues at coordinate 666,301 of JAUKNK010000204.1, forward strand.
CCTCGGGAATTGATTCCGGACCTCGCACAGACGAAACCGCCTGAGCCAAACCGCTCGGTGAATGTTATGTGAGTAATGGTAATCTGAAGCCAAGCTTTGTACCTCAGAAAGGTAACATTTTATAATGAACACACTATTGGGCCTAAACAATCTAGTAATAAAATGCATGAAAACTTAGTCATCCTTGTCACTGTCATTCAAAATCTTGAAACCGGGACCCCAGAACCGGTTTGCCCCGTGTGCGGTTGCTACCTGACGATCCGACACGTAGTTTTAGACCGTTTTAGATTAGCACGTCTCTGCTGGTCTCTCCAGATGCTGGCCAGCTTGGCAGAGACACTGGCGAATGACGAGACAGCGGTGACCAAGGTTTTAGCTTTCCTTTTATCTTTAAATTTTATAATATGGGTACAAACCATATGGGCATTTTAGTTACTTTAGCCTTTTACCGGTTTTAAGTTTTCTTTTAGTGTGTGAGGTTCTGTTGTGTGGTTGTTTTATATAGTTTTTATCTAAATGACCATCTTTTTAGCGCTTTACCTCGTTTTTACCCTATTCGGCACTTTAAGGGCAGTGATAACATTGTAGTTGAGCGCCCTTAAACTCAATCATCATCATCATCATCATCAGCAGCAGCAGCAGCATCATCATCACTCTCGAAATGAACACAATCTTCTTGCAGCTGATTTTTATTCATTGTAGCTTGTAGGTGAGACTGCAGATTTTCTTCCGCCAGTTATGACCGTTTAGAGTTCAAAATCCAATAGAAAGTAAAAAAGCCTGTCCCAACTGAAACACATGAGGGAGGAACAATAACTGCCCTCATTGCCAGCTTACTTGGGATAGGTATCTTGGTGAAATATTTTTGCCGGAAGAATAAGATAGAAGTTAAAGATAAGTTTCTTCCATGTACTATTGCTCCATATGTTCACGCTCCTTCCACTGCAGCATCAATTTCAGAGAAGCGATAGTTTGCCCAAAGGAAAGATGAAGAAAATCATCTCTGGAGCAACTAATGTTGGATGTAAATTTTGAACTTTACGAAATTTAGAGCAGGATGACGTTCATTCGTAGGTATATCATGCCAGTGTTTTACAGGTTGCACCTGAACTTCGAACCATCTAAAGAACTGACGATAGAAGTGTTAAAACTGTATTGTAATTATCTAGTTTGAATTACTGTATTTGATTTCGGACTCCATCTGAAATTTTTTCTATGTCTCTGAGTTGAAGTACTAGTTCTCTATTTTCAACCAGTCGCTTTACAGCAGTACTGCCTCTACCATCTTGCAAATCAATTCACTGTTTTACTGCATTCAAATTAATGCAATATTTTTCTGCCATCAGCTATATCCCCCAGAGTATTATTACAGGACCTGGAGATAAAATCAATGTTTCTGCTTCTTTTATGCAGTCCAGCAGCCTCTCCCTTCTGGCTGGAATTTTCGTGAAAGCAGCAATAAATTCATCAGCAGCTGTTATTGATAATATTACCTCTTCAGCACAAAGATCCAGTACTAAACCCAACATGTAGAACGTAAAAGCTGAGGTTAAACTCCAGAGTGTCTCCTGCCAACAGAAAGATTTATGGTGCACGGCCTGATATTAAATTGCTTCTGTGAAGACCAGAGAGGTGTAGTGTATGAAGTATTAGATATACTATAACATCAGCATTACTGTGTTCATTATTTTTGGTTTGCAGAAGATGGGGTCGGGTTTCATTCACAACATAGAGTGCAAGGTCAGGAATATTAATGACTATTTACATCTGTTGTTATACAGAATTTGCTTTACCCTTTGAGTTAGCTTCCTACAAGTCGTCTTCAGCACACTTTTGCAAGATACCTTCTTAAAGTTGTTTCACTAGGAGCCGGCTGTTTGTATAAACTGTTGCAAATTACGGACGAAAATATTGGTCACGAAATACATGCAATGAAATACCAGCAGAAGTGAATGCTACCACCATTTCATTCATAATATCCTTGGGCTTTGTTATTTGTTACTATCCTTGAGCTAATCGTATTGCTAACCTATACTTCTAGGATCCCCTGATTATGATGCTGGTTCTGTTTCCGACAACTATGCTTACAATATTCCGCATGTTTCTGTACGATGGATTTTCTTTTAGGAATGTATTTACTCTGAACGTATGGAACACAAAACTTTCTCCTTTTCAGCCAAAAAGTTATCTGTAATCGTGGTTACATATAATTTCTCCATTTTGATAGTAAATAAATGTGAATCCCTCTTATTCAGAGTGTACACTGGTCATAAAACCATTAAATTACTCATTCCACAGATTTACAGTTATGTATTTAATTCTCAAGAATAACATTTACTTTGGAAATTAATCGCTCTTCCACACTAGCAGTGTGTAGGCGATGATTTGAATGGGAAGAGTCAGATTGAAAAATTCCGGCCAGAGCCGGGATATGAATCACTGTTCTCCCGGTCTTCGTCCGGTTGCTCTTTACCATTGAGTTACTATGACCAGCATGCCAGCCAGAATAACGTTAAATTCTCCAACTGACCCGTCTTTTCCCGGTAAACCGCAAAGGGTTCTCATATACGAGGGGGAGAACCAAAAGTAACTGGATTTTTGTCATAAAAACTTTATTGATGAACCTTTTTACAAAATTACTTCAGTCACCTTCAAAATGCTCTCGATTACAAGCGATGCACTTGTCAAGTCTCTTTTCCCACTGTTGGAAGCATATTTGGAACTCTTCAAGTTTGATATTGTCCAGTGCCCTTTGCGAGCCTGTTTTTACCGCCTCCACGTCGTCATAATGCTTCCCTGTTAGCGCTTTTTTCATTCGTGAAAATAGGAAAAAGTAGCACGGTGCTAGGTTCGGCGAATACAGAGCTTGGGGAACGACAGACCATCTATGAGATGCCAAAACTAGTGATGCCAAATAGTGGTAAGGCCGTGTGTGCTGGAGCGTCGTCATGATGCAGAAGCCAGTCACCTGATCGCCGAAGTTCCAGGCGTTTCCTTATCACATCCTCTCGCAGTCGCCTTAAAATATCCAAGTAAAAGTGCTGGTTAAGAGTCTGGCCAGGGGATACGAATTCCCGATGCACAATTCCACGAACGTCAAAAAAGACAATGATCATCGTCTTCACATTTGACCTCACTTGCCTTGCTTTTTTGGTCTGGGAGACCTGGGAATCCTCCACTGGCTTGACGCATGCTTGGTTTCTGGGTCATTCCAGTAACAACTCGTATACCCTGTAATAACTTTGTTCAAGAAGTTTGGATCACGTGCAATCTCTGTTTTCAAATCCTGATACACATTCATGCAGATGGTTTTGTGCTCCAGTCGAACAAATTTAGCAGCAACACGTCTCATGTACAAATCCTCCCTCAAAATCCGCTGGCACGAGTTCCAACTGATTCATGTCGCTGTTTAAATTTGCGCGATTGTTTGGTGACGACCCTCGTTGATCTTTTGGCAGACCGTTTCAATGTTCTTCTCATTTTGCGACGTTGAATGGTGTCCAGCTTGGTCTTCAACACCCATCTCACCACGTTTAAAGCGCCCAAAGCACTCGAAAACCTGTATGCGTCTCATAGCGTCCTCCTGGAAAGCTTCCTGAAGCATTTGGCGTGTCTCCGTTGCAGTTTTTTTTTATTTTTTTTTTTTTAACAGAAAACAAAATTTCACACAAACTCTCCGTTCTTTTAAAGTTGCCATAACGGCTTCGCAGAGGTAACCCGCCAACAGTCTGAGAAACACAATACCACACTTGCACGTACAGCTCTACAATAACGCCGTCTGCACAGCTGTTCATGAAGTTCTCTACCAACACCATCTAGCGTGAGAACCCTGCATTACGTCTAAGAGTGGCAGCGCCCTTGGAGTCCGCTTTCTTTTGGGTCACCGCTCGTTTATAAGAACATGTTTAAGGACATTAAACAAGTTTAATTTCATAACAGTATGTATAAAATGTACAAAACTATCTGGTATGATAAATGTGCGTAAAATAGTGTATATACAATGTAAGTAGGTTGGACTATGCATGTCATATTACCAAGGTAATGGAGCATGCTGACCAAGAAATCAATATATTATGATGTTGATGATGATGAAGTTAATGATAATGATGATGATGTTGATGATGAAGATAATAATAATAGTCATCATAATCATTGTTATCATGGCGGCGGTGGCAGTGATAAGTTAAAACCTTTTAGCATTTCTTCTTCTCTCTGAGATACACTTAAACTATGTGTCAACTCTAATGTCACGAAAAGTCATTGGCACAATGGCAATGACTTTTTAGTTTCACAATTCGCATAGGATGCCTGGCGATTTTTCAGTGAACCAGAAGCTGGCTTGAATTCATACGCCTGCAAAAATTAGAGTCTCTAAACATCTACACGTGATCGTAAAACTAAAAAGCTCCTTGAAGCCAGTCATATCGGTACAATCTTCCATTCGTAGAAGCATTTCTTTCTTCTGGAGCCATTCATGCTTTATCAAGACTACAAATTATACATTCTAACCAACAATAACTCTACACCTGTTACAAAATGGGATTCATTTGTTTATTATGTTTATTGATCTGATTCTAAGAAAATGAAATGATTTTAGTCCAAACGAGTGGAAAATTAGCTTGATAGAGCAGATTAGGCAGACCTTGGAGTTTATTTTCTAACAATATAACAAACTCGATGCTGGCCGCTTGCAATGTTTGTAAAATGAGAAGATTTGTCTTTATGAAATAAAAGTGAAGTAGTGTGTTTGAATGGCTATCAAAGGAAAGGATTGAATAAGATATGAATTTGAACTGTGAGAAGAATTGGGCACGGTGTGCTTACAATAGATTATATCAAGTAATTTAAATCGAAATCTGGGCGGACCTGTACCGAGGAATTGGCAGGAGCAGTTCGGAGAAAAGATATTCGGAGAAAAAATCTCTCCGAGATATCAGTCAATACCTTCAGTTAATATCTGGAATTTGCAGTATTCATTGGTCCAATACTTGGAATCAATTATCTCCAGATCAAGCGTATATAGAAGACCCTCATTTCCTGAGGCTTAAACCTGGTATGTTATCAATCCATCCTTCCCCTAGTCTTTTGTGTCTCTTTCAAACGTGCATATATATTCGCTATTGAATTTAATGAGCTCAAGTCAAGAGCTACAGAACTTGCCATTACTGTTCTAAATGTACCAAACGCACATCATTATTCTCCTCACGAATGAAATAAAGGCATCAGCTTTCAATTATGTTTTGAAAATATATTGGAATAATTACAAGTAAAACAACTTGTCAGCCACCATTTTGTAGTTATGCGTCTTTTTAACTAACATATAATATATTATTTGTGTGTGATTTATTTTTTGCTTAGCTAAGAATCAGTCCTAAAAGACTGGAATACACAGAGGACAACATAAGTATTCGAACGTAAACATATTTAGTACTTATATTATTTTAAAGCTACGCAGGGTAAGTATACGCAAATACAACTGGTATAAAATAAACCTCAGTCTTCCATTAAACACATAAACTCATTAATAGCAACTGAACCTAATTTGCACTACAACGAGAAATAAGAAGGTTACTCTACATTTAGACATAAATATTCGAACAGAGAATAGCTAGTATTTAGTTACCATCCCCTTTCTTTGAATTGCTGCTAAAATCGTTTGGGCACTGTATGTTTGTGTTGTTTAGTGATTGCAGAGTCCATGTTTCTCCATTCTGTTTGAAGAAGTTCTTTCACATGTTGCTTGCTTCTGCCGTGATGCTTCCTTACACGCTCCGCTAGTTCCTTCCAGATTTAAATCTGGAGATTTGGGCGGTGTCTTCAAAGCACGAAGAGTGTTGTACACGATTCAAAGCCTTACAGTTTCAGCAATACGCTTCCGATCATTGTCCTGCTGGAAGTAATAATCATGCCCTGATCCATGCTTCTCTGCACTCTCTGTAAGATTGTTTTCAAGAGTCCTCCTGTATTCAAATTTGTACACGGTCACACCTCTGAACATCACTTTCCAAAAGCTAGATGAAGCTATACAGTCCCATACCATCACACTACTGCCACCATGTTTCACTATAGCCACAATGTTCTTAGGTTCCCATTCTGTATTTGGCAGTCTCCACACTTTAAAACGTCCAGAATTATGTTGGTTTCACCACGTATTGTTTAGCAAATTTTATATGCTTTACGTATACAAGTGAATATTGCCTAGAATTACAAAGAATATCAAAGTCTTAAACATGTGATCAATATATGCTATTTCCCAAATACTTGAAGGCATATATAAATATAAGCAGTAGTCAGAAACAAGTGAATACAGGCTGGAATTACAAAGAATGTCATCGTTTTGAGCATGTGATTAATAACTGATGTTTCCAAATAATTTAAGCCATATATAAGTATAAACAGTAGTCGGAAACAGGTAAATATGGGCTGGAATTACCAAGAATGTAAAGGTCATAAGCCTGTGATCAATAACCGCTGTTTCCCAAGTTCTTCAGGGCATCTATAAATATACTCAGTAGTCAGAAACAAGTGAATATTGGCAGGAATTACAAAGGACTTCAAACTCATGAGCAAGTGATCAATAACCGATTTTTCCCAAATACTTAGGGCATATATAAATATAAGATGTAGTCAGAAACAAGAGACGATCGACTGGAATTACAAAGAATGTCAAAATCTTGAGCATGTGATCAATAACCCCAGTAGTATAGAATTGAGAGAATCAGCACAGTGTAGATAAGATGTTGAACTCTCCTCTGTGTTAATATATGAGTGATGTAGAATGCTCATTGATTTAGAACTCTCCTATATGAAAATCGAGTTGTAAAAGAAGGGGAGTGTTGGCGTAGTGCCGTTCTCCCCTGTGCAGTGAGTTGTTTTTGAGGGTTGGGGTGATGATGATGATGATGATGATGATGATGATGATGATGATGATGATGATGATGATGATTGTGTGTGTGTGTGTGATGTGTAATGTGTGATGGGTGGGATGGGTAACGGGGGGGTTCCGGGGATGTTTGAATTAAATGTGAATTCTTTTCGATGTGTGTGTGTGCTTGAACTCTCATGTATGAATATCGAAGTCTAGGGTTCGATATTGTGATGGGGCGAGGTGGGTAACGGGGGTTCCGGGGATGTTTGAATTAAATGTATTGATAGTAATTCTTCGATGACTGTGCTTGAACTCTCATGTATGAATATCGAGTCTAGGGTTTGATATCTATTACGTTCAGTGCTTCGATGTCTGTGCTTGAACTCTCATGTATGAATATCGAGTGTAGGGTTTGATATCTATTACGTTTAGTGTATGATATATGATGTAGTATCGTTATTCTTTAGATAAAAGAATATCGAGAGAATGATTAGGTATGTTTACTGGGAGAGATTTATGAAAATAAATGTAATAAGACATTCTGGTAAGGGGTGTTCCCTATGCAGAATCTCTCCTTGAGCTATTGTATCCAAGAGCGATGTAAAGGTTAAGAAAAGGTTAAATTCCATTCCCACATCGAGGTACGAGAAAATATAAATCTATTCCACATTGAAGTATAAGGGTGATGACGTGATGTCATTCCTCAAGATTTGTGCATATGTGAGTAAATTCGAATTAACAGGTCTCACCCTGTCCCGCCAGCTCGGGAACGAACGTGTCCTCACTTCACACAAACCCTCCGTCCGTTAAGTACAATCGACGATAGGATGGGGAGGGGGGAGACAGGTATGATCACGTTTCATCACCCATCTGCTCACTCGGGAACGAATGCATTCTCACTTCACATCGCAACGTCAAGATGAGTGGAACAACAACACCTATCATTGAAAGTGATACCAGATTCTGGGAGAATCTACGCAATTTCGAAGATTTGCAAAAGCATTGGGTTGAGCACCACGATGAAACGTGTGATGGAAAGATGCATCAAGTGATTTGCAAGAATCCTTCCCATCATGATTCGATCACATCTTATGCTCAATGCGGAAAGAATTGTAAAGTGTACCTCGGGTAAGTAGAATTATAATTGTGCGTTAACGTGAAAGTGTTGTTATGTGTTAGATAACTAATGATAAATATGTTTATTTCAGTAAAGCCCAAAGTGAAGATGTGGCATGCCAGTCCGAACAGGATCAAGGTGAAGATGTGTGCGGTCCGTACAATGATCGTCCGTTTAAGGATATCGGTACATCGAAACGCGAGGAGGAAGTCATACAAAAGTGAGTATAAAATAATAAGAGTTTTACGTTAACAAGTGTATTAAATATTCACGATGTTGAGACATAGTTCGTGTATGTCCGCAGATCCAGTAAGAAAGGAGACAAGAAAAAGAAGAAGACGAACTGCAAACCGAGAATCGTCAAAGCCAAGAAGACGTTCGATCAAGACAGTTTCATCATAATGATGTTCGAACCCTTCACACCCTTCGCAGAAGAAGTAGAGGAGGAAGTTGCGAGTGATGGTAAATAGTGTGTGCATGAACGATAACGACATCTCCATCAGCATTGACTTTCGTGTGAACATAGGATTATACAATGAACTCCCATCACTTTACATTAAAGACACACATGACGATACGTTTGTGTATATTACAAAAGAGGATTGGGAGGTAATAATGTCAAATTTGTGTGTTTTGGATACGTATCTGAAAGATGGTAAGCATCCATGTGCACCGTACAGTGAAAATATAATATATGCATTTAATATAATGTTATGCATGAATAAGATGCAAGAAATAACGTTTGTGAATACATGTTTAAATGTGGGCAGTATAAATCTGAATAGTACTGCATTCAATGGACTTAAAAGACTAATTCCATATATTGAAAGAAATTTATATCAGTTGTATGATATTCATAAATCATTATGTTCATATGATGCAAAAAGCAGGAGTGCAAGGAAGAGGATATTGGAGATGTATGTTAAAGTCAATAAAAAGATAATTTGAATTTGTAATGTTTTATTTATTACACCTATATGATAGATTGTACAACATGAGTTAGTGGTTTATAAGTGAATAATTTATCATGAATAATTAAACAGAATAATGAAGTTTGTGCAGGAAAATTTGACGATGCTTGAACTTCCAATCTGACATTCACTGCCCCCGTCACAGTATCCTCAGGTTGATGAGAGCAATCGATGACGAATAGCGGTGCATATTTCAGAAAGTCGTTCCTTTTCAAAAGAGGGTAATTCTCCTTTCCATAGTAGGATGATTGAAATTTGGAATATTGATCATACAGAGATGCAAATTTCGAATTGGCGAAATCCAAATTCATATCGTGATAGGGGTAAGATTCACTGTTGAGATAAAGTTTCAGATTGGTGATATTACAATTATCAAATAGAGAAGCATCCTTAGCGAGATGATTCAATCTATCCACTTGTGCACCGACTATGACGAAACGTGGGTTTTCAAGTTTAGTCGTGGTTGCAATGTTCCATGTGAACGCTTTAGTTTGAGGTACAGCAGGTTGAGTGTGAAGGTCCAAGGTTCGAAATGCGACGTGTAGAGGTTTATCCGATTTGACGAGTTTAAGTTTATCAACTCGTTCAGAATCTGAAAGTCGAAGTACAGGCATCCTCCATTCGAGTCTAGTTAGTTGTATGGTTGTAGGATCGTTTCCAATGATACAATTATTAGAATACTTAGATCTAATGAGAATAAGTTCAAACTTGCTATTAAGTATGACCTCCTTGTGATCGTCGGCGAAACCCAGCAACATCGAAAGAGGAACGATAGCATTGAAGATACCATTCGATGTATTCACGATGTCTACCACACCTCCAGGATAGATCCATCCAGCATTTAGTAAACGATTCGATTCCAGTTCATTCAGTGCAGCATAGTTACGCATCGTTGATGAAATGCCCGGATTCCTAGTTCTATCAATAGTCGTTCCATTCATATCCAGACGAATCTCATCGAATAGGAATGCCATAGCATTGTTACTCAATTTCGATGTGGCAACGGTGCCGTCGGGTTTAGTGAGAGTCCCCTCAATGTACAGATAACTTCTACTAGGAAGCGTGTACAAATCTTCAGCTTGACATGGAATTCTAATTTCATCGTTCACATCGAGAGCTGACGTATTGTACGGTAGGAATACGTGTTCTTCCTCCTTACTGATCTTATCATCAAAGGTCGGAATCCCGGTCACGTCCAACACATCCATCATAGAACCTTGAAGCCTAAGTTAGCGAGAAATTGTCGATTAGACGATGTGATTAGCTTGCGGGTCGATGATCGAGTAGAGATCAATCTCGAGAGATGTTTTTAATATAGCATCGTCTCTTAAAACTTATACCCATTACGACGTATGTGCAATCGTACAGTGATGGTTTCGTTCCTGAAATCTAACTTATCGCCGTTCTGGTCTACCACTCTAATGTCGAGATGATCAATGAGATTCGTATCGATGATTGGTAAATATATAGGACTTGATGGTTCCTGCGAAATATGATAACCTGGAGGTACCGATGGGAAAAATTCATACAGAGAATGACCACTTTTACCATTGATGAAAGATCCCGTTGCAAGACTACACTCGATACGTATGATGCTGACTTTGAATATGTTAACCAAATCATTAGACTCGGTCAGCACGTTTGCCGGTACCCTCTGTTTAGAGGTGAAACCGAGAAGTGAAGCAATAGATCTCTCACGACTAAAGTCGATAATATAGGGAGATTGAATTTCTGATTTCATGGTGTTATTATTAGCACGTAGAATAAAGTCGTCACCGATGTCGAGAGCATCCTTGATCAATCTGGCGATATCATCCAATTCATAAGTACCCGGTGGAATTACTATACGTTCGACTTTTCCATCGCGAACGTAATGGAATAGATTATTACTCTCGTCCACATTCGGAATTGAGTAAAAAGTCTCAAAATTCAATAGAGCTATCTCGTAATGTCCGTTAGGATCCAGATGTAATGGTGGATTTAGAAATGTAGAGAAGCTGGTATCACTACCACTCACGGTGATCGTGTAACTCATCGAGGAGAAACTGAAGGCACAAGTGACCGCAAATCACAGAATCGAATTCTTGAAATCTCGTCGTATTATATAGGAGCTTGACACCCGAAAGGTACGTTTCTATCTCTTCCGGAGGTCTCAGATCGCCGAAACTGTCAAAGTAGTAGGCAACGTCACCATCCTTACGTACAGCAACCCAATGTGTACCAGGGTTATTTGATGTGTCCAGATTCACTACTATTCTCTCATAGTATCGAGGATGTGGAGGTAGTTTATCGATCATGTAGACACCTCTAAAATGTGGAATGCGTAGACTTCGTGCATACGAATCGATCTCGTTAGCACTCAGGGCTTTTTCCGGGATAAATATAGGCCTCGCCCCGAGTTTTTTGATCGAAGATATAATCCTCTACCCTTACGACGTCTCTTACGGCGAAGACCTTTGCCCTGAGCCAAAGATTCCATGCGCTCGTTGTGACGTGTTAATTCCGCAAGTTGTTTTGCATCCGAACGTTTCTTATTGACAGCCGTAGCAATCTGAGCAGCACCTCCAGCTAGACCACCTGCTGCACCTAGAGCTGCTAAAAGTGGTAGCAAAGGTAAGAAACCACCTCTCTTGTTGCGACGTTTACGCATGCCAGCGCCCGCTGCCAATTTACCCTTCATAAGTGTAGTCACAAGTCGAGCTGCAGGTCGTTCGCCCAAAGAAGCGTCGGCAGACTTTACACGTCTCCAAGCTTTCTCTACCAACACCTTATCGGCTAGACGACGAGATTCTGTATCAGTACTCTCTGCGTAAGCCCGATCGTGATCGAGACACGCTGAATCTAACCCGTTCACCGGTAAGTCACCTCTCTGCAAGCGTTTATGTAGTTTCGTTCCGGGACCGCAGAAACGATAACCCGGTAAATGTGCCTCAAATGGTAATGAATTAATCAAGGAATTAAGAATTCCCGAACCTTTGCGTGCACGTGTAGAGCGCATGTCTCACTATGAAATAAAAAAGGCAAAACGTGCACTTTATAAGTATACGATTCCTATGACGATTGGCTAAATCCAGTAAAGACATAGATTGCCCTTATCACGAACGAAATAAAAGACAAAACTTATGCTTTATAAGAATTAGTCGCGATATGGAGATAGTAAAGCAAAAGTGTACGCTACCCATACAGGTGTTAGATTTCGAGGATGACATTCGCAAAGGACGACACGGTACGTTGTTTCCGAGTAACGTTAGAGCGCTCATACTTGGCAGTTCAAATGCTGGAAAAACGAACGTTTTACTCAACCTGCTTATTCACGAGAATGGTCTGAGATTCGAAAACCTCTACATATACTCGAAATCGTTGCAACAACCTAAATATCGATATTTACTCAGGTTACTGAAAACTATACCCGATATAGGTGTATTTACGTTCGATGATGGTGATAAAGTAATTCAAACGTCGGATGCTAGAGAAAATTCGATATTCGTATTTGATGATGTGATAAATGAAAAACAGGGTAAGATAGCTTCATATTACAGTATGGGTAGACATCGTAATGTCGATGCTATATATTTAGCACAATCATATGCTAAAGTACCTAAACATTTAATTAGAGATAATGCAAATATGATTATATTCTTTAGACAGGATAATATCAATTTAAAACATATATACGAAGATTATGTAAATACCGATATGTCCTATGATGAATTTAAGAATATGTGTAAACATATATGGGAGAGTGATGAACGATCCTTTGTTGTTATAGTACCAGAATATCCACTGAACGAGGGACGCTACCGTCACGGTTTTGATCGCTTTATCAGAATGAATAAATAGAATAATCCATCACTTAAGCAATGAGTATCGACAGGTTCGGATCCCGAAGAATCATACCCTCTAGGGGTGTGTTCAATCGATATATCATAACTAGAGATGGATCGGGAAACTATCGATTCAAGGGAAAGCGGTTGTGCAATATTCACGACCCTGAAGAAGGTGACGATGCATCGACTAAACGTTATGTGGATACGCATACGGCTGACGTCGAGAATCGAATGCAGATCTTCAGCGAGCAGACCTCGTATCAGCGTATGGGCGAGTTTGAAGCTATGCTTAGGGATCACATACAAAAATCGCTCGACATCCAATACAACAATTTAATGGAGTACTTAAGTAAATATGCATTTAAACGTGATTCCGAAAATAATGTCATTATAGATGGTATAAGAATGAAAACGCTGTTGGACCCCCTTCACGAACACGACGTTCCTAATAAAAAATATGTAGATGATAGGATTCCAATTCACGACTCTAATGAAACTCTATCATTTCGAATGAAGAGATTGAAGGATTTAGCCGACCCGATAGATGATAGTGATGCATTCACCATGAGTTATGTTAATCATTTCTTTATACAGAAACATAATGAATTGCAAACGGGTTTAACTGAGACTATAACAAACATTGTCGATACTATTACACGGAAACAGAATGAATTACAAAGTCAGTTAACTAGAACAATCACCTCCGCTAGAGAGACTATTACTACAGCTGTAGAAAAAGAAGTGAAAGAACTAACCGCACGACAAACGGAATTTGATAATAAACTAATCACTATAAATAATGATATTCATACTATGAAAACACGAATGAGAAATGTTGTAAACACTATGTTACAACAATTGAAAGCACAACTCATAATTTCATTGCAAACACGTCCGTTTCGAGGTCCCTCTTTAAGGTATACGTTAACATCGGGACTCGAATACTATAAAGTTCCTGGAAATGGAAGTGTACTCTCGTGTTCCATCGTATCATCGGTACATCCGCATGCTGTAAATGATACATTGTTTGCAATAAACGGAAGATTAGTTGAAAGATATCCTGTAAGATTTGAAACTGGCGATATTCTATCGTTTACAGCGCCAGTCGGACGTGCTAAAGATGGTCATATATTAAGTATAGAACTGATAGTTTCATATAAATTAGCAGTAGCTGATTAATTATACATTCATTTCGATATGGATGCTGAAGCTATAAGACTTAAGGAATCCATTGTCCGTCACAGTAGGGCAATAAGAGAAAAGTTACGTTCTCTCAAAGGAATGAAATTCGAAACGCAACGAGTCATGTCTGAAGTTCTTCAACCTGTAACCGAACCATTGAAAGTAATAGCGAAAGCACACCAAGACAACAACGACGACGACGACGACGAAACTACAGATGATGCTAACGGATCTGATCTCGTGTCAAAGTATCTACACAAGGTTCGAACTGCTAGTTCGAGTGACATGGACAATACTTACGGCATACGTTACGAGGATAATGAGTATAAATTGGGTAACAAAACAGTTGTGTTTAAATCTGATGGTGTTCAGATAGGAACAGAAACGTATGAACCCACAGCAGGCTTATATGAATTATTATTTAAACGTTTACCTCGCAAGACATCGTACACAGATGATGATTTAGACGTGTATTCGCAAATCTTACAAAATACTCAAGTTTACAGACACGGTTATTCAAGAGATGGACGTTTAAGAGCAAATCGAGGGTTCAAGTATCGTCATATCATTCGTGACCTTGTTAGTAATCGAACTGGATTTGGTTTACGTTGGAAAGAACATGTACCGCAGAGAAAATTAGATTACGTCTACTGGAACGATCCGAATGAAATAATAAACAGATTAAGATTATTAGTTCCGTCGAGGGATGCAGGTAATTTGAATCACTCACCCGAGATAGAAGAAATTATTACAGAACTTAAAACATCAAAAATTATAGCATGATAAAACGTCGCATTGCAACCGAGTTACATGCACCAGCTAGAAGACGATGTTTAAGTCGTAAGATCATAAGCAAAGGAATGAACGATTTAGTACAAATAGATCTTATGGACATGTCTAATTATGCAAGAGACAATAGGAATTATAAGTATATTCTTCTTGCATGCAATTTTTATTCCAAGATGGCTTATGCACGACCATTACGTGATAAAAGTGGTATTAACGTTTCGACTGCTATGGAGGAGATATTGAATGAAATGGAATCGTTTCCGAAGAATGTTCAATCTGATAAAGGAAGGGAGTTTTACAATAAACATTTCCGCGAACTAATGAATCGTAATAATATTAATCATTACAGTACATTCACACACGTTAAGGCTGCTGCAGTGGAACGTTTAAAAAGAACGATCAAACTGATTTTGCATAAGGAATTTATTGTTCAAGGCTCATATCAATGGATAAACATACTACCTAGAATTATTCATACCTACAATAATACTTACCATCGAACGATTCGTGTGAAGCCTGTAGAAGTTCGTGATAATTCTCTCCTGCTCAGCGTCTACAAATATGATAGAAGTCTGCGTGAGAAGCGAAGATCTAGGCTTCATCGTGTTGGTGACTACGTGAGGATTTCTAAGCATAAAGGTGTTATGGAGAAAGGTTATCTACCAAATTGGAGTGTTGAAGTCTTTAGGATACGTACAGTGCAAAGGACACATCCATTGACCTATCTCATCGAGGATCTGGAGGGTAAACTGATTGAAGGAGCATTCTACGGTTATGAATTACAGAAAACTCAATATCCAGACACGTATTTAGTTGAAAGGATCATCAGACGTCGTGGTGATAGGATTCTGGTGAAATGGTTAGGATTTCCTACCCGTGAATGGATTAATGAGGTGGACATTGTATAAATAAAAAAAAAACACACAACTCAATAAAGAAATATAATTTTAATGATATATTGTGTTTGATTTTTTTTTTGTTCACATTGATTCCTGACATCTTCTGTAACTGCTAATTCACATCTCCTTAACTTAAACATGATAATAACATTTTTATACTTTTTTAAAAACCTTCTGTAACTGCTAATTCACATCTCCTTAACTTAAGCATGATAATAACATTTTTATACTTTAAAAAAAAATCATACATGATTATAGTTGAATTAACATTTAATTGTAGAGATTTTAACATAACGTACATGCTAGTTCACATTGAGTATATATAAATTCACCTACCCTTAACGTAAACATGATAATTACAATTTGAAGTAATTAGTATTATACGTTAAACAAACATCATACATGATTATAGCTGAAATAAGAGCCTTTGTACATGCTAGTTCACATTGATATATATAAATCTCCCCTCACCCCTTAACGGAGACATGATAATAACATTTTGATATAATTAGTAAATATATTTTAATAAAAAATCATACATGATTATAGTTGAATTAACATTTCATTGATTTCTGCTATCTAACATTTCAAAACGACATGAATAGGAAAAAATATTCCTTCACCCCTAACATAAACATAAAAAAAGCAACACGTTATCTTTCAAATGAAGTAAATATGTAATTATCATGTAATTAGTAACACACTTTACAAATATACTTGAAACTCAATTATTTCGTTTTTTGAAATACAGTAATAGGTTATTATCATGTGCCTAGTAATACCTTTTAACTCAGTTGTAACACACTTTACAATTATACTTGAAACTCAATTATTTTATTTTTTGAAATACAGTAATATGTTATTATCGTGGCCTAGTAATACCTTTTAACTCATTTGAATCTATGCTTTATTGAGAAAAGAAAAAGAAATTTACACTTGACAATTTTCTATAGCATAATGTCCCCATGCTAATGTTGAAAATGAATTATTGGGAATGTATCGTTTTGTATCGATACCACTTAAAGCTATCTTATTAGATTCAATAGTATGAACATCATGTTTATAACTTCTGAAACATGTCTGCATGCTTCGATGTATAGTGTCAGGATGTGTAATACATGAGAGATATTGTTCAAAGGTTATGAATCTCATCGAATCTTTTGTTACACCTTTTGATTTTTTAATCACTTCAGTATCATATCGATAACTATATAATTTCGATTTCAGCCCTACATATTCAGTCATCACTCTACCGGCTAGCTCATCCTTGAATAATCCTGAAATTTTCTTATTTGCTAACGGAATACCATACACATTATCCATTGGATAATTCGATGTATCGAATAAATGTATATTGGTTTTAATAAATTCATATATATCGCAGCTAGATTAAAAGAGAAAAGCATCCGTGTCCGTATAGATTAAAGTTACATCTTTCAATTTTTTCTTCAGAATTTCATAATAAAAATCATACATTTTATGTTTGGATAGATCCAGGATTGCTTGTCCTATGTATATTGGCTTATTCATCAATATTTCATCTCTGACCAATTCTATACCTATTAAATTTTCATCAAAAATCACGTACCTTATACATGTCTGTCGAGCTAACAATTTACGCGCTCGTTTCCAGCTGGTAGCTAAATGAAATGAATTATAACGTTTTACATTCTCTATAAATTTTCCATAAACACAATTATTCATTAACTTCCATAGATTTTGACCAAATTTCGTCTTATCTTCAATACGTTTACGAACGTTGAGTTCAATGTAAGGATTTATCCAGTTAGATTGTTTGTAACCTATTACTCTATGTATACGCGATGGAATCAAACCAAGTTTAACACATTGTTGAAAATTGAGATAATGTAATACGTATTTATTTTTATCATTCAATGTTGTTAGCAATTTTGTATACCTATCACCTGGCGCGATTTCATTCAAAGGGCATAATGGCAAATCATTTTGTATATCATGAAGTTCCTGTGGATATTTAAAGTCTACTTCCAACACATATCCCACGTCAGAATCACTTGTAATAGACATAAAATCTATTGATTTAATTTCAGCATCAGTTAGCCACCTTATATCAGTGTATGGTAAGCTATTATTTTCCATTGTATAACTATATAGAGAATTGCAGTCAACGTACATTAAATAATTAGTTGGTTGAGTGTTATCATAGCTAGTCATGTATCTGTTATTCGCCTTTGCATACCGTTTGGACACAGTGCAAATTCCACCTCGTATTCCTTTTTCGAAGAAATCTAGCATAGTCTTATCTGTTAATAATGAAATCTGTACACCAGTCGTTCTTAACATTGCATCATAGGCTAACCCGGGAAGTGTGTAATACTGACACGGGTCGAGTCCGTACAAACCGATACTTAATTCACGGAAGCGTTCAAACACGTCCGTTAGTATTAATGTATCGCACTTAAGATATATATTTAAATATTCACCCAGATTTTTAACATTGAATTCATTCCATACCGTTCTAGCATGACTATAATCCTCATCGCTTACATGATCAAACTGATGTTTGGATGGTAGACTATTCTCGTATAATTTTTCTATAGAATCCACATACGTGTACGGGAAGACACATTTACGTTTCATCAGTTGTCTATGCAAAGGATTCGTGTACATATTATTGGTATAATGAAAATCATCTGCTTCTAACATATCCGAAAGGTTACTAAGTTTTGAATCCAAAAAACGATAGCTATCCAGAAATCTTAGATATATACTCATTCCATTCGAATTTGTATATCTTTTGCTAAAGGATAAGTAATTTTCAGAAGTTTGTGCAATACAGTTGATAGGTTCCGTATCGTAACCTAGTTTCTTTACTATGAAATGAGCATCGTATTTTGACAAGCAATGAAAGAATATTGGTATGAATCCTGGCATTTTCCTATTTAAATTGCAGTGCTTATGAGCTGGGCCAACGTAACTTCCAGTCAAATGACAATGATCACGAACCTTTATACACGAGTTAAGAAATTCACGTTTGCATATGTGACATCGTGTTGCATTTTGATATTCTAGCTCATCCACATCTCTCATACTTATTTTAATTTTATTAGCATATATATTAATGACCTGATTTGCAATTAACGTTAATTCTTTAAGAAAATTTTCAATTGCATATGACCTTCAAATGATTGAAACGTGTTAAATTTTTATCATAACTACAGACCAAATGTAATGCAATTGCATACGCTTCATGTTTATGAATGCTACGTGTCCAGCTTTTACTCGATACATCTTGACACGAATCTACCTTACGTAAGATACATTCTATGTCTGCATAAACCACGAATGGAACTTTTAGACATTTCGAATATGCGTTAAATTCAACGAGATCAGTTTTACCAGCCTCGGGCATTCTGATAATTTGATTCATCATACACCTCTTTTTATGGCTATTTAAACGTGATTCTGATGTGAAATACAAGTTACAATTGTTACATAACCATTTTCGCCCATTATGTTTAGTTAGCTGCTTTCCTAGCAAACGTGACAAGTCTGTTATCAGACAATAATGTCTTTTATACATTAAAAGATTAACATGATGTGATTTTATCTCTCTTGGTTGATATAAGAGAATAATCGATTTATTTTCAACACCGTATATCGTTATTGAAATATTTGAATTTTGATTCTCGAATTTTTCTACATCTTTCAATGATACGGGGAATGTTATATTCTCAAAGTTAAATTCGTTACGAAAATCATATCTTTTATAGGAGGTGGGTCGATTCTTGTTACGTTCTACTGGGTATTTGGATGCTAACAGACAGTATGCAAAGCAATATTTATCAGTATTACGAATGTTAATAACAGCTCTCTTCGATTTTATAAAGTCGGGTAATTCAGTATACATCCCTGCATTCAATGAATCGTATTGTGTCACATATATTGTTAATTTCTCAATACTGTATAAAGCTTTTGAACTGGTACGCGATTCAAAATTATCCATATGATCTAGTATAGGTTGTACAATCTTCTCTTCATACCATATAGATTTATCTGTAGATTGCAATATCACCGCAAGTTTACTGTTAAAGTTAAATGTATGAATATTATCGCTCTCTTGTGATATTATGACATATTGACAGGATAAACAGGATCCTATCTTAAGACCTGATTTATACATGTTTAAGCCCTTATCAATTTCATTCAAAATTAAAGGTTTGCATTCTGCTAAGAATATAACGGGGTCAAGTATATTAACACAGTTGTGAATTTCGTAGGTGGTTAATCGTTTTTTGAAAGCGGACTCACTGTGAATACATCGTAATCGTTCAGCCTGGGTCACGTTCGAACAGGTTTCCTCTTGCTGAATCGAGGGTTGTCCAGTGGCAGTATCGGAGCATCTTGTCGTCGTTTCTGAAAAAAGCAATTACAACATTCGATTAACTTTACATACGGGAACATTGATTTACATGTATGTAAGGTGGTAACAGAAATAACATACATGTTAATAACTTTTACATGTATGAATCTCAATTTTACGTAAACTCTATACTTTACGTAGAACGTAACATGCATGTAACTTTTACATATGAAAATAGTTACATAATGATTATGTATTTTACAATTATTGCTATCATCACGTAACTACAATATTCAGATAGTATGTAACTGTTTTACGTAATGCTCTCTCCCTTACATAAATGATAAAAACACACAACGTAAACCATATAGATGTAAAATACCGTAACTGAACTACGATATTCACATGTACGTTTTACACATATAAATTAACGTTCTTTTTTCACCTACAACGTTACTTTTACGTGTAACAAACAAACGTAACTAACATGCATGTGAAATAACGTAACTGAACTACGATATTCACATGTACGTAATTATTACACATGAAAATTAACCCTACAACGTTCACTCTCAATTACTAATACTACATGACGTGCGATAATTAACACTTTAAGTTCTAATACAACATGTACGTACATGCAAGTAACTACATTCAATTACTAATACTACATGACGTGCGATAATTAACACTTTAAGTTCTAATACAACATGTACGATTTCACATTTACATGCAAGTAACTACATTATCACTTTTTTTTATGAAATTTTATTCAATAATTGTACTCACCTTTTGACGACATTACGGGCTGCTTAAAAAAGACAATTTATGTCGTTTGAAACCACTTTCTAGTGTTTCCTCGCCATGGTATTGGAGTATGCAGTCACCACGATTTAGTAGATCTTTCTGCGCTGCGGTCATATGTTTGAATCTCTCCGGGAGGAAGACTTGGAAATCTGATGTTTCGACGACGACCCGTTCACCATATCTGGTCTTCACGGTTTTGACGGATCGAATGATGTGTTGAACGGACTGATCTAATTCACGTAGTTTCTTTGTGGGAAGATGTGTTCCACCTTCAGCTAGTTGATTTAGCTGTAGCATCTCATGATCTGAAACATACATATAAGCACACACGAATCAGTATTACTTCAACATTCTTCGTAAACAGAGATAAAAATGAATTACAATATACAACTTTTCTATCTTACCTGTAGGATCCATATTTCCAGAGAATCGACTGCCTCCTCACTCATCCGTGCCGCGGTATTTATTAACAGTTGCTCCGCCCCCCCTCCGTCCGGGAGAGGTGTTACTGTCTACATATTACGCTATATGTTTAAAGTAGTTGTGACTACGTTATAAGTTAGAAGGTAATACTAGTAACTTTATTATCATAGTTTAAACTTTATATAGATTCATCATTTATTACACCCCCTCCAACCGTATCTCTCCTTCCCAAACACCATGTTGCGTGCGCACACTAACTGTGATTCGTTCCCTACATCTTGGAGGGGGGGATATAATTACACATTTCTTTACACACACATACTTGTACAAAATATATTTTTCTGAACATTTGATTTTTTACATTTGGTATACTAACACATTCATAGTATTGTTTCATCATTCATACAAATATATAGATTCATTCGTTTAATTTTAAAATATATTCTTTTTTTTTCCTAACGTTATTTGACAAAGTTAGACTTCGCTACAGCAATAAGAATGTTTTGACCACCCCTGTCACCAGTCTGGAGAGATTAACTCTTTTTTTTCTCTGACCTACATACCAAAAGGGATGACGTTCAGTGGAGTATTCGTAATACTGAGGGGAGATTTTCTAGACAATTTTTTTATATGGAGGGTGATATCTTACCATGGATAGTTAGGATATCTACACTATAGATCCCTAGTTGCGTATATATATTATCATATTGATTGATCAGTTTTGTATTACTCATATATACTTAAAGATGAGATACTTTTCTCTCGTTATCTTAATCATTTTTAAATAGATGGTTAGTGCTTTTATTTTATTTTCGATGTTATGTTCCACTTTTATCATGCTTAGAGGGAATATTCTTTTTAAGTTATCGTGCTTAGAGGGTGCGTTCCTTTATCATGAAACCCCTTTCAAACAGCTTTACATTTGCATTCTTATACTTTTCTCTCAATATTTTTTTATCATTCTTAAAGAGATGGGTAGTGCTTTTATTTTTATTTGCATTTGCTATGTACCACTTTTATCATGCTTAGAGGGTCATTTCTTTGTCATGCGACCCTCTCACATAGATTTACATTTCCATTCTTATACTTCATCAATGTGGAATAGATTTATATTTTCTCGTACCTCGATGTGGGAATGGAATTTAACCTTTTCTTAACCTTTACATCGCTCTTGGATACAATAGCTCAAGGAGAGATTCTGCATAGGGAACACCCCTTACCAGAATGTCTTATTACATTTATTTTCATAAATCTCTCCCAGTAAACATACCTAAACATTCTCTCGATATTCTTTTATCTAAAGAATAACGATACTACATCATATATCATACACTAAACGTAATAGATATCAAACCCTACACTCGATATTCATACATGAGAGTTCAAGCACAGACATCGAAGCACTGAACGTAATAGATATCAAACCCTAGACTCGATATTCATACATGAGAGTTCAAGCACAGTCATCGAAGAATTACTATCAATACATTTAATTCAAACATCCCAGGAACCCCCGTTACCCACCCCGCCCCATCACAATATCGAACCCTAGACTTCGATATTCATACATGAGAGTTCAAGCACACACACACATCGAAAAGAATTCACATTTAATTCAAACATCCCCGGAACCCCCCCGTTACCCATCCCACCCATCACACATTACACATCACACACACACACACACACACACAATCATCATCATCATCATCATCATCATCATCATCATCATCATCATCATCATCATCATCATCATCATCATCATCATCACCCCAACCCTCAAAAACATCTCACTGCACAGGGGAGAACGTCACTACGCCAACACTCCCCTTCTTTTACAACTCGATTTTCATATAGGAGAGTTCTAAATCAATGAGCATTCTACATCACTCATATATTAACACAGAGGAGAGTTCAACATCTTATCTACACTGTGCTGATTCTCTCAATTCTATACTACTAACCCCTTTTTCCCAAATTCTCTAAGGCATATATAAATACAAGCTGTAGTCAGAAACAAGTGAGCATCGGTTAGAATTACAGAGAAAGTCAAAGTCTTGAGCAAGTGATCAATCACCGCTATTTCCCAAAAACTTTACGGCATATCTTAATACAAGCGGTAGTCAGAAATAAGTGAGCATCGGCTACAACTACAGAGAAAGTCAAAGTCTTGAGCAAGGGATCAATAACCGCTATTTCCCAAAACCTTTATGGCATATCTTAATACAAGCTGTAGCCAGAAACAAGTGAGTATCGGCTAGAACTACAGGGAATGCAGAGTCTTGAGCAAGTGATCAATAACCGCTATTTCCCAAAAACTTTACGGCATATCTTAATACAAGCTGTAGTCAGAAACAAGTGAGCATCAGCTAGAACTACAGAGAAAGTCAAAGTCTTGAGCAAGTGATCAATAACCGCTATTTCCCAAAACCTTTACGGCATATCTTAATACAAGCTGTAGTCAGAAAAAGGTGAGCATCTGCTAGAACTACAGAGAATGCAGAGTCTTGAGCAAGTGATCAATAACCGCTATTTCCCAAAACCTTTACGGCATATCTTAATACAAGCTGTAGTCAGAAACAAGTGAGCATCGGCTAGAACTACAGAGAATACAGAGTCTTGAGCAAGTGATCAATAACCGCTATTTCCCAAAACCTTTACGGCATATCCTAATACAAGCTGTAGTCAGAAACAAGTGAGCACCGGCTAGAATTACAGAGAAAGTCAATGTCTTGAGCAAGTGATCAATAACCGCTATTTCCCAAAACCTTTACGGCATATCTTAATACAAGCTGTAGTCAGAAACAAGTGAGTATCGGCTAGAGTTACAGAGAAAGTCAAAGTCTTGAGCAAGTGATCAATAACCATTATTTCCCAAAACCTTTACGGCATATCTTAATACAAGCTGTAGTCAGAAATAAGTGAGCATCGGCTAGAATTACAGAGAATACAGAGTCTTGAGCAAGTGATCAATAACCATTATTTCCCAAAACCTTTACGGCATATCTTAATACAAGCTGTAGTCAGAAACAAGTGAGCATCGGCTAGAATTACAGAGAAAGTCAAAGTCTTGAGCAAGTGATCAATAACCATTATTTTCCAAAATCTTTACGGCATATCTTAATACAAGCTGTAGTCAGAAACAAGTGAGCATCTGCTAGAACTACAGAGAATACAGAGTCTTGAGCAAGTGATCAATAACAGCTATTTCCCAAAACCTTTACGGCATATCTTAATACAAGCTGTAGTCAGAAACAAGTGATCATCGGCTAGAACTACAGAGAATGCAGAGTCTTGAGCAAGTGATCAACAACCGCTATTTCACAAAACCTTTACGGCATATCTTAATACAAGCTGCAGTCAGGAACAAGTGAGCATCGGCGAGAACTACAGAGAAAGTCAAAGTCTTGAGCAAGTGATCAATAACCGCTATTTCCCAACACCTTTACGGCATATCTTAATACAAGCTGTAGTCAGAAACTAGTGAGCATCTGCTAGAACTACAGAGAATGCAGAGTCTTGAGCAAGTGATCAATAATTGCTATTTCCCAAAACCTGTACGGCATATCTTAATACAAGCTGTGGTCAGAAACAAGAGAGCATCGGCTAGAACTACAGAGAATACAGAGTCTTGAGCAAGTGATCAATAACCGCTATTTCCCAAAACCCTTACGGCATATCTTAATACAAGCTGTAGTCAGAAACAAGTGAGCACCGGCTAGAATTACACAGAAAGTCAATGTCTTGAGCAAGTGATCAATAACCGCTATTTCCCAAAACCTTTACGGCATATCTTAATACAAGCTGTAGTCAGAAACAAGTGCGTATCGGCTAGAATTACAGAGAAAGTCAAAGTCTTGAGCAAGTGATCAATAACCGCTATTTCCCAAAACCTTTACGGCATATCTTAATACAAGCTGTAGTCAGAAACAAGTGAGTATCGGCTAGAATTACAGAGAAAGTCAAAGTCTTGAGCAAGTGATCAATAACCGCTATTTCCCAAAATCTTTACGGCATATCTTAATACAAGCTGTAGTCAGAAACAAGTCAGCATCGGCGAGAACTACAGAGAATACAGAGTCTTGAGCAAGTGATCAATAACCGCTATTTCCCAAAACCTTTACGGCATATCTTAATACAAGCTGTAGTCAGAAACAAGTGAGCATCGGCGAGAACTACAGAGAATACAGAGTCTTGAGCAAGTGATCAATAACCGCTATTTCCCGAAACCTTTACGGCATATCTTAATACAAGCTGTAGTCAGAAACAAGTGAGCATCGGCTAGAACTACAGAGAATGCAGAGTCTTGAGCAAGTGATCAATAACCGCTATTTCCCAAAACCTTTACGGCATATCTTAATACAAGCTGTAGTCAGAAACAAGTGAGCATCGGCTAGAACTGCAGAGAATGCAGAGTCTTGCGCAAGTGATCAATAACCGCTATTTCCCAAAACCTTTACGGCATATCTTAATACAAGCTGCAGTCAGGAACAAGTGAGCATCGGCTAGAATTACAGAGAAAGTCAAAGTCTTGAGCAAGTGATCAATAACCGCTATTTCCCAAAACCTTTACGGCATATCTTAATACAAGCTGTAGTCAGAAACAAGTGAGTATCGGCTAGAATTACAGAGAAAGTCAAAGTCTTGAGCAAGTGATCAATAACCATTATTTCCCAAAACCTTTACGGCATATCTTAATATAAGCTGTAGTCAGAAACAAGTGAGCATCGGCTAGAACTACAGAGAATGCAGAGTCTTGAGCAAGTGATCAATAATCGCTATTTCCCAACTTCTTTAAGGCATATATAAATATAAGCGTTAGTCAGAAACAAGTGAGTATCGGTTTGAACTACAAAAAAATTCCAAGTGTTGAGCAATTGACCTATAACTGCTAAATCCGAAATACTTTACGGCATATATAAATATTTGCTGTAGCCAGAAACAAGTGAATGTTGACAGGAATTGCAAAGAATGTTAAACTGTTCAGCTGCTGAGCAATAACTGCCATTTCCTTAATTATTTACGGATAAGTGTATATAGGCGTTCGCGAGAAACAAGTGAATATCGGTACGAATAACAAAGAATAACAAAGGGTAGAGCATCTGGGCAAAAACTGGTATTTCCGAAACTCTTTATGGCATAAATTAATATAAGCTGTAGCGAGAAAAAAATGAATATCGACAGGAATTACAAAATATGAGAAATGTTGAGCAGCTGGGCAATAACTGCTATTTCAAAAAAAGTTTACGGCATAAGTAATATTAGCGGTAGCAATAAACAAGTGAATATGGGCAGGGATTGCAAAGAATCTCAAAAAGTTTGAGCAACTGAGGGCTAACGCCTATTTTCGAAATTCTTTGCAAATATGTATACATACTAGGTTGCGCAACGGCCCCGTATTCCAGGTAAACAGATATCCCTTCGTTGGTCAGAACAGTTGCAGAATCCAACAAGCTCCCGTTTAAATGATAGCAGTTAGCGAGTCCAAAAATTTTTTTTGTTTTTTTTTGTTTTTTGTTTTTTGCATTGAGCATCACAAGATAGCTCCTAGACTTGAATTGGCGTCGCCCGCCTCGGTAGCGTGGTGGTAGAGTGTCTGCCTCACGTTCAGGAGGTTCCGAGTTCGAATCTCGGTCATGGTGAGTTATCCGGATAAGGTTTTTTTCCGGGGTTTTCCATAATCCTGAAAGACGAATGTAGGGTAACTCTAAGCTCTAAGGACCCTGGACTCATTTGAGCATCATTTCACCCATTACATTCAACGTCCGATATGGCGTAACGTAGGAAGACGTATATTACAAAAAATAAAAAAACTTGAACTGGCGTGTGTTAAAGTGACAATAGACAATACATGACAATACAATAGACAAATGTTAAGTGACAATAGACAAAAACAGCGTAAAGAAGCGAGAAAGTATTGGAATTTTTTCGTTTATTTTAAAGAATCGCTCTATTTCGACTGAATAAGCTCACTCCTTAGATTGGCAACTTATTATGAAATTTTTATTTGATATGTCCAAAACTACCCATAGTCATTTGTACATTCCCCACCACCTGCTTACAGTGTTTAGGGGATCAATTGCTCTCCACTCCAGGTTTCGATGCCGACATTTCAGTGCATATACGCTTTGACTTTAAATCGATATCCAATCCATTACCTATAGATTTAACAACAAAGCAATCGACTGCGCATAGACACCACAGAATGCGGTATGAAAATCTGTTTATGAGTTACAGCAAGAGTGGCATATATACATAAGTAGAAGGAAAATCATGCATTTAATTTTAAGGAGATCAACCTGTGAATGTTTCATAAATCTCAACATCTGAGCAACCGCAGTCAAGTGGCACCGCGTCATCATTCGCGTATGCCATCACACCGATTATCGTACGTGGGCCTTCCCCATCGTTTATTACAGGGGCATTTGACTGCAGTTGACAAGTTTGGAACTTACGACTTTAAGCCTTGGTTTGTCATAATTCTTAACATGTGCATGTAGAATTTACATAGTAGTATGTACGTTTTAGCGCTTTGAAAGGGAATAAATGCTATTCTAAATTAAAGAGTAACAAAACTATTAATAGTCACCTGTAAAAATCAAAACTGTCAGAAAAGACATATTGGGCGTTCTAGAAGGTAGCGGAACTAAATTATTTTAATTGTTTAAAAGGTATCAAATTATTATTCCATTGGAACCTCAAACGTAAGCAATTGTTTCCTTTCTATTTTGCATTTCTGTCACTTGCCTTGCAGAAGACAACATAGTATTTGTAACTACTTGCATAATTAAGACTCTACGATCATGACACATAAGGATGGAGTTCCCAACACTTTTGCTTTTATGGAAATAATGTCCCATTTCCTGCGTCATATGAGAATTTGCATGAATGAACGCCTTTCAAACAAGCTGTCGCGAAAACAGATTATGATCACGTTTTGGTTGACATAATTAACCATATCAGATTGGTGTAAATACATCAAAGCATTATTTTCCGCTATCAGGTTAGCATCATAATAGGGTTTTTTTTTCCATTCGTGTTCAATATTGGCGTTAATATTCAGTAATGCCAACCTAACCCAGGATTATCGACAAACACAAACTGATCTCATGATTCAGTATTGCATTATAGCTTAACGTTGTGCAGCACGAGCAATTCTTTTATGTCAAAAAGCGCATATAATGATCTCAAGTTAGGCAGAGGCAAAGTGTATCAGTTTGGAAAAATGGCATATTAGGACATTTCTGGACACGCATAGCTCTCAAATCAGCAGGAAATACTAACGTTTTATTCTTGAATGTACATAGATAATCACTGCGAAATAAAAAAGTTTGTTCTCTGCCTACTGTGGCTAAACATGTAGTGTTTTCTAGTATTTGTAGTTTTAATACATACTATAGATTAAAATTGGGGTTTGTCACATAACAATTTATTAAAACGAAAATTAATAAGTGTGAAGCATTGAAATCAATCGCTCTCATCTTAGGCTTTTGCGCAATCTTCACAGTGTAGATTACTCTACGTTAAGAAATGTACATATATATTCCCAAAGGGAAGAGATTTTTTTCAATTTTGCCTTATTAGTGAAACTAAAGATTTAAAACTGTTCAGTTCCTCTAGCGTATTGAAACATTAACGCTAAAGGCAAAGAGCTCAAATGGTGTTAGTTGTGCTAACGTGTGTGGAGCCAAACCATATACATTCGGATTCCACACTAGCATTTCCATTTTGACTGCAGAGCTTTATGCAATATACCGGGCGATTTTACACGTACGTCGAAGAAAGTTGGCGGACTGCTTAATCCTGAGTGATTCCCTCAGTGCACTTCAGAGCCTACGGCAGCTGTACAACTGCTATCTTATTGTACAGCGTATCCAGGATGCTCTCCACGTTTTACACGCTTGCGGCGTTAGCGTGGTGTATGCATGGATCCCTGGTCACTTAGGCTTGCATGGTAGCAAAGACGGCTACCATGAAGCCCACGGTTGGAGTACCATCTGTGACATAAGAAGATTATATGGCCGTATTGCTGAGAGCTTGCAAACCTACTGGCAGGAAGAGTGGTCCGCTCTCCGCAGCAATAAACTTAGATCTGTGAAAGAAATTCCGATTCCCTGGGTTACCTCCTGTCGTTCATCTCGTCGCGAGGAAGTGAGTTAGGCTCGGTTGCGTATTGGGCACTGCTTTTTTACTCATACTTTTCTTTTTAAAAAGAAGCCTGCTACACTGTGCCGTTTTGCAACGAAGCGTTATCTGTCCGACACGTGCTGCTAGGGTGTTTTTACCTAGCACACCTTAGGACGTCTCTGCAGCTGCCGGCCAGCTTTGCAGAAATGCTAGCAGATGATAAAGTAGTGGAGAAGGTTTTTTAAATTATTTTCTGGGTTACATTTTAGGATTTATTGGAGAGAATTTTTGGCAGTCTAGATTTATATTTCTTTTTGTTTTTGTAGTTTGTTTTGTGCATGTATTTTTTGTATGTTTTTTTACACTTTTATAGTTTTAGAAAAATTTATATCTGGCTTTTGCCATGACTAATTCTTTAAATGGCGCTGATAACCATTGCAGTTGAACGCCCTTATACATATCATCATCTGTTAAAGGCAGTAACGTAGTTCTTTCAGCTGTGTTTTGGTGTTTATCTATTAGGAGCACTTCAGTCATGTTTGAAAAAAAAAAGATAGAAATACCCTCTCAGTCACCGGTTTCATCTCAGTTTACGTATAGAAGTTAGAAATTTCCTCTGTGATGTTCAGCCTGAATTTTGCCCCACGTAATAGACTTCTGAGATATATGAAAATGTGTACTATCCACCAGTTAACCTAAAATCAACGAATTAGCTTTTGGTCGGAGTAATGATTTGATCTTAATTCTGAATTTGGGTCTCAGCGTTACTACTGAGCCTGTTTGCTCCGTAAATACAAAATTACGTGAGTTTCATAAAATAAGCTAAGCAAAGCATCATAAACTATTCTTCTCAGTGCCATATAGCGACTCATTAAATCTCGCTGTATTTCACTGGGCCACAGCTGCAAATAATGCGTTACCTGCATTATATGCAAGTCCTATTTTAGTTCCTCGACTAGCTGCTTAAAGTCTACAGCTCAGGACAGAAGAGGTGATACGATTGCACATTGTCGTAGAGGTAAAGAGCTACCAAATTATGTGTTATTTATAACTTAGCGAGTAGGTAATGTTAATATTAATTTTTAACACGTATGCGAATAGCGCAAAGTTGGGAAAACGTTGCCGTTGATTGCATTTTTATTTACTATTGCTCTGGTCTTGACATTTGTGTTAAAGCGTACTTTCAAAGTGTGCCTACCTCCATCAAAACTGAGATTCCAGTTTCATACACAATATTTTCCAGCTATAAAATAGTTTCCTTTATTTTCAGCTTTCAAACATTTGTGGCAGTTTGGAGAAACACACACACACACAGAGAGAGAGAAAGAGAAGAATATGTTTTGGAACAAAGAATGTAAAATGTAACAACAGCAACACAAAAACAACTGCAGCAATAATGATGATGATGATGATAACAATAATGATAACAATAACGAGGAGGAGGACAGTAATAATAATACTAATACTAATAGTTGCGATGGGATATCAATTTTCCAAGAAAGAGATATGCGTCGCTACGTACGCTCTGCGGATGATTTCATGGTCAGTTATATTCCCGCCATCTCTGACCTCTCTATAAACGATAGCTTATCGGTGGAAGAACTAACTTTGCTTGCGGAGACAGGGTCCATTGAGACTTTGTACTTCACGATTATAGTGTCTTCTTGAAAGGATATTCTAAAAAGAATCTATTTATTAGGAAAGTAACATGCATTTGAAAATTTAGCACCAGACTTCAACAGAATTAAATAAATAAGTCACATTAGCATAGTAAAACAACGATAGGAACAGATGGAGACAAAAATGTAATTGAACATTTGGGATTAGATAAGAGACCTTTTTAAGTTAATGTGCATGGGGCTACTGGAAATTTACCACTCAAACGGATTTCAACAAATTGAAGACATTAAGCAAGCAGATACATTCATCTTAGCCATAAAATTTATATATAATATTTTATGGCAATTTTTGTGATTCTGTAAAGGAATCGAAACATATATAACTTCATAGTTTAGTATAACAGTTTTAGATGGATTAAAAACAGCGAGAACAGTAATGTATGAAAATGTAGTTGTGGTTAGGATATCTATATAGATAATAATAAAGATAGCAACAAGGCATTCAACCAGGACTGAAATGTAGGTGAAAAACATTTGTTCACCTTCAAATTTGCATTCTTTCTAGTAACCCTCCTGCAACCAGGACCATATGAATCCTTCCATTTACTACGGGTAGTAATATATTTGCTTCATGTAAGTGATGTGTAAAATTTAGCCCAAAGTTATTCAAAATATAAATTGTGAGTATAGTATTACTAATATTGAAAAAATACTTTGAATGATATCCACCATTCGGAGCTTTGTGCCTCAATTTTATCTCCTCTTTTATTTTGGCACACTAGTTTCCAGCACTAATGCACAGGAATCCTATTTTTGCACTTCAATTCTCGGACGCAATGCTGGGAATTTGGGTGACACTTACTGTGTACCGTCATTAGAATGTCTTCTCTATTTCAGTTTCAGCAGCCACAATGACCCTCACAACTTATGTACGAGTATGTAGACCATTTGGAGCTATTGTTTCCTTAGCTAAAAGTAAGATAAGCTCTTGAAGGAATCGCCGATTCCTTCTTGTGAAATCTTTGTGCCAGTCTAAACATTTTTGTGACCACAGAATATACGCACTGTGGACTGCAATGTCTACAATTTCCATGCAAGGCCCATGATTTATTGCACCACGCAGTAGTATGGCCCTGTCATCGTAATTCTCCTGTCGTCTGATCCTTTAATCGCTTTATAGTGACATATTATGGCATGCGCTCTCCTTTCTTTGTCTTTTTGGACAGAATTATCATAGTGATGAGGTGACAGCACGTTAAAATGATTCTTTTACATGGGTAAATAAGAAACAATAGTCACCCTTTTTGTGAATGCAAATATGGAACATATTTTGACCTTTATTGTATTTGGTAAAAACTCTTGCGGTGTTTCTCTTTTGTTTGCTATTGAGAGTGACCACTAGCCTTAAGTTGTGATGCAACTTAAAAGAAAAGTTATTTGTTGTAATTCCCCATCCAGTCTGAAAATATAGTTCAACCACATCCACAAAGACAAATTGCTCCTGAATTACCTACTTCTCTGCGTGTGTTGTTCATGTGTGTATATATTACGAATCATACTCAGGATGTATACGATTAGGGTGATTACTGGAGATTTTTGTATTCGTAGCTCAGAACGGTTTATGTACCACTTAGCATCAATATTTACTTAATTTTCAGGCTACTAATTTCATTTAATAGGGGTAGTAGTATGTTTTAAAGTTGGTTAGTGGCTTTTAAGTACGAACGAATGTAATACTCAAACCATAGGTGTTCATTTTCGCCGAGTGCGGGGGGCAGATTCTTGTGACGGGTAAAGTAGGGTGGGCAGTCCTCGCAATAACGTGTATTGATGTCGCTCTCAGTGGAGGAATCAGTGATGATGATGATGATGATGATGATGATGATGATGATGATGATGATGATGATGATGATGATGATGATAGTTGACGCTAAAGGTCATATAGGCCCTTGGCCTCCCTAACCACCCTCTCCCATTCTACTTCGTCCTCTGCTTTTCTTCTCCAGCCTTTAACCCCCAACTTTCTCAAGCCATTTTCTCCATGATCTACCCATCTTTTCTTGGGTGTTCCTCTTCTCCTTCTGCCATTCAGCTTTCATATTAATATCTTCTTAACTACACTGGTTTCCGGCATTCTCTTCACATGGATAATCCACCTTATTCTTCCTTGTTTAATTTTCACTACTATATTTGGTTTTCCAAATAGGCACTGTAACTCCAAGTTAGTCCACATTATCTCTCCGTTCAAGTCCTTTATCACTCCAAATATATTTTTCAGGATCTTCCTTTCTCACCGTAATAACCATTGTTCTTCTCTGATTGTCAGCACCCAGCTTTCTGAACCATACATTACTATTGGTCTCAGTACAGTTGTATATATTTTAATTTTAGTATTCCTACTGACGTTCCATGATTTCAACATATTCTGCAAGGCATAGAAACATCTGTTACCACTTGCTATTCGTTCTTGAATTTCCACTGATGTTTTATTATCTACTGTTACTATAGATCCAAGCTATTTAAATTTTTCCACTCTTTGGTATTCTTTCTCATGTAATTTAACTGTAGGTTCTCTCCTTCTTGCATCTCCACCACCTCCCATCTTCATATATTTGGTTTTACTAACGTCCACTACCAAACCTATATCTTGTGCTTTCTCTTCCAACACTACATAACTTTCCTCGAGAGCTCTTATATTCCTTGCGAGAATTGCCACATCGTCAGCATATGCCACTATTTGTACTTATCTAGAAAGTATGGTTCCTCCAGGGTTTATGGGTAACTGTCCGATTACTTTTTATAGTCCTAAATTAAACAGTAGTGTGGATAGCACACCTCCTTGTCTCAACTCCCTCTCCATGGTAAATATACCTGATAAATCTTGTTCCATTTTAACTCTGCATCTGTCAATTCCATAGTCATTCTTGTAATCTCACCAGTTTTCGTGGTATTCCACACCCTCTCATTATCTGGTAGGAATCAGTAACGGTTCTTATATATCCAAGTATTTATTAATTGTCCTGCCTACAACCTACACTTTCTTAGAGAGAAAACATGAAAAGAGGTTGAAATACATTTAATACGATCCCAGACTACCTGGGTCAGCAAGTCAGGTACTGAAGCGTGAACGCATGGAAGCAAAGCGGATAGTCTATACTAACAGGCGCTATTCATTTTGTGATGCAGTTACGACTTTGCAATTCATGTAGTTATGAATTGTGTAGAAAAAAGTTAGGCCAAGAAAATAAACAGCTTACGCACTAAAGTGTATACATATTACGTTACCAGTTATCAGATAACCTGAACTTATACATCTAACACTTTTAAGTTTCTGTTTTTGACATGCAAACGTAGCTACTTGTGTTTCTTGACTTTTACTTCATATATACTTTAAATGGCGAGCTACCACTGAATATTACAAGCCTTTCATTAAGAAACAGGTATACATTAATGCTGCAATTATTGTCGCGGTTGCGATGACGCAGACAAAAGTTTCGGCGCGGAGAAATCAGGGACAGGTAATGCCGGGTGGAGATAAAGAGCTTGCTTCAGCAGATAAATATAGGGCGGAGATAAAAGGCAAGCCAAAACAGATAAAGGGAACATTCTAGTGACATCTTGATTGATAGGCAACATTCGGCTTCTTGTTTGTTTTAGAACAGTCTAGAACTATCAATGCAGCTAAATATGAAATCGCGACACGACAGCCAGGAGACGTAAACGGAGGTGTAAGGAGAGCAGTTGTTGTAAACAGAGTATCGTGCAACTGTGAACGCTGTTTGTATGTGGTCAAAGACCTTAGAAGACTGTAATTGTGCATATGACGTAATTCTGCTACTCTAAAGATTATGCAAGGTGTATTTCTACGGAAATAAAGAAGATTTTGAATTTCTCAAACTTGGACTTTTAACTCTATGAACTCACAAAGTTACACTATTTATACATGCATTCAAGAATACATATAACAAATTATTTTACTCATTTCCATCAGCAATTCTGATGTTGCAAGCTCTTTTCTCACATCTAAACCTTGCTGATAGTTCATGAAACCTTGGCTTCACCTAATAACCAAGAGAATAAATTTTTTGCAAAGCTTCTGGCTCAGAAAAGCTCCTGTGATTTCCACGAGTATTTCCTGTTCCAGCAATGTGCAGTTAAATTCCAAAGCTGGTCATTTTTAAGATACGCCACTATATTCGATTATTTCGGTGAATACCATAGTACTTTCTCTTTAAAATACTTGTTGACCTTCATCATTAGTGTGCCCCTAAATAACATCTAGTTTGCTTTCAGGGGAAAAGAGTGCAAACGTCTCCACAGTAGTCTTCAGCTTTGCTGGCATTTATTATTGCAGACATTTATTGTAGGATATTTTGAACTCTCTTTCCTCCTTGACGAAACGATTTGCAATTCCATGCTATACCGCATTTATATTTGAAAATATCTTATCCAATAGTAACTTTATGGTCTGTAGCATCTCCACGTTATAAGAAGCATTATGTGTCCAGTGGCTCAGGCATTTCATTTATTTTACTCAATTTTAGAGGCTCATAAGGTTCTTCAATATATTCAGCATTGTCGTTTTGTTACTGACCATTCTATACATTAATCATACCACCATTATTCATATCTCCACAACATTTGGAATTTCAAATGTTATAATCATTTCGTAGTTCTTTATATAATAATAGCTCTCCGTGTGTATACTTAACTTAAGAGGACGAATGTCGCAAAATAAAATAACAACAAAGAAACGATTATGCATGAATTGATATAATATTTTATGTTTCAGCAGTGCCAATGTTTGGGTAGACTGACAACTGTGAATACCACAAACTTATATTATATCCCCTTGGATTCACCAGTTAAAATGAAGACCTAACGGCCCTAACTAGTATTTTCATATTGGATTACTACTACAGGGATAAAAATAATTCACATCTAAATTGGCAAAGAGCTCGTATGTGAGACAAGGAGGTTTGAGTACCTTTATTAAATGCTAAAATGGAATAACAAATATACAGGTATTCTTAAAATCAGATCTGAAGCTTTACTGGCGACGAATACGCTCACTTTCTTCTTGGGCAGCCAGCCAAGTGAGAAGATGATTAGATATCAACGTTTTGGG
The DNA here is from genome assembly GCA_030765055.1 of Mantis religiosa. Taxonomy (NCBI): domain Eukaryota; kingdom Metazoa; phylum Arthropoda; class Insecta; order Mantodea; family Mantidae; genus Mantis; species Mantis religiosa. The sequence continues at coordinate 702,400 of JAUKNK010000204.1, forward strand.
ATTGTACATCTCTCCCTATAAAATGTTATACAGAAAATAAAATACTGGATATAATACAGATATAAACAGAGTCAAAACAGTATCAAAATTTGCATTACTGAACAAAGGACTGTTTTCATTCCTGGACATTCTTGTTTCAAAGAACAGCCACAGTACACAGGGGTGTGCGGTATATCGCAAACCTACACACACCGATCTCTATCTGAACGTTCATAGTTTCCATCATAAGTCTCAACGACTGGGAGTTCTCAATACACTGGCCCACAGAGCTTTGTCTATCTCTGATCCCAGCCACTTAAAACAATAATTACAGCACCTGAGACTCACTTTCCGTCATAACAGCTACTCTGAATTTGACGTTAAAGCCTCGATCACCAAAGCTTGGAAAGGGAAACCTGTAATACAGCTAGCGTCAGATAAACCTACCGCTACAGCCGGCATCCCGTTTACCGGCAATCTATCCGGTAGAATCAGCAGAATTGTTGCCAAACACAACATCAGGACCATCCACAAGCCACCTCCGAAGATTAAACATCTTTTGAGAACAGTGAATGACAAACTGGACTTCCAAGTTCCGGGAGTGTACCGCATTTCCTGTGAATGTGGGACACCGTATAAAGGACAAACCAGAAGGACCATTGCTACTAGAATTATCGAACATGAACAGAACATCCGTTTAATGTAACGACAGAAGTCTGGGCTGGCAGAGCATTGTATTGATTACGACTGTAGAGCCAATTTTCAGAAGAGTCGACTATCTTGGCAAAATGCAACAGATACTGGGAGAGGAGAACTAAGGAGGCTTTGGCGATTTCCTCTGAAAGGAGCACGCTTAATCGTGATGCTGAGTTCAGTTCAACTCCTCTTGAAAACCGGCCTTAAAATGGAAATCAGTCGAATTAAGAAGCAAAGATCAATACAGCTTGATAATCAAGTTAAGTAGTTACGTTTCCTTGACACAAATTTCTAAACTCACGGCATCTCCTGACCTGGCATTTAATTTACTGCAAACAGTCATGCGACTGTCAGTCATGCGAATTTTGATAGTGTTATGTCTTTGTGGATAGTTCTGTTATGCCCAGTATTTCATTTTGTGGTTATAACATTTTATAAATATCCTGATGATGGGAGAGATGCACACTCCCGAAACGTGGCTAATCATCTTTTCACCTGCCTGGCTGCCCGATAAGAAAGTGAGCATTCAGGTATTCTTCCTTTCCTTCTTCTTTGGCTACAATTAATGTTGCTGCTGTACTACCACTACCATTACGTGTTTGTTTTGGTTGGTGTTCAATTACCTTCTGGGTTAAAATTTAGAAACTTTGATCATTCTATTGTTGGGCATTCTGTAGAATTGATAGTTTTGTTCCTTAATTGCATTATTTTATTCTTAAAATTTGAGTTCTTAGCAAATACTTGTATTAATGTTTCTGTCCAGTATCGTATTTCGTGCTGCATATCTCAGAAGCCGCATTTCTGCGATTTGTATTTTTGTATACGAAAATTTGTATTGATCCAAGTTTCGGATCTATATGGTATCAGGTATTGTCAAAGAATTATAAATGTGGTATTCAATGCCACCTATAACACCTGTATAAATCCCGTGCTAGCATACTTTGGAGAAATTCTAATAAGTATCAAAGTCGGCCAAAAAATGCTTGGAACAAATGCAAAACCAAGTTCTGCGCTTAATAAGTGGAGCAATGAAAGCTACAGCATTAGAAGCTCTACATAATGTCACCTCTAAGAAACCAGGTATAACATAAGTTGAAAAACAGGCATTACTTACCTATGAGAAACATTAAATTCAAATAAATATGCGGAAATTCAAATATATAACCTAACTATGAAACCTCAAGCTGGGTACAACCCAATTGATAATTCCAACATTGATTATAATCTAAATTGAAATAATCCCGTTAATAAAACATAAACAGGTCCAGTCATGGCTAAGGCTTCATCTATAGAAACTATACACACAAGTTACCCTTCTGTAAAGAGGACATATATTTATACAGATGGCCCTCCCTCTGGTGAACATGGAGCTGGCGCTAGTGGAACGAGCAAATTATTCTCTTTCCACAAACATGCTAACACAAATATAACACATTTTGATAGTTAAGTTTTAACTATGTATCTTTCGCTCTGAAATATCCCTATTTGGCTGCAACGATACAACTATACTGATATTTTGTCGGATTATAAAGCATCAATTCTGAATGCAGCATCCTCATTCAATTCAAATATGGAGAAAATCTTAAAATGCAAAACATAATCCAGAACATTAAAAAAGTTGGAAAAAAATTGATTTGCAATGTATTCCGTCCCACTGTGGAATTAAGGCGAATGAAATGTCTGATATATTAGACGTCAAAAAGGTGTAAAATTAAACAGAAAGAAACAAAAGCCTTCTCATATAAATCAGTTAAAAGGATCACACAGAACAAGATATAATTACAAAACTGGACTAACCGAAAAAATTAATAACCGAAATATGAAAACACTTCTAGAAAATTCCTCTGTAATTACGGAATGGCCACATAAATCTGTTGTTGCCATGACGAGGCTTAATACAGGATATGATTGCCTAGGAATTTGCATACTAACTTCTCCAAATTGTGTATTTGGCTCTCAAGTATAGACATCGATAATGAGTATCTACAAAACTATACAGATTCACAAAATTATCATTATATAATTTCCAAGTGCTGGTAAATCACAATAAGAGTCCCTACACTTTTGACTCCAGAGCACTGGCAGCATAAATACATTGACTTATCTTTTAATGATCGTCTTAAGGTTATATAGTTTTTTATTTCCCGCATATATATATCCTCTACATTAACGTATGATATTTTACGCCCAAGAACATTGAATGCTGTTAGTTGTTCTGGAATCCTATATTACACTAGTATTTTTGAACGGACGGACTATACGCCTTAAATGCCATTGAATTGGTTTTTTCTGTTCATAGTTGCTGTTAAAGTCTTGTGCAACTGTTATATGTATCTAACTTTTTTAGTTTAATTTGGGTTTCACTATTCGGATCTCATAGTCCCCAAATAAGAACAGATTTCTAAACTGTAATCAGGAGTGAAGATATAAATATTGTCGCAAAAATGGTCACTAAGGTACCCCCATTACTTGGTAGGAGACGATAAATTAATAGGTAGGTTGATGCATCTTCCGCTGATGTCGGTGCATTACTGCTGAAATGTAATGCTCACCCTACGTAAATGTAGCGTTAAGACACTAAAAACGGCATATGTTGATGGAGTTATTAAACGAGAACAGAAATATATAAGTTATATAATCGTAAAGTAAACAAATATCGGTGAAGCCAGTTGCAAATAAATATAGTACCTATTATAAGCCAGCCACAGTCAGGTATGAAATCAGTACAGGTAATAAAACATTATGTATTAAAAACAACCAAGAAATTTCCTCTACATTTGGGACTAGACTTTATTATTCCTTTAAAGCTTAACCGGAGCGGCTACAAATTTCTTATTTTAAATAAAACATTCTAAACCTCTTACAGATCCGATATAGCACTCTTCAGTAGGTTTTCAACAAGTATGCATAGGAATAAATGTGTGCCGTTTGGTTCTGTTGAATACAATAGGATAAGTTTAAGCAAAACGATATAAAAGGTTTTCCACTATTCTTTTATTTGACTCTTCTTTGTTTATATTTATATGACAGTCCCTCGTTCATATTCATGCACATTTGTTTTTCTGCCCTCGTTTGTTTGTATAAATGGACATATGATACCGAATTTACTGGGATATGGCACTGAATGTGGTATTCAGTGCATTGAATAATATTCTGCCGGATGTTGAGTGAAAAAGAAGTAATTCTAATTTTAATGATATTTGGCTATACAGATCAGCACCATTCTCATAGTGAGTTTGCGAAATTATAATTGATTAATAATATCCATTTGGATTGCGCTCCAATTTCACATACAATGGCGAGTTACGCAGCAACTTGATGCGTAAAGAACTAGCCAATATCCGGTACCCTGAAAAAGAAGTACAATAAATGGCGATACTTCATTGGATATTGTCTTTGGAAAAAACATAATACAAATAAATATAAAAAATACGAAAATATCTACAAGAACTTTGGTGCTATAATCCAGTATATCAGCCAAAGTTCCATGATGAAAATCTTTAAAAAGACAAACAACATCCTTATAATGTTTAAGGTTTAACGATCAGAGGATGTTCCTGATAAAACAATGTAGTTTTGGAGATAAATAAACGACAGTCAATTCAGTACAGTTCTTGGAACATAAACAAAACACAGTCGAATACACGTGCTACCGTGGATATCAACAAAGGACAGTAAAATTAAAGAAAAAAATGTAATCGTTTTATTCCGTTAAACCAAAACCTTGCTTTGCTTTTTATTTGAAGTAACGAACTTTAGAGAATCTCTCTTGTGGATACTTATTAGAAAGCTACTGGAGAATACTATCGGAATGTGTAGAACTAGGATATTCTTGTTGTTTGCGATGACTTCAGTTGAACTAGAAGTTAACATGAAACGCAGTGACAATAATAGTCAATATTATGAAGAGCTTTTTACAGTCACATGCTGTAACAGCTTTTTAGTGATGCAGTACTTTTAACTAAAGCTATATATCTATCCAACCATTAGGCAGCAATAAAGAACTTGTTAATATAATTAATTTCCTTAATATTGTCGCGGCAAATGGCATTACAGTTTCAGCGAAAATATATAACAGACGGTGGATAGTGTTTCAGGGTAGTAAGCAGCTTCTATAAGCAGTTAAGATAGCGCGGCTAGTGTTCACAAAGACCCGGCAAATAAAGATAGCTAAGATAAAGGACCTGCCGACACAGATATGGATTTCACGTTTGGAAGGTTCTAGTTATATCGCGATTGACAGAGATAATTCGGTTTCTTATTTGTACTCGAAAACTCCCGAATTTATAAATGAGATACATAAGGGATTCTGACACACCAGCGGACAGCTGTAAAACAGTGAGCCGAGCAGGATGCAGCTCCGTAGCACACGTTTCATCATTCCTCGAGGATCAACAGGCTACCTCCCTTCTCTACACCCACTTAATTTTCACCCGTCGTCCTACAACATCCACATCCCGCCACTACGTGGTAAAGCCCTTCCCAGAGCATGCACACCACTTGACCACCCTCCGGGCTGTTCCAGACGGCCTGCCAGCCTTCAATGATGAAGATGAGTAAACAGCTGTAAAGTGTTGTTGTTGTAACGAGAGCTGTTTGTTATTGTCATCGACCTTGGAAGATTGTGTTGTATATGTGAGTAATGTTGTTACGTGGTAAGTGATAAGTGTATTTCTACGGAAACAAAGAACCTTTAGAATTTCGGCTAATTGGATGTTTCATTCTACGAACTCACAAAGTCACAAGTGGTGTCAGGGAGTCGGATAACGACAACATCACCGAGAAGATGGAAGAAATGAAGGCCAAATTAACAACGAAGACGGAATTAGCAAATAGCAACTCGACCGCGACGATGACCGCGAGCTTGACCAACACCTGGAAGAGCAGTCGGAGGAACGAGTAAGGCCCGTCGTGGAGAGGGGCACGTCGGCACCATCACCACCGTCCCCTCGAGTGACACTACGCGCCGTCAGCCGTCGTATGGATGACAGCCTCATTACGGACGTTTGAGTGAGAGAGAAGCCGTGCTGCGTGCTCGTAGATACCGGGACAGCCGTGACCATCATCAGACCTGACGTGGCAAGGGGTTTGCCGACGTGGAAGCCGAGCCGAGCATACCAGCTTGTGACGGCATGAAGTGACCCGTGGCGTGTGGAGAGGGAGTCCTTACTGAAGTTGACCTTGGGAGGACTGCCTTACGTCTATGGGTGGTAGTCGCGAATGTGGCTGGGGAGTTGATACAGGGATTGGATGCCCTCAGGAGCCAGGAGACGACTGTCGGCGTCGGCAGTTAGGTCAGCCTGAAGGGAGACCTGGTTGTCCCCGCGAGAAGCGAGGTGGCGGTGACGGTACGCCTGGAAGGCCAGCGGCCGAAGAACAAGATGCTGGACCAAAAGATGTCTGTGCACGGACTGTGTGTAACCAGGACGTTATTGCCGTGCCGAGAGGAGATGCCAGTGAGACAGCTCAACCTAGCAGACATCGATCGCGACCTCCAGGCCGGAACGGAGTTGGGGACATGCGATACCGTGGTCAGGGTGACAACAATTGACAAAACACAGCAGCCGGTGCCCACGCAACACCTGGGGCCTCGGCTGGAAGGCTTATTGGAGAGGGCGGCCGACCACCTGACCGCATAGCAGCTGGAGAACGTTCGAAAACTGCTGAGACCTCACCAGCGCGTCTTCAACCTAGGCGACAGTTACTACGAACGCAGGGACCGCGTGCTCCATCGCATCGGCATCGGAGACGACAGGCCTATTCGGCAACCCCCTAGAAGCGTTCCACTGGCGAAACAAGATGCGGTACGGGATGTTCTAGACGACATGAAGTCCAGGGGAGTGAATGAATAATCTGACAGCCCTTGGTGTTCCACTGTAGTTCGGCTGACAAAGAAGAACGGAGAGCTACGCTTCTGCGTGGACTACAGGAAACGGAATGCTGTCTCCCGTAAGAGCTGTTGACCTTTAACCTGGATTAACGGCACCCTTGACACGCCAGCTGGTGCACAGTGGCTCTCGAACCCGGACCTGAAGTCGGGTTACTGGCAATTAGCTCTATCCCCGAGAGACAAGGAAAGCACTGCTTTCTCGATAGGCCAAGAGTTTTGCAGTTCACAGTTATGTCCCTGGGCCTCTGCAGCGTACCAGCCACCTTCCAACGGCTAATGGAATCAGTAATGAGAGGGCTGACTTTTGACGCCTGCCTGCTATACCTGGAGGACATCATCATCGCCAATAAGACGTTTGAAGACCATCTGGATAACCTGAGCAAAATGTTACAGTGACTGCAGACAGCCAACTTGAAGCTGAACGCGAAGAAGTGCCAGCTCTTCCGCAAGTAGGTTAACTAATTGAGCCAAATAATCTCAACAACCGAAGTGGTCACAGACCCGGAGAAGACACAGGCTGTAAGAGATTGGCCTCACCCAAAGGATAAGCGAGAGTTTCGCAGTTTCCTGGGGCTGTGCAGTTATTACCGCCACTTCATAAAGGAATTTTCCACTATCGCCAAGCTCCTCACACGCCTGACAGAGGAACACCGACCCTATGTGTAGACGGAGGACGCCGAAGGCGCTTTCCAGTGGCTGAAGGAGACACTTTGTAGTGGTACTGTTCTGGGATTTCCACGACCAGTAGGCACCTTCATGGTGGACACCGACAGCAGCGACTCTGCATTGGAGGTGTCCTATGGCAAGTCCAGGAAGTCCACGAGCAGGTAATAGCCTACCACAGCAAGGCGCTATCCAAGGGAGAAAAGAACCACTGCGTCCCCCTGATAGTTACTGGCGGTAGTAAAGACCTTGGAGCACTTCAACAAGTACCTGTATGGTCAGCCATTCCACTCGAGGAGTGAGCATTTCGTCCTCCCCTGGTTATTGAGCTTTAGGAGCCTGGAAGGCCTACAGCCCGTTGGGTTAAGGGGCTGCAGGAGTACGACTTCACCTCTGAACATCGTAGAGAGAAGAGCCACGGCAACGCAGACGCCATGTCTCGAAGACCCTGCCCAGATGAAAGCGGCCAATGCAAAAGTGTAGAACAGAAGGAGCGTGCCACAGCTGTCAGAGTTGTCACGGTAGTTTCTGCGGATGCCTGGGATACCGCAGGCCTGAGTGTGAAAAGACGATGAGATATCAACGTTTCGGGAGTGTACATCCGTTCCATTATCAGGAGATTTATAAAATGTTATAACCTCATATGAAATACGGGATATAACACAAATATAAAACAGAGACAAAACACTATCAAAATTCACATTACCGAACAAAAGACTGTTTGCAGTAAATTAAATTCCAGGTCAGGAGATTGCGTGAGTATAGAAAATTGTGTCAAAGAAAAGCAATTACTTAAGTTGATTATTAATCTGTATTGGTCGTTGTTTCTCAATTCGACGAATTTCCATTCTTTAATTTAGGATTCCAAGAGGAGCTGAACTGAAATCCAGCATCACATTTAAGCGTTCTCCTTTAAGAGGAAATCGCCAAAGCCTCCTTAATTCCTCTCTCCCAGTAACGGTTGCGTTTTGCCAAGATGGTCGTGTCCCGAAAATTGGCTCTATGGTCGTTATCGAAACAATACTCTGCCAGCCCAGACTTCTCATGAAACATTCTCAGTTTGCTGCTTCTGCTGTTAAAGTTATGGTCATCTCCTTCTTTGATATTCATGGAATAGTTTGTCAGCTTGTTGTACCTGCACACATATCAGTAACTGGACAATACTACAGGGATATCCTGAAAAAATTGCAAGTCCATATCAGGTGCAAAAGATCAACTTTCCCAGAAGCAGGCTGGATGCTGCACCACGATAATGCGCGGTCGCATATTGACAATGTTGTTCCTGAATATCTTGCAAAGATCAATGTGAAGTGCATCGCTCAGCCTCCCCATAGTCCGGATTTGGCCCCATGTGACCTTTTGCTATTCCGTAGCTTGAAGAAACGCCTTCGTGGGAGGTTTTATCCATCATCAGAAGCAGTGGTGAAGGCTGCGGAGGCGATTTTGAAGGATCTCTCAAAATGGTTTCCATGCCTGTCTTTGGTGACTGGCAGACAACTGCATCGCATGCAGGGGAGACTATTTAGAGAAGGACTATCAAAATTGCGAGAATTAGTAAAGGAACTTTGCCAAAACATTTGTGATCATTCTTTACTGTACAGCCCTCGTAAATTCTCCAAATTGTGTATTTGGTCTCAAGTATAGAAATGGATGGAGAATATCTACAAAACTGTATAGTTTCACAAAATTATCACGATATAAATTCTAATTGCTGGTAAACCACAAGATGAATAACTTCATTTTTGACTCCAGAGCATTGGCAGCATACATACATTGCCTTATCTTTTAATGTTCATTTTAAGGTTATAGATTTGTTTATTTCCCGCATATATCCCCTTCATTAACGTATGATATTTTACACCCAAGAACAATGAATGCTGTCAGTTTTTCTAGATACCTGTTTTTCAATAGCACTTTTGAACAAACGGACTATACAATGTCTCTGTTTTTCTGTTCATATTTGTCATGTTAAAGTCTTGTACAACTGAGTTCAATGTATTTCGCTTTAGTAGTTTATTTTGGGTTTCACTACTGGATGTCATGATCCCGAAATTAGAACGGATATCTAAACCGTAATTAGGAGTGAAAATATGAATATCGTCGAAGAAATTGTCACCAAGGTACTCCCATTACTTCCTTTGTAGGAGAAGATCAGCATCTTCCTGCGCTGTCAGTGCATTACTCCTGAAATGTAATGCTTAGCGCTACGTAAATGTATCGTGAAGACACTAAAGGCGGCATATGTCGATTAGTTATTAAACCAGAACAGAAACATATGTCACCAACTAATATTGGTGAAGCCAGTTGCATATAATTAATAGTATCTATTAAAAACAAGCCACAAACAGATATGAAATCAGTATAGGTAATAAAACATCATATCTTATAAAACAACCTATCAGTTTCCTCTACATTTGGGAATAAACTTCATTACTTCTTTAAGGCTTAACCGGAGCAGCTACAAATTTCTTATTTTAAATAAAACATTCTACATCTTTTACAAATCCGAGATGGCACTCTTCAGGAGGTATTCAACAAGTATGCATGGGAATAATTGTGCGCAGTTTGGTTCTGTTGAATACAATAGGATATGTTTAGGCAAAACGAGATAAAAGGGTATCCATTTTTCTGTGATTTGACTCTTCTTTGTTTATACCTATGAAAGCACGTTAATATGACAGTCCTTCGTTCACATTGTTGCGGTAAGGGGCATAAACAACTTCGGCGCAAATAGATAACAGACAGCGGATAAAGTTTCACGGTAATAAGCAGCTTGCATAAGCAGTTAACAATAGCGTGGATAATGTACACAAAGGGCCGGCAAATGAGGATAGCTGTGATAAAAGGCTTGCTGGTATAGATTAAGTTACGCCTGTGGAAAGTGATAAAATATTCGGTTTCTTTATTCTTCTGGAAAAGTCTCGAATTTATGAATGAGGTATTTAAGAAGGCAGCGACTCACTGAGAATAATTTGTAAAGCAGTGAGGTAAGCAGAGAACAGCTAAGAGAGTTTTGTAACAATAGTTGTTGTTGTAAAGACATGTAACAAGAATGTTTTCAACAGTGGAAGTTGAGTAAGCTGTTTGTTATTGTCATCAAGCTTGGTGTTTTATATGTGATGTAATGTTGTTACGTGAGAATTGAACAGTGTATTGCTACGGAAATAAAGAACATTCAGAATGTCGGCAAATTGAACTTTTAATTCTACGATCCCACAAACTTACAAAATTCTTAGAAATTTGCTTTTTGACTCTCGTTTGTTTGTATTCATAGAGATATGATACCGAATTTACTGTGATATGATACTGAATGGGACATTCAATACGTTAAATAATATTCTGCCTGATGTTGAGTGAAAAGGCCGTCATTCTAATTTTAATGATATTTGGCTATACAGATAAGCACCGTTCTCATAGTGAGGTTGCGAAATTATAATTGATTAATAATATCCATTTATATTGCGCTCCAATTTCACATACAATGGCGAGGAATGCAGCAACTGGATGCGTAAAGGACTTGCCAATATCTGGTACCCTGAAAAAGACGTACAATTCATGGCGATAATTCATTGGATGTTGTCTTAGGACAAAGCACAGTATAAATGGATATATATAATACGAAAATATCTACAAATACTTTGGCGTTATAATCCAATATATGAGCCAAAGATTCATGATGAAATTCCTTACAAGCACCAAGCAATATCCTTATAATGTTCAAGCTTTGACGTTCAGAGGATGATCGCGATAAAAAAATAGTTTTGGACATAAATAAACGACAGTCAAAAAAATACATTTCTTTTAACATAAACAAAACACATTCGAATATAGATGCTACTGTGGATATAAACAAATGACAGTAATATTAAAGAAAAAAATGGATGCATTTTATTCCGTTTAGCGAAACCTTTGTTTTTCATTTTATTTTCAGTAACGAACTTAACAGAATCTCCCTTGTGGATTCTTATTAGAAAGATACTGAAGAATATTATCGGAATGTGTAGAACTAATATAATCCTGGTATTTCCGATGACTTCAGTTGAAATAGAAGTTGATTAACATGAAACGCAGTGACAATGATAGTCATGTACAGGGAACTCCAATATTATGTACCGGAATGGCTGTTTACTGTTACATCCCGCAACTGCATTTCAGTGATGCAGCAGTTTTAACTAAAGCTATATATCCATCCAACCATTATGCAGCAATGAAGAACTTGTTAATATAATTAATTTCCTTAATATTGTCGCGGCCAATGGCATTACAGTTCCGGCGCAAATAAACAACAGACGGCGGATAATATTTGAGGGTAACAAAGAGCTTGAATAAGCAGTTAACGATGGCGCGGCTAGTGTTCACAAAGAGCCGGAAAATAAAGATAGCTAAGATAAAGGACTTGCCGGCACAGATACGATTCCATGTTGGAAATTTCTAGAGATATCGTTATTGACAGAGAAAAGCTGGTTTCCTATTTGTGCTCGAAACCTCTCGAATTTATGAATGAGATATATAAGCGATTGTGACACGCAAACGGACAGTTGTGAAGCAGTGAGGCGAGCAGTAAACAGCTGTGAAGTGTTGTTGTTGTTCTTGTAACGAGAGCTGTCTGGTATTTTCATCGACCTAGGAAGGTTGTGTTGTATATGTGATGTAATGTTGTTACGTGGGAAGTGATCAGTGTATTCTTACGGTAACAATGAACCTTTAGAATTTCGACAAATTTGACGTGTCAGTTTCACGTGTGCGACGCGAGACCTGGGCCCCAAACTAGGGGTCGGGGTTGCATGCAGCAGTACAACGTCGGAGCGCCATTCGAGTGGATCGCCGTCGACATAGCTGGACCATTCCCAGTGTCCGACCTAGGCAGTAAGTGACTGATGGTGTTCTTGGACCACCTCACGAAGTGGCCAAAGGGGTATGCATTCCCGAACCAGGAGGCGAACACTCTCACAGACTGCCTCGTGGAGAAAATGTTCTGCCGTTTTGGGCAGCCGATAGAATTCTAAAGCGACCAGGGTACCAATTTTGAGTCTAAACTAATGAAGGAGGCAGTAGAAGGACTTGGGATTAACAAGACCCGCACAGCACCTCTACATCCCCAGTCGGATGGCGTAGTCGAAAGGTACATCAAGACCTTAGAAAAATACACGAGGAAGGTTGTGGCCAGCCATATGCAGGACTGGGACGACAAGGTGCCACTGTTGCTGCTGGTCTACCGCTCGTCAACACGTGTCACTATTTGGATGACGCCAGCCAGCTTAATGTTCGGCCGATTGTTACGCCTTCCTTGTGACCTGGCTTTTGGTAGTCCCCCGGACGCTAAACATCCAGCATCCGACTATGTTGAGAACCTGGTAGACCATCTCCACGACATGCATGACATGGCTCGTCAGAACATCCAGAAGACGAGCGACCGCATGAAAACTCTGTACTACAGGCAAGCCAACAGCCAAGTGTTCCTGCAATGTGACCTGGTCTGGTTGTGTCACCTACTTGTACCAAGGGACCCTGCCCGAGACTTCAGTAGCACTGGTAAGTACCGCACCGGGTGGTAAAGAGGATTATGAACGCGGTCTACCGCATCCAGAGAGGCCCCGATGAAAGTTGGTGGTACTCTGGGATCGTCTGGCCCGCTACGATGGTGTTGTTCAGGACGACAAACCTTTGAGGAGGGAGCTGTGTCGCGACTGCGGCGGCGCACACAAAGGGTTCGGCGCGGAGACATCAGGGACAGATATTGCCTGGGGGAGATAAAGAGCTTGCCTAAGAAGATAAAGATAGGGCGGAGATAAAAGGCATGCCGAAAAAGATAATTGGAACATTCTAGTGGCATCTTGATTGATAGAGAACATTCGGTTTCTGGTTTGTTTTAGAACAGTCTAGAACTTTCAATGCAGGTATATATCATATCGCGACACGACCGCAGACTCTTGAACGGCGTTGTATTGAGAGTTGTTGTACAGAGTATCGTGCAACTGTGAAGGCTGATTGTATGTGGTCAACGACCTTGGAAGATTGTAATTGTGTATATGGCGTAATTCTGCTACTCTAAAGATTATCCAAAGTGTATTAATATGAAAACTAAAGAAGATGTTGAATTTCTGCAACTTGGACTTTTAACTCTACGAACTCACGAAGTTACATTATTTACGTATGCATTCAAGAATATATGTATGAAAATTTTCTTTTACTCATTTGCATCAGCAATTCTGATGTTGCATGCTCTCTTCTCTCATCTAAATCTTGTTGATAGGTCATGAAACCCTGGCTTCACCTAATGACCAAGAGAAAAGCAGATTTTGCAAAGCTTCTGGCTCAGAAAAACTCGTGTGATTTCCACTAGTATTTCCTCTTCCAGCAATGTGCAGGTAAATGCCAAAGCACTTCCTTTTTAGACACTCCATTATATTCAATTGTTTCGGTGAATACAAAAGTATTTTCCCTTAAAAATATTTGTTGACCATCATTAGTGTGTCCGTAAATAACATCTAGTTCGATTTCAAGGGAAAAGAGTGCAAATGTTTGCACGGTAGACTTCAGCTTTTCTCCCATTTATTATTGCAGACCTTTATTGAAGAATATTTTGAAATATCTTTCCTCCTTGACAAAACGATGTGCAATTCCATGCTATACCGCATTTGTATTTGAAAGTACCTGATGCAATAATAACTTCATGGTCTGTAGCATCTCCACTTTATAAGAAGTTTCATGTCTCTGGCGGCTCAGGCATTTCATTTATTTTACTCCATTTTAGAGGGTCTTCAGGTTCTTCAATAAATTCACCGTTGACGTTTTATTACTTATCATTCCATACATTAATCATATCACCATTATTCATATGACCACATCATTTGGAATTTCGAATGTTATAATCCTTTCGAAGTTCTTTATACTGTAATAGCTCTACGTGTGTATATTTAAGCTAAGGGTATGAATGTCGCAAACTAAAATAACAACAAAGAAACGATTATATATGAATATCTATAACAGTTTATATTTCAGCAATGCCAATGTTTGTGTAGACTGACAATTGTGACGACAGCAAACTTATATTATATCTCCTTGGATTCACAAGTTATAATGAAGCTCTAAGGGCCCTACTCGTATTTTCATATCGGAGCACTACTACAGGGATAAAAATAATCCACATCTAAAGTGACAAATAGTTCGTGTATAAGACAAGGAAGTTTGAGTACCTTTATTGGATGATGAAAATGGAATAACAAACATACAGGTATTCTTAAAATAAGATCTGAAGCTTTCCTGGCGACGAATACGCTCACTTGCTTCTCGGGCAGCCAGCCAGGTGGGAAGCGGATTAGACATCAACGTTTTGGCAGTGTAATTCTCTCCCATCATCAGGATATTTATAAAATTTTATAACCCAAAATGAAATACTGGATCTAACACAAATATAAACAGAGACAAAACACTATCAAAATTCGCTGAACAAAAGACTGTTTTCATTCCCGGATATTCTTGTTTCAAAAAAACAGCAACGGTACACTGGGGCATGCTGTATTACGCAAGCCTACACACCCCGATCTCTATCTGAATGCTCATAGTTTCCATCGTAAGTCTCAACGACTAGGAGTTCTCAATACACTGGCCCACAGAGCTTTCTCTATCTCTGATCCCAGCCACTTAAAGCAAGAATTACAGCACCCGAGATTCACTTCCCGTCAAAACGGCTACTTCGAATATGACGTTGAAGCCTCGAACACTAAAGCTAGGAAAGGGAAACCTGTAATACAGCAAGCGTCAGATAAGCCTACCGCTACAGCCTGTATCCCGTTTACCGGCAATCTATCCGGCAGAATCAGCAGAATTCTCGCCAAATACATCAAGACCATCCGCAAGTCACCTCCGAAGATAAACCATCTGTTGAGACCAGTGAAAGACAAACTAGAATTCCAAGTTCCGGGAGTGTACCGCATTCCCTGTGAATGTGGATCACCGTATATAGGGCAAACCGGAAGCACCCTCGCTACTAGAATAATCGAACATGAACGGAGCATTCGTTTAATGCAACCTGAAAAATTTGGACTGGCAAGGCATGGTTTTGATTATGACCATAGAGACAACTTTCGGGAGACGACTATCTTGGCAAATGCAACAGTTACTGGAAGAGGAGAATAAAGGAGGTTTTGGCTATTTCCTCTGAAAGGAGCACGCTTAATCTTGATGCTGGATTTCTGTTCAGCTCCTCTTGGAAACCGGCGTTAGAAATGGAAATCCTAGGATTTAAGAAGCAAAGATCAATACAGCTTGATATTCAAGTTAAGTAATTGCTTTTATTTGACACAATTTTCTATACTCACACCATTTCCTGACCTGGCATTTAATTTACTGCAAACAGTCTTTTGTTCAGTCATGCGAATTTTGATAGTGTTTTGTCTTTGTTCATATGTGTGTTATATTCAGTATTTTATTTGAGTTATAACATTTTATAAATATCCGGATGATGGGAGAGATGTACACTCCCGAAACGTTGATATCCAATTATCTTTTCACCTGGCTGGTTGCCCGAAAATGAAGTGAGCGTAAAGGTATTCTTCCTTTTCTTCTTCTTTGAGAAGGTTCTAGTGATATCGCGATTCACAGAGAAAATTTGGTTTCTTATTTGTACTCGAAACCTCTCGAATTTATAAATGAGATACCTAAGCGATTGTGACACGCCAGCGGACAGTTCTAAAACAGTGAGGCAAGCAGTAAACAGCTGTGAAGTGTTATTGTTGTAACGAGTGCTGTTTGTTATTTTAATCGACCTTGGAAGATTGTGTTGTGTATGTGATGTAATGTTGTTACGTGCGAACTGATCAATGTATTTATACGGAAATAAACAACCTTTAGAATTTTGACAAATTGGATGTTTAATTCTACGAACCCACAAGGTTACAATTGGTGTCAAGCAGTGGGATAACGACATTACCAAAAGATGGAAGAAATGATGGCCAAATAAACAACAAAGACGGAAGTAGCAAATAGCAACTCGACCGCGACGATGACCGCGAATTTGGCCAACACCAGGCAGAGCAGCCGGAAGAACGAGTAAGGCCTGTCGTGGAGAGGGGCACGCCGACGGCATATGAATGAAAGCCTCACTACGGACGGTTGGGTGCGAGTTAAACCGTGCTACCTGCTCGTAGACACCGGGGCAGCCACGACCGCCATCAGGCCTGACGTGGCCAGAGGTTTGCCGACGTGAAGCCGAGCCGACCATAACAGATTTTGACGTCATCGGGTGACACGTGGCCTGTGGAGAAGGGGACCTTACTGATGTTCACCTTGGGAAGGACTGCCTTACGTCTGTGTGTGTTCGTCGCTATTTGGATGAGGGGGTGATACAGGGATTGGATGCCCTCTGGAGCCAGGAGGCGACCCTCGTCGTCGGCAGGAAGGTCCTGCGGCATAACGGAGAAGAGGTCATAGTGCGGCAGCCCGAATATCACCATGGAATTTGCAGGTTCAGTCTGAAGGAAGACGTGGTTGTCCCCGCGAGAAGCGAAGTGGTAGTGACGGCACGAGTGGAAGGCCAGCGGGGAAGAACAAGATGCTGGAGCAAAAGACGCCTGTGCAGGGAATGTGTTTAGCCAGGACATTATTGCCGTGCCGAGAGGAGTTGCCAGTGAGACTGCTCAACCTAGGAGACACCGATCGCAACCTCCAGGTCGGAACGGAGTTAGGGACATGCAAGCCCGTGGTCAGCGTGACAAAATCTACAAAACAAAGGAGCCGGTCCCGACGCAAGACCTGGGGCCTCGGAAGGAGGGCTTTTTGGAGAGGGCGGCCGACCACATGACCGCATAACAGCTTGTGAACTTTCAACAAATGCTGAGGCCACACCAGCGCATATTCAACCAAGGCAACAGCGACTACGGACGCACGGACCGGTGCTCCACCGCATCGACACCGGACATGCCCGGACTATTCGGCAACCAGCTAGCAGCTTTCCACTGGCGAATCAAAATGCGGTACGGGATATTCTATAGGATACGAAGTCCAGGGGAGTGATTGAATAGTCTTACAGCCCTTGGTGCTCCACTGTAGTTCTTTTGACAAAGAAGTACGGTGAGCTACGCTTTTGCGTGGACTACAGGAAGCTGAACGCTGTCTCCTGTAAGAACGGTTTACCTTTAACCCGGATTGACGGCACCCTGGAAATGCTAGCTGGTGCACAGCGGTTCTTGATCCTGGACCTGAAGTCGGGTTACTGGCAATTGGCTCCAGTCCCGAGAGACAAGGAAAACGCTGTTTTCTCGAAAGGCCAAGGGCTTTGGCAGTTCAGTTATGCCGCCGAGCCTCTGCAGCGTACCCGCCACCTACCAACGCCTAATGGAATCACAGATGAGAGGGCTCATTTATGACGGCTGCCTACTATACCTGGACAACATCTTCATCGTCGGTAAGACGTTAGAAGACCATGTCGAAAACCTGAGCAAGATGTTACAGAGACTGTAGGCAGCCAACTTGAAGCTGAACGTGAACAAGTGCCAGCTCTTCCGCAAGGAGGTTAACTAATTGAGTCACATGATTTCACAAACCGGAGTGAGCACAGAACCGGAGAAGACACAGGCTGTAAGGGATTGGCCTCACCCAAAGGCTAATCGGGAGTTGCGCAGTTTCCTGGGGCTGTGCCGTTATTACCGCCGCTTCATAAAGGGCTTTTCCAACATCGCCAACCCCTCATACGCCTGACAGAGGAACACCGACCCTATGTGTAGACGCAGGACGCCGAAGACGCTTTCCAGCGGCTGACGTAGACAATTTGTAGTGGTCCTGTTCTGGGATTTCCACGACCAGGAGGCACCTTCATTGTGGACACCGACGGCCACAAATTTATATTATATCTCCTTGGAGTCCCAAGATAAAATGCAGCTCTAGCGGCCCTTACCCGTATTTTCATATCGGAACACTACTACATGTATAAAAATAATCCACATCTAAAATGACAAATAGCTCGTATATGAGACAAGGAGGTTTGATTACCTTTATTGGATGATGAAAATTTAATAACAAACATACAGGTATTCTTAAAATAAGATCTGTAGCTTTCCTGGCGACGAATACGCTCACTTTAGAAGATGATTAGATATCGACGTTTCGGGAGTGTACATCTCTACCATCATCAGGATATTTATAAAATGTTATAACCTGTAACTAAATATGTGGCGAACAAATATCTATTGATTGGCGAACGAGGGTTACCACAATTGATCACTGTTCACGGAGACTGACGGCAGAATGTTTATTGTTCGATAAACTTTATTTGTTCCTCTCGTATATATGAACCGACATTATGAAACACCGAACAAGTTGCCCGCTCTAATAGGCTTCACGTCTGACTCTTCTCTTGATATCGGCTGCACGCCGGATAATGTTTATAATGGTTTCCTAGCCGCTAACCGTCTCCCTCGGCCTTACGCCGGAGAGTGCCTCCCTGACCACATCTGCGTGTGTGTATATATATATAACTTTCACGCTCCAAAACTCTTTTAAACAAAGTCCTTTTGTGGCTGCTTTGGTCGCCATTGTAAACGATCCAAAGAATTCCCTATTCATATACAAGTGAGAATCCCTTTAGAAACCTTCTAAGGACACTGCTCCTTTCATTCATGGCTTTGTTAGAACACTTTCCCCACTGGACTGGCCTTGCCCGTTGTCGTAACAACGAACCAACATTCCTTCGACGTCTATCATTATTCTTTGCTCCTGCAAACCATAATTTCGATATCAAACCTCAAATGAAATACAGCATATAACACAAATATAATCTGAGACAAAACACTATCAAAATTCGCATTACTGAACAAAAGAGTGTTTTCATTCCTGGACATTCTTGTTTCAAAAAACAGCAACGGCACACTAGTGCATACTGTATATCGCAAACCTACACACACCGATCTCTATCTGAACGCTCATAGTTTCCATTATAAGTCTCAACGACTGGGAGTTCTCAATACACTGTACCACAGAGCTTTGCCTGTCTCTGATCCCAGCCACTTTAAAAAGAATTGTAGCACCTGTGACTCACTTTCCGTCAAAACGGATACTCCGAATATTACGTTGAAGCCTTGATCACCAAAGCTAGGAAAGTGAAACCTGTAATACAGCGAGCGTCAGATAAGCCTACCGCTACAGCCTGCATCCCGTTTACCGGCAATCTAACCGGCAGAATCAGAAGAATTCTCGCTAAATACAACTTCAGGACCATCCACAAGCCAGCTCCGAAGATAAAACATCTGTTGAGACCAGTGAAAGACAAACTGGACTTCCAGTTCCGAAAGTGTACCCCATTCCCTGAGAATGTGGGACACCGTATATAGGACAAACCGGAAGGACCATTGCTATTAGAATTATGGAACATAGACGGAGCATTCGTTTTATATAACCTGAGAAGTCTGGGCATTGAGCACTATTTTGATAACGACCATAGAAACAATTTTCGGGAGACGACCATCTTGGCAGAATGTAGCAGTTACTGGGAGAGGAGAATTAAGGAGGCTTTGGCGATTTCCTCTGAAATTAGCACGCTTAATCGTGAAGCTGGATTTCAGTTCAGCTCCTCTTCTAAACCGGCCTTAAAAATGGAAATCCATCGAATTAAGAAGCAAAGATCAGTACAGCTTGATAATCAAGTTAAGTAGCTACGTTTCTTTGACACAACGTTCTACACTCTTCTCCTGACCTAGCATTTAATTTACTGCAAACTGTTCAGTAATGCGAATTTTGATAGTGTTTTGTCTGTGTCTATATCTGGGTTATAAATAGTATTTCAATTTGTGGTTATAACGTTTTATAAATATCCTGATGATGGGAGAGATGTACACTTCCGAAACGTTGATATCTAATCATCTTTTCACCTGGCTGGCAACCCGAGATTAAAGTGTGCATAAAGGTATTCTGCCTTTTCTTGTTCTTTGGCTGCTACTACTGTTGCTCCTGCTACTACCGCTACTATTACTTGCTAATTTTGACTGATGTTCAATTACCTTGTGGCTTAAAATTTAGAACTTTTTTGATCATTCTGTTGTTTGGCATTCTGTAGAATTGATAATTTTTGTTCTTTAATTGCATTATTTTATTCTTAAAGTCTGAGTTCTTTGAAAATACTTGTATTAATGTTTCTGTCCAGTATCGCATAGCCTGCTGTATATCTCAGAAACCACATGTATGCGATTTGTATTTTTGTAGACGTAAATTTATATTGAACCAAGTTTCGGATCTATATAGTAGCATTTATTGCCATAGACGTATCAAGGTGCCTATTTAAAGTCACCTATAACCCCTATATAAATCCGGTGCTATCATATTGTGGAGAAATTTTAATAAGTGGCAAAATCGAACAAAACATGCATGGAACAAATACAAAATCAAGTTCTGCGCTTAATAACTGGAGCAACGGAAATTACTGCATTAAGAGCTCTACATAATGTCACTTCTAAGAAATTAGTTATATCAGAAGTTGAAAAGGAAGCTTTACTTACCTATGGGACACATTAAAGGCTCCCAGATTCAAATAAGTGGGTGAAATTTCAAATATCTAACCTAATTATGAAAACTCAAGCTGGCTGCAACCTTATTGATAATTCCAACACTGATTATAATCTATCCCTCCGATGAACATGGTGCTGGCGCTAGTGGTACGAGCGAATTATTCTTCTTCCACAAACATACTCGAAGGAAGATAACAAAATTTGATCGTTAAGTTTTAACTATGTAACATTCGCTCCGAAACATCCTTATTTGGCTGCAACGATACACGAATATTGATATTTTGTCGGATTCTTTTTTTAATTTACGTCTTCTAACGTTTAGTCTAATGGACGATGTATGGAATAGGTGAAATGATGCTCAAATGAACCCAGGGTTCTTAGAGCATAGATCTACCCAACATTCGTCTTTCAGGATAACGGTGAACCCCGGGAAAACCTCATCCAGGTAACTCACCCTGACGCGAGATCCGAACTCGGGACCTCTTGAACTTGAGGCAGACACTCCGCCACGACGCTACCGAGGCGGGTATATTTTGTCGGATTATAGATCATCAATTCTGACTTCAGTATTCCCATCGTATTCAAAGATGGAGCAATTCTAAAAATGCAAAATATAATCCAGGACATTAAAAAGGTAGGACAAAATATTGATTTGCAATGACTTCCGGCCAACTGTGCAGATAAGGGGAATGAAATTGCTGATATATTAGCAATAAAAGGGTGAAAAATTAAACTGAAATAAACAAAAGCCTTCTTATATGAATCAATTAAAGGGTTCACACAGAAACAAGATATAATTACAAAAATGGACTAACCGAAAAAATTAACCGCAATATGAAAACAGTTTTAGAATATCCCTCTGTACTCCCAGAATGGACAGGAAAATCCATTGTTGTCATGATGCCTAGGAAGACATCTCCATTTAATTGGTATACTAACTTTTCCAAATTGGGTATTTTGGTGCTCAAGTATAGAAATGGATAAAGAATATCTACAAAACTGTAGAGCTTCACAAAATAATCATGATATAATTTCTAAGTGCTGGTAATCCACAGGAAGAATGACTTCATTGTTGACTTCAGAGCAATGGCAGCATACATGCATGACTTATCTCTTAATTTTTGTCTTAAGGTTATACATTTGTTTATTTCCCGCATATATCCTCTTCATTAACATATGCTATTTTACACCCAAGAGCATTGAATGCTGTCAGTTGTTCTAGAATCCTATTTTTCAACACTATTTTTAAACGGACGGTCTCTACACCCATACATACAATTGTTTTTTTCTGGTCATATTTGTCTAGTTAAAGTCTTGTACAACTGTGTTCAATGTATCTCGCTTTTGTAGTATATTTTGTGTTTCACTATTAGGTTCTCATAGTCCGCAAATCAGAACAGATTTGTAAACTGTAATGAGGAGTGAAATATGAATATTGTCGAAAAAATGGTCACTAAGGTACTCCCATTACTTCCTTTGTAGGAGAAGATAAAATAATAGGTAGGTGGATGCATCTTCCTGTGCTGTCAGTGCATTACTCCTGAAATGTAATGCTTAGTGCTACGTAAATCTAGCATGAAGCCACTAAAGACGACGTATGTTGATAGAGTTATTAAAGCAGAACCGAAATATATCAGTAATATAATTTTAAACTAAACAAATAATGGTGAAGAGAGTTGCAAATAATTAATAGTACCTATTATAAACAAGCTACAATCAGGTATGAAATCAGTACAAGTAATAAAACATCATGTCTTAAAAAACAACCTAAAAGTTTCCTCTACATTTGGCATTAAATTTTATTACTTCTTTAAAGCTTAACCAGAGCAGCTACAACTTTCTTATTTTAAATAGAGCATTCTACATCTTTTACAGATCCGAGATAGCACCCTTCAGTAGGTATTCCAGAAGTATGCATAGAAATAGTTGTGTGCAGTTTGTTTGTGTTGAATTCAATATGATAAGGTTAAGCAAAACGAGATAAAAGGTTTTCCATTTTTCTGTGATTTGACTCTTCTTTGTTTATACTTATGACACACGTTTACATGACAGTCCTTTGTTCATATTCATGGACATTTGTTTTTTCGACTCTCGTTTGCTTGTATCAATGATATGATACCGAATTTACTGAGATATGACAATTAATGTGCTATTCAGTGCGTTTAATAATATTCTGCCTGATGTTGAGTGAAAAGGAAGTCATTATAATTTTAATGATATTTGGCTATAGAGGTCAGCACCATTCTTATAGTGAGGTTGCGAAATTATACTTGATTAATAATATGCATTCGGATTGCGCTCCAATGTCACATACAAGGACGACAGACTGTTGTGCGGTAAAAATTAGTTCATTATTTAACATGGTGATATATCTTTATATGTTGGAAGATATTTGTCAAATTTATATTTTCGTAACTGGTTCAATTAAATATATTACGCAACAGAGTTGATTTATTTGAAATGCATATTAATTCTAAAACGAAGTAAAGAGGAAGTTCCTTTGCTCTCAATGCACATGGCACGATAGCACGTGTTTTAGCGGTAGTGACGACATACTGGTTTATATGACTTTTATCACTGACCTTGATTGAACTGGATTAGCCATATATCGCCATTCGAAGGTGTGTTGTGCCCAGTGCGAGAGCTAAATTACTTTGTTGATAGTTTATTGCACGTGTACTTATTATATGTGTAATTGCAGAGTCTACCGCCACTTTTTCGCTGATGCATTGCAACGGAAAACTTTTAAGGAACTGTGCTGCAAGTGTTTATTGCACCCAGAGAAAAGAATCCGTCTTTATCAGTGAGGGAAGTTGAACAGTTGTGCTCTGAACTTACAGGTGTGTTAGATGCGTAGGAACATCGCGACATGAAATTGAGACAACAGGAAAACCTACAACACTAGGGACGATATTGCTGTGTGGCGAAGACGTTATTTAAGGACAATCAGACTGTATCGGGATACTAATCTCAAAATACACTACCTTGACGAGACTTGGGACACACGACAAGTATGGCGTGACGAATTTGTAAAAGTGAAGGACAAGCATTTTTGTAAGGTATGTGTGCTGGTTTTAAAAAAATCTCAGTGGAAAAGGCCGAAGGCCTTTCATTATAAACTTGTTTCAGTTTAACTGCTCATTCATTCAGTTTCAACTTGCTCAGTTTCATTATAAACTTCATTATTTTTGCATGCCTTCATATTCTTATTTGTATGATTTTATCCATCTTCCTGGCAATTATTATGACGTTTACTGCAGTTTTAAATGTGACGGGAACGCACTGCCTATGGCCCATGGCGCGAAAGTATTAGCCAATTAGGGTAAGGGGGAAGGCAGTTTCACGCGGTGTGATACATGTCAGCGGGGCAAGGTTATATGAAACAGAGATAAGAGCATTTAAAAGTGGCGTGCAGAGGCTATCTAAGCAGTCTTTTGATACAGGAATATTTACATTATTTTATAAGCTAAAAATAAGAAAACGTAATGTGTTTTAAATGTTCATGAAAGTTCAGTCATAGATACTCCGGTGTTCCTCTCAGAGGACTTAGCCTATGCCTCCTTAACTCTCCTCTCCCAGTAACTGCTGTATTTTGTCATGATGGTCGTGTCCGAAAGTTGTGCCTATAGTCCTAAGGTTATTCACGTGCAAACTGGACTAGAATAGGGGTAAGAATTGCGCGCTTATGACGGATAGAGTAGATATAGGACGCTTGCTCAGGAATCGCAGTCAATGTCACGCAGTCATGCGCCTGTCGGTCAAGTTTTTTAGCATACTTACTGTATAACCTTTTACAGCAGCGGTAACAACATTTGATCAACCTTTTGCTGCCATAGTTTGCACTACAGCAAATGAAATTTATTTTTCTTTAAACAATTAGATCATAATAATCTGAAAATTAGTTTTTATAACGGTTCATTGCTCGCTCAATTTATGTCTCCGAAAAGAATAGTATACAATAGCAATGAATGTAACACGCGTTGCCGATATGTAGAGTGAATCGGGGTAGATGCCTAAAGCTTATAGTTCCGATGGTTGAATGCAGATCCAACTCCAACTTGTATGGCACTCGTTGGTGGCAATGTAACGTGCAGGTAAATGCGTGTTTCATTGCATTAGGCGTTTCTTCACTTTTAAACCAAGAAATACAGATAACGTCTAAAAATAGATGCCAGGTTAATGGTGCACAGTTATTTTAAAGTTTGTCCAAGAGTACGAATAAAGTAGCAGAGTTAAATTTCACGCATGCTTATCATAGTAGGTATGTTGTGGTATAGTTTGCCATCCTCTATTGCTATGCAGCGACCGCATTGTGGAATCTCACCCCGATACTTGGGAAAGATGCCACTGTTTTTTCGGGGTAACATGCCTACTTTTATTTCTTGTTAATACGGATTTTATTTTCGTAGAAGATGCCTCAAGTGTGTGTTAGGACTTCAAATAGATTTCAGTGGCCTAAAGAATGTCTACAGATGTCTCTGGAACGTGTGAGGACTGGCCGAGTGAATTGTTTTAAAGCTTACCAAGAATATGGCATTCCATATAGAACTCTAAAACGACGTGTGATGTAGAACTATTCTAGAATGTTTATCAAATTTCCGATATGTTTGCTACTGATCATGCAGAAAAGATTCAAAAAAGTGAACCAAACAGAAGGGATGTACTGGAGCTGTTCTCTAAGAAAATGAAGAGGAACTTGGAGATTATTTAGAATGAACCAGGAACATCATTTGAAGAACTGACTCCTGTCCTATTGAAATCTAAATGCAAGAAGAAACATGCTGAAGTTCTCACAGAACAGAATCCCATAGAAGAGGCCAAAATTAGATTGGAGCGAATTAAACACAGGACATCTGCAGGAAGTGAGCAAAGGATTAAGAGAACCAAACAGGTCAGAAAATGACAGTGATTGTGTTGAGTGTGATCTTAATTACTAAGATAAAACTGGACCATAGGTTGACTGGAGTCAGTATGTCGTTTGCAGTAGATGCTTGCATGAAACCTGTACAGAAGAAGAAAACTTCTGCAACAATTGTGCAGAAGAACTTTGATTTCATTTGCATGTAATCATGTCATTTGTTTATTCTTACATCCATTATTACCTTTCTTTGTATTTTATTCTTTATAATACTAATAACAATGTTTTTTAAATTATCTATTTGTATCAGAAATGCACAAAATGGTACTCCATATTTCTTATGATATGATTGCCAACTGACACTGATGTTCGGGGTGAAATGCCTAAACCACACTTTTGATTAAAGACAAAAAACATAGGTATTTAACAATAATAACGTAAGAAAAACCTACACTTATGTAGAGAAGGCTCCTCAGTGAATGACAGTTTAGTGCTGAACCTAAACTCTCAGTTAAACTCAACTTTGGATCCATAAAACCTTAAGTATGGCATCTCCCCCCGATCCACTCTATATCGTACCGTTATAAGAAGGATCAAATTGTTTATATTTATATTTTATTTTTTGTGTCTTCTATAGACAGCAATTTATCTATTATTGGAGGCCCGCCAAATAGGTTTTAGATCTTTAGTTAGTACACTAAATATCATAAAACCGACTGCGAGGGAGATGCCCTATCCTACAAGTTCGTAAAGCTTAATCAGTTTTAAGGAGCCACACGAGTGTAACTCCAATATTGATAATTGAATTAACCTCATTAATATCCGTTGCCTGCCAAACCTCGTTAACGAACCCCTTTCTCTAACACGTGGATGAACTGTAGTCGCGTTGTAAACCACAAGGAAATAAAATCACGAGCGTCTTTTTCCTACACTCTCGTTACTAACAAGCAAAGTCTTGAAGCGTTTCCTTAAGTCTCTATTTAAACGACCTCGAAGTTGCGGTCAGAATGATAAACAAAAGTATTGTATATTCTAAACATAGTTTTACAGTTGTGTAGTTAACATCAACTACTTATTTAATTAAATAACAAAAATGCGAGATTGCCCCCAAAAGGATTATACATGGCATTACTTGTAAAAAATATTCCACAAGCCTCCGTTTTTGCATGCTTCCATTTCTGCAACAATCTAACACTTATTCTTTAGGTATTTTTGTATCACTCTAATGGTAATAATTTATTTAAGCTTTCCGCAGGTTATTGGTCCTCATGCAGGGCTGTAAGTATTTATTCTGGGTCGTATATTACCAATTAGAAGGACAGAGCTGCAACAATGGCTTTTGTGTTAAAAGGGTCACTGTTTTCTCATCAGACTGTGTGTTGCATACATAAGAATAAATAAGGGCAGTTAAATTAAGCGCAGAGGTTCTACTCTCATTACTCCTGGACCCGTGGGACCAAGGACACGGGCTTCCTTCTACCCGGGAGCGATGGATACTCCGAGGCTTTTTCCGTAGGGAAATACCCGCGGATACGCCATATATGCACGTCAACCCCGCAGGGAAGACCACCGAAAACCTTGGTGGAGCCGCCTGGTAATCTAGCACACCTTCTACTAGCTCTGCAGGCTAGTACCCGGGACTTATGAGGCAACCCTCTACACCCTCCGCGCGGCCGTAGCCTAGCAGGAGGTACCCAATTCCCCATGGGTGTCGGGAACACACTGGCCCCTCGAGTCAAACCCAATCCGAACAACTCCCATTCAGGGAGGGGCTCAAATATTCGGCCCGAGGTTCCTCTAGTAACGTCAGAGGTACCACGAGTGCTAAGGGTGCGCAGCGCCCACACCTCGGCAGCTGAAGGGGACGTATCCCCTCCCCTACGGGAAATAAATAGGGGCAGCTGACTCACCTAGTAAATCATACATTATGGCGAAACTAGAACACCAGCTCAGATGTTGTATTTTGTAATAAAGAGATGAAGAAGGCCGTTAAAAATAATCTTCAAAGAATCTTTCACACATTAAATGAAATGGATCAAGATGTTACTTCAAAGACATGTACAAATGAGGAGCCCAAATGAACTAACTGTTGACGAGCCATCAAATAGATCTTTTCTTTTATTCAGAATAGGGATATAATATGGGAAAAGTATTTATGAATAATACAACTACAACACAAAATAGTAGTTTGCTTTAACATACCTTATAGGACAAATATGGACGTACATGACAAAATACTTAGATTTAATCAGATTTTAGGCTGTATTAAAAACATCTTACATAATATTGTAAAGGAACAAGTTTAAATGTCTAAAATGATAGCGGTCTCTCCTTTCTTGTATATGTTAGAACGTCAGATTGCCAATCACCTAGCAAGAAGCAGGAAGAAAAGAAACGACTTATCCTGTACCCGTTCCCGTATTTAAAATAAAAAATATATAAAAAATAGAAAAATAAAAACTTAAAATATATGATAAAAATAAAATACTTAGGATACACTTGTTCAATAATCTTTCTTTCCTTAGAAATATTTAAAATGATTACTTAAGACACTTATACAAAGAGTTAAGTAACAAAAAAGGGAAAGGAACACAGTAAAACAAAAAACAAAAACAAAAAAGACGTGCGGATAAAAAGAGATATCAAAACCCCTAGTATAAAAAATAAGAAGCCAGGAGTTGCTGCATGAAATTTCTGAGAGGTTTATTGTGCTATACTTTTACGGACGCCAAAAGAAAAGAAAGAAAAATTGTTGCGGTCAACA
The DNA here is from genome assembly GCA_030765055.1 of Mantis religiosa. Classification (NCBI taxonomy): domain Eukaryota; kingdom Metazoa; phylum Arthropoda; class Insecta; order Mantodea; family Mantidae; genus Mantis; species Mantis religiosa. The sequence continues at coordinate 730,746 of JAUKNK010000204.1, forward strand.
ATTGTGGTTGTACCAAGTATTTTAAGAAATACTTATTGCTTTATTTCACGTTAACTCAGAAAACGTTTTTCTTAAGTTATGTAGCCATTCCTCTTGTAGGACAAAGACTAAATGAGACTCAGTATACCCGCCTCGGTAGCATAGTGGTAGAATGTCTGCCTTACGTTCAAGGGGTGGCGAGTTTGAATTTCGGTCAGCGTGAGTTACCTGGATAAGGCTTTTCCGGCGTTTTCCCGGATCCTAAAAGACGAATTCGGGTAACTCTAAGCTCAATGTACCCTGGACTCATTTGGGCATCATTTCATACATTCCGTTCGTCGTCCGATATGACTTAACGTTGGAGAACGTAAATTACAAAGAAAAAAAGTACAGTATGCAACAGTGAAACCTTTTACACCATAGCTGGTTTCTATGCTAAGACATGTACAGTTGAGTATGACCGGTGTTTAGTCCTGGCTCTGTGCCAGGCATACTCATTTTTTATTCCATAATTCCTTTATTCCTTTTAATTCCTGCAATTCCTTATTTATAATCAATTAATTACACCAATTTAGGTTTGTTATTATCTCTGTTCACTGCCCATAATCATTTTCTTTACTTTGTCCAAGAAGTGCACAATCTTCTTCCTTGCTATTTCAGCTATAGCTATATTCCATCTAACTTAAACCATTTCTTATCAATTAACTGTTTTGTCCAAATTTCGGTATCTTTAGACTCAAAAATAAGGCTTCAAGTTGTTATTTCCACCATATATGGGACAGTAATTTTGTGGAATACCCTTCCTCAAACATTTTAGTAGCCATAGTCCTGCTCTCACCCATGCTATACACTCTCTCTCCCCTTTATTCGTCACGTCCATGTACTTTTCCCTTCCCCAAGCCCCATACATTGGTATTTAGAAAACTAAAGGCCTCTTCTTAGCTACTTCACTAAATATTTTATGCACTTCTGTATATTGGAATCATTTTCTTGCAGATGGCCTCCTTGCAATCAATTTGAAATCTATATCCCTTTGCATAACAGAAAGCGAATAACGGACTTCTATCTGGGAAAATTATAGGCAAAATAAGGAATGCTTGGAAATTATTAAAGAAGTAAATGAAAATGCGTTTTAATGTGATATAAGTTAATTTTACCTATTAGGAGAGTTATGCAAAAGTGCAAACGTAATCCAGAATGAAGAAACCTTAAGAGGACTTTCTAAGAAAATCAAAACTTACAAAGACGGTATTTTAATAAAAATCGTTTTAGCTACTTCTAGAAAAAAGTAAAGATTTTTGGAAACAATGTTCCACGGTTGCGGTAGTCTGGTTTGGGGGATTTACTTGAAACGATTTGTATCGCATTCTCGAAAGCTGCTAAATTTACATACCAATTTTGGTGTTCAACAGAACTTTGATTCTCGTTTTTCAGTAATGCTGCTCACACGCGCGCATACGTACGCACCCTTTAAACGGATAGTTTTTCAACATACCCTTTATTCGTTTCAGTGGATTTTAAACCTGTGTTTCTACTGATATCTCCGTATCGAATTTTTTGATAAAGATGTTCGTGAAGTATTGCGGCAGAGGTGGTATGAGTACAGGGTGCATATAGCTTAGAGTTACCCGACATTCTTCTTTAAGGATAAGGGAAAGCCCTTGAAAAAACCTTATCCTGATAACTCATCCTGGCCGAGATTCCAACTCGGGACCTCTTGAACGTGAGACAAACACGCTTACCATTGACGCTATCCAGACGGGCACAAAATAGATGGGTTGATTAATAATCTAATTTTCACAAGAACGTAACAAAGTGGGAGGCTTAATCCCTGAAGATAGTAGTGTAACATTGTGGGTTCGTGAAATTAAAAGTCCAATTGCACAACTCAAAAATGTTCTTTATTTCCACCGAATTACAGTCGGAATACTTGCCGGTTACACAGAATTACGTAATGCACACAATTACAATTCACCAGTTCGTCTGTCACAGGTCCGCTGCACGCTCACAGTTACGTACAATTCCTCTGATGCACGTTCACAGTCTTCCGGTCCGTAAACTCACACGGCGCTCCTCACGGCTGCTCGCCAAGAACTGAACTGATTCGCCAACTACAGGCCTTATATAGGGAAGATCGCCGTTTCTGGAAGGTTCGCGGCGCGCACAATTATCCCGAGGTTTCGAGACGTCTGGTGGGAGGGGAAAGAGACGGAACAGGGCTTGCGCCGATCATCCCTTCAGTGAATGACACGACACAAATGGGTTGGCGTGGGCTCAATGCTTCCCGTCTGGCCCTACTGCCGGCCGGTTCTATAGGGAGTTCCGACGTTCTGGTGAGAGTAGTAATAATAATTCATCTATGAGCATTATATTCCTCATCAGTTTTGGGTTAAGGACTAAATATGATATTTTCGATATCGTATTTCTCAAAGTACCTGTTTGCAAGCCCATTATCACGTGTATTATCGCTTATCTTCCTTATGTTACAATAATGAGACTGAATGATAATTTTCAGGCTATCTACAGCAATATAAGCTGGTGTTCTGCAGATTTCAATATTGTAGGGAGTTAATGACTTTCTTAAATTCGCGTCACTTCCTCCACCTTCTTCTCTCTCCCCATTAAACGACTGATTCAGCCGCTCTTTCACAATATCTCTGTAAACCACAACGGAATTGAAAGATGTGTACTTTGAACAAATCAATGTTTCTAATGCGAAAGCAATCCACTTTTTAGAGAGTATGTGTGGTTAATTACATGAAATATACGTATGGAAACTTTATAAAATACTGCTCATTCTTATTTAAAAATATTTAATAAATATGAATAATTTACCAAAGTTTGTGAAATGTGTAACTAATTTAGAAAGGGAAATGCAGTTTTCTCCTCTAAGAACAAGGTAAAATTGAATATGGTAAATAAACAGATCTAAAGCCCATTCTTATTTTGATCGTGTTTCAAATATGCTCCCAACAGGTATAGTTCGCACAGGGATCGTGAACTCATTGACTTTTCTAGCCACTATGCTGCATCATTCATGCATCTCTTGGGTGTTTAAGGCAACTTTTATTACGTGTAATCCAAATACTAATTAGTGACTGAAGTGAAGTAAATAATACTGTGTGACTTAATCTATCAGCCGTGTTGTAACTTCAAATATACAATGCTACAGGGCTGGAACATTTTCTGTGCTTTTCACCTTTTCGTACTCAGAAAGGTATTAGTAGCTGTGAGTTCAATTCCAGCAACTTGCACCGAGGAAGAGATGATTTTGTCTTTGAAGATTTCCTTCTTTAGAAGTATATAGCATATACAACATGACCCTCAATACGCAATTTTTCCGCGTGTGGTGAGGATCCCATGCAGCTGCTCCAGTGGAGGTTTTCTTGAAAGAGAAGTCTAGAATTGTGTTACTTACGGTATCAGGTCTTCCAAATTGCAAAATATATAGAATGTATACCACGGCTGCGTTACACATGACACTTCGTATTGCTTTGCCTTACGTTGGCTATACTTGGTTTCGACGTTGCCAGAGTGGTTTTTACAAAACACCACTACCGTTCTCCTTTCTATTGCATGTTAGTTTATTTCCAATTTCCTCTTACAATATCTAGCATATACATCTTCATACATATATAACCTAATTAACATATCATAAATACAATATCTTACCTACTGCTTATTTTGGAGTTGCATATTCCCATGCCCCATTATAATTAACCCAGGTTGTGTGTATATATATATATATATATATAGTGGATCATTTTAAAACCCTGGATCTATATTTTCATTTACCTTTATACCTTATCTGATTTCCCTAGTTGTTCTCATTAGTCTTCCCTGTTTTCCAAAGACATTTTTTTCTTACTTTGCCAATAAATTTTCCCAGATTTATTATGCCTTCTTCTGTTCTTAGATTCAAGATTCTTTTGCCTCTTATTTCGTTTGATATGTTTTCCCCCTAATGCAAAAGAAATTCATCTCTCCAATACTTTGTTTTTTGACAGTCATAAATATTGTCTCCTAATTATCGGAAGACACGGCCAGGTAGCAGCAGGGTAGGCGACCGGAGGCATTTAGGCCACACCTACCCATTTATCTTGTAGCGCTAACGAGGGGATGGTTGGAAAAACATCACTAGCCATCTCTTTCCCCTCCCCCGTTGACCTCTGGAACCTTCAGGATGATTCACTGAGTCGCGAAACTTCCAGGCACAGCGATCTGGAGAGTTCAGTTGAGTTATTGGTGAGCAACTGTGAGGAGCGTCGGGCTAGTGAACGGACTGGAAGGCTGTGTACGTGTATCAGAGGAGTTTTACGTAATTGTGAGTGTAGGGTAAAACTTTGACAGACGAACTGTGCGAATTGTAATTGGGTGTGCTATATAATTCTGTGTAATCGGCCAACTGTTCCAACTGTAATTCGGTGGTAATAACGAATATTTTGAGTTTGTGCAAGTAGACTTTTAATTTCACGAACCCGCAAAGTCACTATATAACGCCAAGTACTATTTTCTTTTTCACACATTGGAAATCTTCCCTTAATATATCCATTCCTTATACCCCTTAAGTTTATTACTTCTGTTCTAAACCATGTCAACTCCTCTCTTCCTACTTTATCACAGATGTCAATTTATTTCTCTCTGCCCCAATCATTTTTCAGTGTTTTATATAATTTCAGAAATATTTTGTTATTAATAATAGCTCATAATTCTTGTTTTTACTTCTTTCCAGAGTACCTTTTCTATTCTTCCAAAATCTAACCATAATGAACCCATAACTCTTTCCTGTAAAATCTTTTGAATTTTGTATATACAAGCCTCTCTCCCCTTTATACTCGTTTGTGCTACCAAACACTGTTTAACAATATTTTCCTCTAAATTCCATATTCTGAACCAATATTTCAGTGTTCTTTCCATCACCTTGCTTTTGTAACCTAATCTGCCTAATTCCATTAAAGCCGCCTCATTTTTCTCTTGTATCTAATCCTCATGCAAAAATTAACGTGAGGAGCAGACCTAAATCAATAACAACACATCATACACATTGCAAACTATGTGGAATAAATTACGTATTTATAACAATATAAAAACAAAATAATGCACTCTTTCTTGAAATGAGACATATCTACTGCTTTGTCACTAATTAACGAGAATGTTGCCTTGAGATAGGTTTATGAAATCTAGCGGTAACGCTTTTCATTTCTTTTTCGTTTTGTTTAGCGCGTTTTAAAACAATCGCCAGCTGCCAAGTGCAACGTTTTAGTGGCGGGGGTAAGCATATATAGTTTGACGAGGCTTCACGTTCAAAAGTACCTTCGCTCCCGCCTTTGTGGTGTGGGAATAGCGTGCCTAATTCACATTCACGGGGTCCGAGTTTGGATCTCCGTCAGGGTGAGTTATTTGCATAAGACTTTCTCCGGGGTTTTCCTTATATGGAAATGTGATTGTCGGGGAACTTAAAACTCTATTGACTTTGGGCTCATTTGAGTATTATTTCACCCGTTTCATTCATTGTGCGATGTGACCTGCATTGTTGAACATTAATTAGAGATAAAGGACCTCCCATCCAATCCAGAATCTCGGATAGAATTTGTTCAACCATCGGCGTACAGACGTTTCGTAATTGGAATTAACCTCATTAACATTTGTGGTGCTGATGAATGAAATAAGAATGGAGCAATAGTGGATTGTGGTGCTTTGACTAATGATCTATATTTCCCAACAGTTTCTGACAGACATAAATATAAATTCATTATTCCTATGTTCTCACTCAATTCTTAACTGGACATCGCAAATTTTCAGCTTACTTATTTCGATTCAAAGACAAATCCACATCTCATTGTATTTGTGGAAATCATCCTCAAGATGTCCCTCACATTTTATTTGATTGCTCGTCTTTCTGTTTTGAAAGATACGAACTTGAATTATTGCTTCAATCCTAAGGTTACACTTTCTCAAAACCACTTACACATATTCTGATGAATTACAAAACGTATCAATATTTCATGGCTTTCTTAAACAAAATATTTCTTAAGCTAAATGATTCATCTTGATGTTTACTGTTTGTCAGGTTGATATTGAATTTGTTATGTTTTTGTAAATTGTATTTTATTCATAAATTTGTAAACTATATTCCTAATATACCTTTGGGTAAAATAGGAATAAAAAATTGGATAACTAATAGTATTTGCATCACACCTTTAATTTTGGAGCAACCTCTTTTAGTTGTCACTGATACAGTAAGTTTGTGCTTAAAGAGTATGTCATATGCCGTCTAATAACTTCCCTACAAATGTAAGAACTAGTACTGTCCAAGAATATCATACCATGTAAGAAAAATGAATTTCGCCCTCTTGACGCAGGAGCAATAATCACACAACTCAACCCTATGGTCAGGGTCGTCCTCTTTCAAATGTTGCTTCATTTGGAATTCGCACAAATGAAATTACTCACTCTTCAAAGTTTCCTATATCTGCTCCGAAAAGCGCCCATTTTTTGGGGTAGTAGACCTTAGAAATTTTGACGGGATGACATAAAATTGAACAATGTCAGCCATTCCGTTAAGTTTGCCTATTATCGACTGCTAAAGCATCGTCTATCCAAAGTATACTCCACATTGCTACATTGTTACTAAAATTTTCAAACTGCATTTTCAATTAGAGACTCCCCTGGATGCTATCTATTGATCTCAGCAGCCACATTCCTTTGCGAGCAATCGATCCGTCCTCAAAGCAAAACAATTTTCATTTTATCCTCTTTTGTGATATACTCATTGCGACTAAGATTTTAGCTTAGTAAACAAGTAAATATATTGCAAATATTTGTTAATCTGTTGGCCGTAGACACCCAGGCAGTGGTTCCAAACTAAGCCAGAAATTGGCCGCGCCGTAGCTGATGAGTTGAGCGTTAAGCACTTCACAAATAACTCAGAAATCACTATAGTGGTGATTGCTGGTGAACCCTGAATCCTCACTTTACACATGTTTTATTGCATCAATATTGTTTATTAGCGCCCAGTGTAAACAATATAAACAAGCACAAATATAGCCACAATAAGCACGTGTAAAATAAATTATGAGTCCTGTTCTAAGCTCCCTAATAGCTAGCTCAAAATCGAGTAGAAGTCTTGTGCCTAAATCTAGTGGAATATTTATAAAACAGTAATTTCCTCATTTAAATACACAATTTGATCCAAGGCAAAAAGAAATCCAAGCATAATACTCAGCTAGGCGCACCCTAGCTCAATTCCAACTGAAAACCACGTACTCCTGTAACACCTATCTGTGATGCCAATCCCAATGGCTAAGTTATACGAAAATAACCTCAAACAAAATGACTACAAAAATGTATTAGTGGCTACCCACCTAATATCCTATGCTTAAACCTCGTATAAGGAACGTCATACCGACTGATTTAAATCAGATCTCAGCTACACACAAATGTAATGCCGACTATAGTGTCTGGTTGACTAAATTGGTAGTAATTGCCCTGACGTAAATAAAAATGTAATTAAGCGATATAAATTAAACTTCAGGTACGCTTACTGATTGGATGCCTTTCATAAATCTCAACCATCAGGCATATACTTGAACCCAACATGAAAATAATACCATAAATATATCCTGCTCATTTAACTCAGGGAAGGTAAATACAACTATATATACTTGGGTGATGTAACCGCAGTATCAGACAGCGATTAGGAGGCGGCGAATTAGTCGAAATCAGATAATTACAAAAGAAGATAAATTAATAAAAATGCTTTGCTAAACTATTAAAAAAATATTGTAATAATGATATTAATTTAGAATGGATAGAGTAATGATTAAAATAGCAGTTGACTTAAAGAATAAAGAGGGAAAATTATAATTTAATATAGCATACATACTAGCATCCAGGCAAGGAAAAGAAAACATTCTTGTAAATATCTGTACAGGTCGGAGAGACAGGAAGGTAGGACCGTTACCTTCTTTGTGCTAGTAAAAGTTCAATGTCTATGAACTATAGTATACTTTCAGCCAGGAATGTTTTGGGACAACGGGCTCTCAAAATGCAGTTGAGCATGAACGCTAAAAGTATTTACCTCGCTGATTTGATAACGATGTATACCGTTACAAACAACTCAGGGTAGGCGTTCCCCAACTCAGGGTGCGCTGAACGTCAATGAGTTAGATGAATTATGAAAACCAATGCGAAAATTCGAAATAAAATGAGAAACCAATAATAATGTAACATTTGAGAACGGTAAGCTAGTTTGGTCATGTGATAAAGTTAGAGAGGGGATCAGAATAAGGTTCGAACTGAATCGTGAAGTAAGAAAAATTTACTTAATAGGTGATACTACGACAGGAAGGACATGTTCTTGCGTATTAAGAAGAGAAGCGAAGATTTATAAGTCTGAAATGTAGGGAAGTTAAGAATAGCGCAACCAGCGTAAGTGGAAGCAGCATTAGAAGTTTATTAGAGCAAAGTAGCTGCCGTATAAAGAAGAAATAGAAACCGCGTGGAAGTAACTTTAAACAAGTAATACAGGGTTTCAGGTAAAATTGAATTTGTGTTAGGAATTTTACTAACAGGTGGTCACCGATCCCAGTCGATAAGCAAACTTAGTAGGAACTAAAGCAAATTATTCTGCAACAAACAAAGTGTTATTAATTCGATTGAGTAGCCAACAATCACCAAAACATAGCTCCAATTAGAACCCAATCGATTTAACACTGGTATGCGGGTTTGCTGCAGTGAATAGATCTATAGCAACTGCACTGAGGTAAGTGTAAATATAGATTTTTAAAACCAAGTGAACTTCAGCTGAAGTTCCCAATTAAATGCAACTTCAAAAAGTTTCAGTGCACGGTACTTAAACCGAGGATAGTAAACGAGCAATTATTTACAATGAACATAAGTTAAACATTGGTTCTGGTTGAATAAATGTGTAACAGATTCACTGATTTAAATGTAGATGTAACTTCAAATACAGTTACTAATTAAATGAAGTTTTAATGAAGCTTAACGTGCCATAATATACTTAATATCAATGTGGAAAATGGGAATTACTATGCACAATAAAACTGACTCCCCCTATTATACCTCAGTGAGGAAATATGGAACAGCTGCACTGATCTAAATGTAAATTGTGATTCTAAAAAGTAAAGTTGATTTCAATTATAACAACTGATTTAATAAATCTCAGCCTGCACTTATTGAAAATAGAGCAAATATTATATACAATAAATATTAATTTACTATTTATCATTGCTGATTGAATAACTAGATAACAGCTGTTTTCAGTGCAAAATAGTCCAATCCAGATAAACTAATTTCAGATTTAGTAACAAATTCAATACATCCGCAGCAGTTATTTAAATCCAAACTGTGGTTTCGTGCAACCAAAGAAACGTCGGCTAAAAAAAGGATATTAAATGTCTCTCATTGCAAAATTAATGTGAAGCTATAATTTCATATAAATATAGTATCAGCAAATTGAGTTTAGTACATAATTTAGTAATTATTATTTAATATATACTGAAAGAAGGTCTTATTTGCATCAGAGACAGCACCTCTGCTGCACTGGTGTTTTACCGACAGCAACTGCTGACATTTATGGGAAATATCACACTAAACGCTAAATAGGATGGCTCAAATACAAATACCTATGTCACACAATTGGGAGGCCTCGAATTTGTTTCTCGTCGACCGAGTACTATGACTTGGGTTTTTCCTCATGTTGCCCTTGCCGTTAGGCCAATGCCAGGTGGGCTTCTTTAATCCACAGATTCCTTCCCTTTCTCGTTTCACTTCCTTTTCGTACTTCAGTTTTGGCTTTCAGAGCGGTGGTTCGTACATATGCGGGCAGATGGTGCGGATGGTTACATTGTGCACATTTTTCTCCCTGAGCATACTTGAAGCAGCTTTCTGCTGGTGACCACTTTTGGCCTCTTGACCCCCTCTTTCTGGATGGTGGTGGGGAGCTTCGGTGGTCTGGCGATGTTTAACTGTAAAACTGTTAGGAAGCTCTGCACGTCCCTGTGGCTCTCTGCCGGCCTGTGCTCTTCCTTTGCCTCACCTCATCCCTTCGGAGGAGTAATAGCGCACAGTGGATCCGTGCTGGGTTGCGATGAGTGAGGTTCTCCCCTCCGTTAGGTTCATATCACATCATTTAAATGCTTGCCTTTTATGATTTGTCACTAGCAGTTCACAATAGCGTCAATAAAACCGCGAAGAACTCACCCCACAAGGACTCAAACTTTCATCTACAAGCACTCTAATTCCAGACCCAACAGTAAGACTTCCCTATAATATACTTGCTTTGTACTCTCGAGAAAGTCACCCCAAGAAGTCCACATACATGTAATTAAGCACCGCCAAACCACCGCGAAAAGACAACTAGGCACCAGGAAATCAGAGTATATCGAGCTCTTTTATTGGATGAAGCGAAGTTACTCACCCCAATGTATCGAGCTGAGAGCAGGAATCCATCCACTTCACTAACCAAAACTGACTGCGTGGATGGCTCTCAATCAGAGAAAGAAAAACAAGGCAGCAAACCACAAATGTGATGTCAACCCTCCAACTAGAAAGGATACAAATAAGCGTTATGAAGCCACAGAAACGCCAACTGCAATGAAAGAAAGCAGAAAAAAATCATATCCGTAAAAGGAGAATACACTAAAGCTCAATAAATGTAAGCCTCTAATATGTAAAACTCATAGCGTGCAATATTCTTTAGACTTGCTCATTCTGTGCTACGAGGTACCCTTAACATTATTCTTGTGTCGTATATTAGAACCTGAAGCAATTATGTGGCGAGCAAAGGTTACCACGTTGGCGCTACAGTTTGAAGCAAATTGGTGTTTAGCTCAGGGTAAAACAATGAGGTTTCTCACAGGGTATGCGTGGGTATGGATGAGAAGGATAGTTTACTGACACTGGAATGCCCGTTTCAAACTGTTTTAATGACTGCTTCTTTTATTATTACATTAAACTCGAAGTTGCCAACCAAAGATTACCAATATCACTGTTTAGAGTTACTTTTTATGAAATGTTTAATACTCGATAAACTTAATTCGTTCTTCACGTATATATGAACCGACGAATATCTTCTCTCATCATTTCTGGTCTGCCTGGCCCTAGACAGAACAAGAGGACTGCCTAATCGCCCTCACGCCTCGGACTGAATGAGCACACAGCTGCGCGTGGGGTGTGTGTCACTTTCACTTTCTGGAAGCCCTCTTCATTCAACCAAAGATTCCCTTTGTGACTATTTTGTCATTATCCTTATTATTAGGGGTCGGAAGAATAGCCCATTTAACAAATTCAAGTTTTACCCTTTAGAAATCGGATAAGGACACTGTTTATTACATTTCTTTTGTTATAACAACTCAACCAACTGCACCTGTTCGTGTCGTAACAAAAATACAAGACTCCTTTGAAGTCCATCATGATTCTTTACTTATTGCAACCTTTAATTTCGGTATCAAACCTAATGAGTTTTAATATCAATATGGCTAACTTCCTCCAATTACGTTGTTATTCTTAAGCAAGATCTTTAATTACTGTGCACTAATTCATAGGGCAAGCAGGGTAATTGACAATTGCATTCAATTCTGTGAAATCTATAAGGTATCCATCTAAATGTCACTGATAGATATAATTATCTCGGTAATCAGGCGCAGTTTCTGCTAATGGCTACCATGGAGACTTTAATGAGTTCCATTATAACGATATGCCCGTACGTTGGTCAGTTATCAATCTGTGCAATTAATAATAAGTGTGCGATAGTAACCTTGATAGCTTAAGCTTGTAATTATTTCTTATGGTGTAAATTTTCCGTTGTTAATACAATACAAATTAAATGCCCTTCTTGTCCTAAAAGTGCTGATAACCTATTTACAAACGATATTGCTACTAATTATTCAAAGATCCATATATATTAAAATAAACCCCGTATGAACACATGTTTGGGAACATACGAATAAACATATTCAAGAACTGTTACACATATCCTCAAAACCCTCCCTGCTGTACTGAAGTGAGACGTGGACTTTTAGAAGGTGTAATAAAAACAGTTGAAATGAGATTATTTAGCTGAGTATTAGGGGCGAGTCTTTCAGACCAAAGAAGCAGTCAGGAAGCTATAAAGCAGCTTCAAATAGAAAAGAGCGCCGTGAAAGGCGAGGTACACTACCAGTAGAAACGAGTTACGTGCAAAGAATTTTCCTATCGACTGCCATTGCAAGAATTTCCTTATAGTCCAACAGGAAGACAGGAAATGAAAACTTAGATGAATACAAGAAGAAGAACAAGAATAAGAAGAAACCAAAGGTAACTGTCCTGATTCACGATCCTGTTGCGGCCCTCCTTCGCTGGTGGATTCGGCTCTGAAGACAGCTTGTTGCACTGTTTCCAAGTTTGACCACTAGGGTTGCCGTCGTGGTATCAATGCTTATATCAACGAAATATGGTAAACTTGCGTTATTCTTTCTTGTGATTATATATCATTAAAGGTGCTTTTCTCCTGTCTTTGTTGCAATATTTTATGAAAACTCTGGTTTGACTTATTTTTTCTAGCTTAACTGCATTTCATTTTCACTGTGTCTGACAAAACACCAATTTTTACATTTTTGTAAACGTAACGCATGACGTAACAACCCACAAGTGGGTCTCATCCTGCAACTCCGCTGCCGGCCTCAGGCCCACGTACACAAGGCACAGGTGCGCGAACATCCAACCGATATGGAGGAAATGTGGTCAGCATCATGGCAGCCCCGGGCGGAAAAATGGCTTTCTAGACCAGGTTGCTACCAATCGGACCTCCTCAATCTCCTGACGGTGATGTTACAGTTTTGTACTTATTCTACACATTCCATTTTAAATTTTTCATAATTTTCCTTGTCCTGCATATACATAACAAAATTAAGCTCATAACTCAGCCTATAAAGATTTATAGCATGTGATCGTGCCATATGAGAACGATGGATCTCTTTGTCATTTAACTCATAGAATTACAATAGAAACATTTCCACACTTCTACTTCTGTGTTTTAACAGACTTTACAGTTTGTTACGCTTTATTAGAACAAACTCATTCATTACAGATTCCAAATAAGCTTTCCTTATTTTATTTAGGACTTCCATTTCCCCTGACTTTTTTTCTTCAGCCTTTCGAAAATAGTTTTATCACTTTATCTTCATAACTTTATTTACATCTCAATTCTTAAGCACTCCTTAAATTTTGGTTCACTTCTTAACTTTATTTTTCTATGTGCCAATACTTTTCGGTGGTGTTGCAGTAAAACATTAACATCTACTTCGGTCAACACTGGCTTTGTGCCATTGTCTGACATAGATTTTTGTTTCTCCAAGTTTAGTCGTTGTTGTTACTGTTGCAGTCGTCTTCGTCGTTACTGTTGCCGTCGTCGTCGTTACTGTTGCAGTCGTCGTTGTTACTGTTGCCGTCGTCGTCGTTACTGTTGCCGTCGTCGTCGTCGTTACTTTTCCCGTCGTCGTTACTTTTGCCGTCGTCGTTACTGTTGCCGTCGTCGTCGACGTTTCTGTTGCCGTCGTCGTCGTTGTTGTTACTGTTGCAGTCGTCAACGTTACTGTTGCCGTCGTCGTCGTTACTGTTGCCGTCGTCGTCGTTACTGTTGCCGTCGTCGTTACTGTTGCAGTCTCCGTTGTTGTTACTGTTGCAGTCGTCGTCGTCGTCGTTACTGTTGCCGTCGTCGTCGTTACTGTTGGCGTCGTCGTCGTTACTGTTGCCGTCGTCGTCGTCGTTACTGTTGCCGTCGTCGTCGTTACTGTTGCCGTCGTCGTTGTTACTGTTGCCGTCGTCGTTACTGTTGCCGTCGTCGTCGTTACTGTTGCCGTCGTCGTTGTAACTGTTGCCGTCGTCGTTACTGTTGCCGTCGTCGTCGTTAATGTTGCAGTCGTCGTCGTCGTTACTGTTGCCGTCGTTGTTGTTACTGTTGCAGTCGTCTTCGTCGTTACTGTTGCCGTCGTCGTTACTGTTGCAGTCGTCGTTGTTACTGTTGCCGTCGTCGTCGTCGTTACTGTTGCCGTCGTCGTCGTCGTTACTGTTGCCGTCGTCGTTACTGTTGCCGTCATCGTCGTTACTGTTGCCGTCGTCGTCGTCGTTACTGTTGCCGTCGTCGTCGTTACTGTTGCCGTCGTCGTTGTTATTGTTGCCGTCGTCGTCGTTACTGTTGCCCTCGTCGTCGTTGTTACTGTTGCAGTCGTCGTCGTTACTGTTGCAGTCGTCGTCGTTGTTACTGTTACCGTCGTCGCCGTCGTTACTGTTGCCGTCGTCGTTGTTACTGTTGCCGTCGTCGTCGTTACTGTTGCCGTCGTCGTCGTTACTGTTGCCGTCGTCGTCGTTACTGTTGCAGTCGTCGTCGTTACTGTTGCCGTCGTCGTCGTCGTTACTGTTGCAGTCATCGTCGTTACTGTTGCCGTCGTCGTCGTTACTGTTGCCGTCGTCGTCGTCGTTACTGTTGCAGTCGTCGTCGTTACTGTTGCCGTCGTCATCGTCGTTACTTTTGCCGTCGTCGTCGTTACTGTTGCAGTCGTCGTCGTTACTGTTGCCGTCGTCGTCGTCGTTACTGTTGCAGTCGTCGTCATTACTGTTGCCGTCGTCGTCATCGTTACTGTTGCCATCGTCGTCGTTACTGTTGCAGTCGTCGTCGTTACTGTTGCAGTGGTCGTTGTTGTTACTGTTGCCATCGTCGTCGTCGTTACTGTTGCCGTCGTCGTTGTTACTGTTGCCGTCGTCGTCGTTACTATTGCCGTCGTCGTCGTTACTGTTGCCGTCGTCGTCGTTACTGTTGCCGTCGTCGTCGTCGTTACTGTTGCCGTCGTCGTTGTTGTTACGTTTGCCGTCGTCGTCGTTACTGTTGCCGTCGTCGTTGTTGTTACTTTTGCCGTCGTCGTCGTCGTTACTGTTGCCGTCTTCGTCGTTACTGTTGCCGTCGTCGTCGTTACTGTTGCCGTCGTCGTTGTTACTGTTGCCGTCGTCGTCGTCGTTACTGTTGCAGTCGTCGTTGTTACTGTTGCCGTCGTCGTCGTTACTGTTGCCGTCGTCGTCGTTACTGTTGCCGTCGTCGTCGTTACTGTTGCCGTCGTTGTTGTTACTTTTGCCGTCGTCGTCGTCGTTACTGTTGCAGTCGTCGTTGTTACTGTTGCCGTCGTCGTCGTTACTGTTGCCGTCGTCGTTGTTACTGTTGTCGTCGTCGACGTTACTGTTTCAGTCGTCGTTGTTGTTACTTTTGCCATCGTCGTCGTTACTGTTGCAGTCGTCGTTGTTGTTACTGTTGCCGTCGTCGTCGTTACTGTTGCAGTCGTCGTTGTTGTTACTGTTGCCGTCGTCGTTGTTACTGTTGCCGTCGTCGTCGTTACTGTTGCAGTCGTCGTTGTTACTGTGGCCGTCGTCGTTGTTACTGTTGCAGTCGTCGTCGTTACTGTTGCCGTCGTCGTCGTTACTGTTGCAGTCGTCGTTGTTGTTACTGTTGCCGTCGTCGTCGTCGTTACTGTTGCCGTCGTCGTCGTTACTGTTGCCGTCGTCGTCGTTACTGTTGCCGTCGTCGTTGTTACTGTTGCCGTCGTCGTCGTCGTTACTGTTGCAGTCGTCGTTGTTTCTGTTGCCGTCGTCGTCGTTACTGTTGCCGTCGTCGTCGTTACTGTTGCCGTCGTCGTCGTTACTGTTGCCGTCGTTGTTGTTACTTTTGCCGTCGTCGTCGTCGTTACTGTTGCAGTCGTCGTTGTTACTGTTGCCGTCGTCGTCGTTACTGTTGCCGTCGTCGTTGTTACTGTTGCCGTCGTCGTCGTTACTGTTTCAGTCGTCGTTGTTGTTTCTTTTGCCGTGGTCGTCGTTACTGTTGCAGTCGTCGTTGTTGTTACTGTTGCCCTCGTCGTCGTTACTGTTGCAGTCGTCGTTGTTGTTACTGTTGCCGTCGCCGTTGTTACTGTTGCCGTCGTCGTCGTTACTGTTGCAGTCGTCGTCGTTACTGTTGCAGTCGTCGTTGTTGTTGATGCAGTCGTCGTTGTTGTTGTTGCCGTCGTCGTCGTTACTGTTGCCGTCGTTGTTGTTACTTTTGCCGTCGTCGTCGTCGTTACTGTTGCCGTCGTCGTTGTTACTGTTGCCGTCGTCGTTGTTACTGTTGCCGTCGTCGACGTTACTGTTGCCGTCGTCGTTGTTACTGTTGCCGTCGTCGTCGATACTGTTGCAGTCGTCGTTGTTACTGTTGCAGTCGTCGTTGTTACTGTTGCAGTCGTCGTTGTTACTGTTGCCGTCGTCGTTGTTACTGTTGCCGTCGTCGTCGTTACTGTTGCCGTCGTCGTCGTTACTGTTGCAGTCGTCGTCGTTACTGTTGCAGTCGTCGTTGTTGTTGTTGCAGTCGTCGTTGTTGTTGTTGCCGTCGTCGTCGTTACTGTTGCCGTCGTCGTTACTGTTGCAGTCGTCGCCGTTACTGTTGCCGTCGTCGTCGTTACTGTTGCAGTCGTCATCGTTACTGTTGCCGTCGTCGTTGTTACTGTTGCCGTCGTCGTTGTTACTGTTGCCGTCGTCGTCGTTTCAGTTGCCGTCGTCGTTGTTACTGTTGCCATCGTCGTCGTTACTGTTGCCGTCGTCGTCGTTACTGTTGCAGTCGTCGTTGTTACTGTTGCAGTCGTCGTCGTTACTAATGCAGTCGTCGTTGTTACTGTTGCCGTCGTCGTTGTTACTGTTGCCGTCGTCGTCGTTACTTTTGCCTTCGTCGTCGTTGTTACTTTTGCCGTTGTCGTCGTTACTGTTGCCGTTGTCGTCGTTACTGTTGCCGTCGTCATCGTTACTGATGCCGTCGTCGTCGTTACTGTTGCAGTCGTCGTCGTTACTGTTGCCGTCGTCGTCGTTACTGTTGCCGTCGTCGTCGTTACTGTTGCCGTCGTCGTCGTTACTGTTGCAGTCGACGTTGTTGTTACTTTTGCCGTCGTCGTCGTCGTTACTGTTGCAGTCGTCGTTGTTACTGTTGCCGTCGTCGTTGTTACTGTTGCAGTCGTCGTCGTTACTGTTGCCGTCGACATCGTTACTGTTGCAGTCGTCGTCGTCGTTACTGTTGCCGTCGTCGTTGTTACTGTTGCCGTCGTCGTCGTTACTGTTGCCGTCGTCGTTGTTACTGTTGCCGTCGTCGTCGTTACTGTTGCAGTCGTCGTTGTTGTTACTTTTGCCGTCGCCGTCGTCGTTACTGTTGCCGTCGTCGTCGTCGTTACTGTTGCAGTCGTCGTCGTTACTGTTGCCGTCGTCGTTGTTACTGTTGCCGTCGTCGTCGTTACTGTTGCAGTCGTCGTCGTCGTTACTGTTGCCGTCGTCGTCGTTATTGTTGCAGTCGTCGTCGTTACTGTTGCCATCCTCGTTGTTACTGTTGCCGTCGTCGTTGTTACTGTTGCAGTCGTCGTCGTTACTGTTGCCGTCGTCGTTGTTACTGTTGCCGTCGTCGTTGTTACTGTTGCCTTCGACGTCGTTACTGTTGCAGTCGTCGTTGTTGTTACTGTTGCAGTCGTCGTCGTCGTTACTGTTGCCGTCGTCGTCGTTACTGTTGCCTTCGTCGTCGTCGTTAATGTGGCTGTCGTCGTCGTTACTGTGGCTGTCGTCGTCGTTACTGTTGCCGTCGTCGTCGTTACTGTGGCTGTCGTCGTCGTCGTTACTGTGGCTGTCGTCCTCGTGGTTCCTGTGGCTGTCGTCGTTACTGTGGCTGTCGTCGTTACTCTGGCTGTTGTCGTCGTCCTTCCTGTGGCTGTCGTCGTCGTCGTTACTGTTGTCGTCGTCGTCGTTACTGTTGCCGTCTTTGTCGTTACTGTTGCAGTCGTCGTTGTTGTTACTGTTGCCGTCGTCGTCGTTACTGTTGCCGTCGTCGTCGTTACTGTTGCCGTCGTCGTCGTTACTGTTGCCGTCGTCGTTGTTACTGTTGCCGTCTTCGTCCTCGTTACTGTTGCAGTCGTCATTGTTACTCTTGCCCTCGTCGTCATGTTACTGTTGCAGTCGTCGTCGTTACTGTTGCAGTCGTCGTTGTTACTGTTGCCGTCGTCGCCGTCGTTACTGTTGCCGTCGTCGTTGTTACTGTTGCCGTCGTCGTCGTCGTTACTGTTGCCGTCGTCGTCGTCGTTACTGTTGCCGTCGTCGTCGTTACTGTTGCAGTCGTCGTCGTTACTGTTGCCGTCGTCGTCGTCGTTACTGTTGCAGTCATCGTCGTTACTGTTGCCGTCGTCGTCGTTACTGTTGCCGTCGTCGTCGTCGTTACTGTTGCAGTCGTCGTCGTTACTGTTGCCGTCGTCATCGTCGTTACTTTTGCCGTCGTCGCCGTTACTGTTGCAGCGTCGTCGTAACTGTTGCCGTCGTCGTCGTCGTTACTGTTGCAGTCGTCGTCATTACTGTTGCCGTCGTCGTTATCGTTACTGTTGCCGTCGTCGTCGTTACTGTTGCAGTCGTCGTCGTTACTGTTGCAGTGGTCGTTGTTGTTACTTTTGCCGTCGTCGTCGTTACTGTTGCCGTCGTCGTTGTTACTGTTGCCGTCGTCGTCGTCGTTACTATTGCCGTCGTCGTTGTCGTTACTGTTGCCGTCGTCGTCGTTACTGTTGCCGTCGTCGTTGTTGTTACGTTTGCCGTCGTCGTCGTTACTGTTGCCGTCGTCGTTGTTGTTACTTTTGCCGTCGTCGTCGTCGTTACTGTTGCCGTCGTCGTCGTTACTGTTGCCGTCGTCGTCGTTACTGTTGCCGTCGTCGTCGACGTTACTGTTGCAGTCGTCGTTGTTACTGTTGCCGTCGTCGTCGTTACTGTTGCCGTCGTCGTCGTTACTGTTGCCGTCGTCGTCGTTACTGTTGCCGTCGTTGTTGTTACTTTTGCCGTCGTCGTCGTCGTTACTGTTGCAGTCGTCGTTGTTACTGTTGCCGTCGTCGTCGTTACTGTTGCCGTCGTCGTTGTTACTGTTGCCGTCGTCGTCGTTACTGTTTCAGTCGTCGTTGTTGTTACTTTTGCCATCGTCGTCGTTACTGTTGCAGTCGTCGTTGTTGTTACTGTTGCCGTCGTCGTCGTTACTGTTGCCGTCGTCGTCACTACTGTTGCCGTCGTCGTTACTGTTGCCGTCGTCGTCGTTACTGTTGCCGTCGTCGTCGTTACTGTTGCAGTCGTCGTTGTTACTGTTGCAGTCGTCGTCGTTACTGTTGCCGTCGTCGTCGTTGCTGTTGCAGTCGTCGTTGTTGTTACTTTTGCCGTCGTCGTCGTTGTTACTGTTGCAGTCGTCGTCGTTACTGTTGCAGTCGTCGTCGTTACTGTTGCCGTCGTCGTTGTTACTGTTGCCGTCGTCGTTGTTACTGTTGCCGTCGTCGTCGTTACTGTTGCCGTCGTCGTTGTTACTGTTGCCGTCGTCGTCGTTACTGTTGCAGTCGTCGTTGTTGTTACTTTTGCCGTCGCCGTCGTCGTTACTGTTGCCGTCGTCGTCGTCGTTGCTGTTGCAGTCGTCGTCGTTACTGTTGCCGTCGTCGTTGTTACTGTTGCCGTCGTCGTCGTTACTGTTGCAGTCGTCGTCGTCGTTACTGTTGCAGTTTTCGTCGTCGTTACTGTTGCCGTCGTCGTCGTTACTGTTGCAGTCGTCGTCGTTACTGTTGCAGTCGTCGTCGTCGTTACTGTTGCCGTCGTCGTTGTTACTGTTGCCGTCGTCGTTGTTACTGTTGCCTTCGTCGTCGTTACTGTTGCAGTCGTCGTTGTTGTTACTGTTGCAGTCGTCGTCGTCGTTACTGTTCCCGTCGTCCTCGTTACTGTTGCTGTCGTCGTCGTCGTTAATGTGGCTGTCGTCGTCGTTACTGTGGCTGTCGTCGTCGATACTGTCGCCGTCGTCGTCGTTACTGTGGCTGTCGTCGTCGTTACTGTGGCTGTCGTCCTCGTGGTTCCCTTGGCTGTCGTCGTCATCGTTACTGTGGCTGTCGTCGTCCTTACTGTGGCTGTCGTCGTCGTTACTGTGGCTGTCCTCGTTACTGTGGCTGTCGTCGTTACTGTGGCTGTTGTCGTCGTCCTTCCTGTGGCTGTCGTCGTCGTCGTTACTGTTGTCGTCGTCGTCGTTACTGTTGCCGTCTTTGTCGTTACTGCTGCAGTCGTCGTTGGTGTTACTGTTGCCGTCGTCGTCATCGTTACTGTTGCCGTCGTCGTCATTACTGTTGCCGTCATCGTCGTTACTGTTGCCGTCGTCGTTGTTACTGTTGCCGTCGTCGTCGTCGTTACTGTTGCAGTCGTCGTTGTTACTGTTGCCGTCGTCGTCGTTACTGTTGCCGTCGTCGTCGTTACTGTTGCCGTCGTCGTCGTTACTGTTGCCGTCGTTGTTGTTACTTTTGCCGTCGTCGTCGTTACTGTTGCAGTCGTCGTTGTTACTGTTGCCGTCGTCGTCGTTACTGTTGCCGTCGTCGTTGTTACTGTTGCCGTCGTCGTCGTTATTGTTTCAGTCGTCGTTGTTGTTACTTTTGCCGTGGTCGTCGTTACTGTTGCAGTCGTCGTTGTTGTTACTGTTGCCGTCGTCGTCGTTACTGTGACAGTCGTCGTTGTTGTTACTGTTGCCGTCGTCGTTGTTACTGTTGCCGTCGTCGACGTTACTGTTGCAGTCGTCGTTGTTACTGTTGCCGTCGTCGTTGTTACTGTTGCAGTCGTCGTCGTTACTGTTGCCGTCGTCGTCGTTACTTTTGCAGTCGTCGTCGTTACTGTTGCCGTCGTCGTCGTTACTGTTGCCGTCGTCGTCGTTACTGTTGCCGTCGTCGTTGTTGTTACTTTTGCCGTCGTCGTCGTTGTTACTGTTGCAGTCGTCGTTACTGTTGCAGTCGTCGTCGTTACTGTTGCCTTCGTCGTTGTTACTGTTGCCGTCGTCGTTGTTACTGTTGCCGTCGTCGTCGTTACTGTTGCCGTCGTCGTTGTTACTTTTGCCGTCGTCGTTACTGTTGCAGTCGTCGTTGTTACTGTTGCAGTCGTCGTTGTTACTGTTGCCATCGTCGTTGTTAATGTTGCCGTCGTCGTCGTTACTGTTGCCGTCGTCGTCGTTACTGTTGCAGTCGTCGTCGTTACTGTTGCCGTCGTCGTCGTCGTTACTGTTGCAGTCATCGTCGTTACTGTTGCCGTCGTCGTCGTTACTGTTGCCGTCGTCGTCGTCGTTACTGTTGCAGTCGTCGTCGTTACTGTTGCCGTCGTCATCGTCGTTACTTTTGCCGTCGTCGCCGTTACTGTTGCAGCGTCGTCGTAACTGTTGCCGTCGTCGTCGTCGTTACTGTTGCAGTCGTCGTCATTACTGTTGCCGTCGTCGTTATCGTTACTGTTGCCGTCGTCGTCGTTACTGTTGCAGTCGTCGTCGTTACTGTTGCAGTGGTCGTTGTTGTTACTTTTGCCGTCGTCGTCGTTACTGTTGCCGTCGTCGTTGTTACTGTTGCCGTCGTCGTCGTCGTTACTATTGCCGTCGTCGTTGTCGTTACTGTTGCCGTCGTCGTCGTTACTGTTGCCGTCGTCGTTGTTGTTACGTTTGCCGTCGTCGTCGTTACTGTTGCCGTCGTCGTTGTTGTTACTTTTGCCGTCGTCGTCGTCGTTACTGTTGCCGTCGTCGTCGTTACTGTTGCCGTCGTCGTCGTTACTGTTGCCGTCGTCGTCGACGTTACTGTTGCAGTCGTCGTTGTTACTGTTGCCGTCGTCGTCGTTACTGTTGCCGTCGTCGTCGTTACTGTTGCCGTCGTCGTCGTTACTGTTGCCGTCGTTGTTGTTACTTTTGCCGTCGTCGTCGTCGTTACTGTTGCAGTCGTCGTTGTTACTGTTGCCGTCGTCGTCGTTACTGTTGCCGTCGTCGTTGTTACTGTTGCCGTCGTCGTCGTTACTGTTTCAGTCGTCGTTGTTGTTACTTTTGCCATCGTCGTCGTTACTGTTGCAGTCGTCGTTGTTGTTACTGTTGCCGTCGTCGTCGTTACTGTTGCCGTCGTCGTCACTACTGTTGCCGTCGTCGTTACTGTTGCCGTCGTCGTCGTTACTGTTGCCGTCGTCGTCGTTACTGTTGCAGTCGTCGTTGTTACTGTTGCAGTCGTCGTCGTTACTGTTGCCGTCGTCGTCGTTGCTGTTGCAGTCGTCGTTGTTGTTACTTTTGCCGTCGTCGTCGTTGTTACTGTTGCAGTCGTCGTCGTTACTGTTGCAGTCGTCGTCGTTACTGTTGCCGTCGTCGTTGTTACTGTTGCCGTCGTCGTTGTTACTGTTGCCGTCGTCGTCGTTACTGTTGCCGTCGTCGTTGTTACTGTTGCCGTCGTCGTCGTTACTGTTGCAGTCGTCGTTGTTGTTACTTTTGCCGTCGCCGTCGTCGTTACTGTTGCCGTCGTCGTCGTCGTTGCTGTTGCAGTCGTCGTCGTTACTGTTGCCGTCGTCGTTGTTACTGTTGCCGTCGTCGTCGTTACTGTTGCAGTCGTCGTCGTCGTTACTGTTGCAGTTTTCGTCGTCGTTACTGTTGCCGTCGTCGTCGTTACTGTTGCAGTCGTCGTCGTTACTGTTGCAGTCGTCGTCGTCGTTACTGTTGCCGTCGTCGTTGTTACTGTTGCCGTCGTCGTTGTTACTGTTGCCTTCGTCGTCGTTACTGTTGCAGTCGTCGTTGTTGTTACTGTTGCAGTCGTCGTCGTCGTTACTGTTCCCGTCGTCCTCGTTACTGTTGCTGTCGTCGTCGTCGTTAATGTGGCTGTCGTCGTCGTTACTGTGGCTGTCGTCGTCGATACTGTCGCCGTCGTCGTCGTTACTGTGGCTGTCGTCGTCGTTACTGTGGCTGTCGTCCTCGTGGTTCCCTTGGCTGTCGTCGTCATCGTTACTGTGGCTGTCGTCGTCCTTACTGTGGCTGTCGTCGTCGTTACTGTGGCTGTCCTCGTTACTGTGGCTGTCGTCGTTACTGTGGCTGTTGTCGTCGTCCTTCCTGTGGCTGTCGTCGTCGTCGTTACTGTTGTCGTCGTCGTCGTTACTGTTGCCGTCTTTGTCGTTACTGCTGCAGTCGTCGTTGGTGTTACTGTTGCCGTCGTCGTCATCGTTACTGTTGCCGTCGTCGTCATTACTGTTGCCGTCATCGTCGTTACTGTTGCCGTCGTCGTTGTTACTGTTGCCGTCGTCGTCGTCGTTACTGTTGCAGTCGTCGTTGTTACTGTTGCCGTCGTCGTCGTTACTGTTGCCGTCGTCGTCGTTACTGTTGCCGTCGTCGTCGTTACTGTTGCCGTCGTTGTTGTTACTTTTGCCGTCGTCGTCGTTACTGTTGCAGTCGTCGTTGTTACTGTTGCCGTCGTCGTCGTTACTGTTGCCGTCGTCGTTGTTACTGTTGCCGTCGTCGTCGTTATTGTTTCAGTCGTCGTTGTTGTTACTTTTGCCGTGGTCGTCGTTACTGTTGCAGTCGTCGTTGTTGTTACTGTTGCCGTCGTCGTCGTTACTGTGACAGTCGTCGTTGTTGTTACTGTTGCCGTCGTCGTTGTTACTGTTGCCGTCGTCGACGTTACTGTTGCAGTCGTCGTTGTTACTGTTGCCGTCGTCGTTGTTACTGTTGCAGTCGTCGTCGTTACTGTTGCCGTCGTCGTCGTTACTTTTGCAGTCGTCGTCGTTACTGTTGCCGTCGTCGTCGTTACTGTTGCCGTCGTCGTCGTTACTGTTGCCGTCGTCGTTGTTGTTACTTTTGCCGTCGTCGTCGTTGTTACTGTTGCAGTCGTCGTTACTGTTGCAGTCGTCGTCGTTACTGTTGCCTTCGTCGTTGTTACTGTTGCCGTCGTCGTTGTTACTGTTGCCGTCGTCGTCGTTACTGTTGCCGTCGTCGTTGTTACTTTTGCCGTCGTCGTTACTGTTGCAGTCGTCGTTGTTACTGTTGCAGTCGTCGTTGTTACTGTTGCCATCGTCGTTGTTAATGTTGCCGTCGTCGTCGTTACTGTTGCCGTCGTCGTCGTTACTGTTGCAGTCGTCGTCGTTACTGTTGCAGTCGTCGTTGTTGTTGTTTCCGTCGTCGTTGTTACTGTTGCAGTCGTCGTTACTGTTGCCGTCGTCGTCGTTACTGTTGCAGTCGTCGTCGTTACTGTTGCCGTCGTCGTCGTTACTGTTGCAGTCGTCGTCGTTACTGTTGCCATCGTCTTCGTTACTGTTGCCGTCGTCGTCGTTACTGTTGCAGTCGTCGTTGTTACTGTTGCGGTCGTCGTCGTTACTGTTGCAGTCGTCGTTGTTACTGTTGCCGTCGTCGTTGTTACTGTTGCCGTCGTCATCGTTACTTTTGCCGTCGTCGTCGTTGTTACTGTTGCCGCTGTCGTCGTTACTGTTGCCGTCGTCGTCGTTACTGTTGCCGTCGTCGTCGTTACTGTTGCCGTCGTCGTCGTTACTTTTGCAGTCGTCGTCGTTACTGTTGCCGTCGTCGTCGTTACTCTTGCCGTCGTCGTCGTTACTGTTGCCGTCGTCGTCGTTACTGTTGCAGTCGTCGTTGTTGTTGTTGCCGTCGTCGTCGTTACTGTTGCCGTCGTCGTTACTGTTGCCGTCGTCGTCGTTACTGTTGCCGTCGTCGTCGTTACTGTTGCCATCGTCGTCGTTACTGTTGCCATCGCCGTCGTTACTGTTGCCGTCGTCGTCGTTACTGTTGCCGCCGTCGTTACTGTTGCCGCCGTCGTCGTTACTGTTGCAGTCGTCGTCGTTACTGTAGCCGTCGTCGTCGTTACTGTTGCCATCGTCGTCGTTACTGTTGCCGTCGTCGTCATTACTGTTGCAGTCGTCGTTGTTACTGTTGCAGTCGTCGTCGTTACTGTTGCAGTCGGCGTTGTTGTTGTTGCCGTCGTCGTCGTTACTGTTGCCGTCGTCGTTACTGTTGCCGCCGTCGTGGTTACTGTTACAGTCGTCGTCGTTACTGTTGCCGTCGTCGTCGTTACTGTTGCGATCGTCGTCGTTACTGTTGCCGTCGTCGTCGTTACTGTTGCAGTCGTCGTTGTTACTGTTGCAGTCGTCGTTACTGTTGCAGTCGTCGTTGTTACTGTAGCCGTCGTCGTTGTTACTGTTGCCGTCGTCGTCGTTACTGTTGCAGTCGACGTTGTTGTTACTTTTGCCGTCGTCGTCGTCGTTACTGTTGCAGTCGACGTTGTTACTGTTGCCGTCGTCGTTACTGTTGCAGTCGTCGTTGTTGTTGTTGCCGTCGTCGTTGTTACTGTTGCCGTCCTCGTTGTTACTGTTGCCGTCGTCGTCGTTACTGTTGCAGTCGTCGTCGTCGTTACTGTTGCCGTCGTCGTCGTTACTGTTGCCTTCGTCGTCGTTACTGTTGCAGTCGTCGATGTTGTTACTGTTGCAGTCGTCGTCGTCGTTACTGTTGCCGTCGTCGTCGTTACTGTTGCTGTCGCTGTCGTCGTTACTGTGGCTCTCGTCGTCGTTACTGTGGCTGTCGTCGTTCCCGTGGCTGTCGTCGTCGTTACTGTGGCTGTGGCCGTTGTTACTGTAGCTGTCGTCGTCGTTACTGTGGCTGTCGTCGTCGTTACTGTGGCTGTCGTCGTCGTTACTGTGGCTGTCGTCGTTACTGTGGCTTTCGTCGTTACTGTGGCTGTTGTCGTCGTCCTTCCTGTGGCTGTCGTCGTCGTCGTTACTGTGGCTGTCGTCATCGTTACTGTGGCTGTCGTCGTCGTTACTGTGGCTGTCGTCGTTACTGTGGCTGTCGTCGTCATCGTTACTGTGGCTGTCGTCGTTACTGTGGCTGTCGTCGTTACTGTGGCTGTCGTCGTTACTGTGACTGTCGTCGTTACTGTGGCTGTCGTCGTTACTGTGGCTGTCGTCGTTACTGTGGCTTTCGTCCTCGTGGTTCCTGTGGCTGTCGTCGTCATCGTTACTGTGGCTGTCGTCGTCGTTACTGTGGCTGTCGTCGTTACTGTGGCTGTCGTCGTTACTGTGGCTGTCGTCGTTACTGTGTCTGTCGTCGTTACTGTGGCTGTCGTCGTTACTGTGGCTGTTGTCGTCGTCCTTCCTGTGGCTGTCGTCGTCGTTACTGTTGCCGTTGTCATCGTTACTGTTGCCGCCGTCGTCGTTACTGTTGCAGTCGTCGTTGTTGTTACTGTTGCCGTCGTCGTCGTTACTGTTGCCGTCGTCGTCGTTACTGTGGCTGTCGTCGTCGTCGTTACTGTGGCTGTCATCGTCGTTACTGTTGTCGTCGTCATCGTTCCTGTGGCTGTCGTCGTCGTCGTTCCTGTGGCTGTCGTCGACGTCGTTACTGTGGCTGTCATCGTCGTTACTGTTGTCGTCGTCGTTACTTTTGTCGTCGTCGTCGTTACTTTTGTCGTCGTCGTCGTTACTGTGGCTGTCGTCGTCGTTACTGTTGTCGTCGTCGTCGTTACTGTTGTCGTCGTCGTTGTTACTGTTGTCGTCGTCGTTGTTACTGTTGTCGTCGTCGTTGTTACTGTTGTCGTCGTCGTCATCATCATTATTATCATCATTATCATTATCATCATCATTATTATTACTATTATTATTATGATCGTCATCGTCAGTAATATTATTATTTAGTACTCCACAATTTGTAGAATATTTGAAAAATTGCTTTTTGTAGGGTACAAATGACGTCTTAGTTTTTGTGGCTGCTTCAGCTCCATACGTTGTGAAAGCAACTAAGGCGATACAAGCATTTTACCCGTAAATTGTAATGTCAGATGAGGTGCATTAATTCCGTTGCAAAGGTCTAATACCATTTCTCAGTGCTGTACCATGGTGTTCCATAAAAGTGTCAAATGGGTACGAGATGGACAGTGCGGACAATCAACATTGTTCTCCTAACACTTGAACATTTCTGGGACCGCCATCTGATTTTGTTCATTTCGTTTGTCTTTGTCGTCATCCAGTAGATTTAGCATATTCTATATTTCGCGAATCTGTAACAGTTGTACGGAGTGACATGTGTACGGTGATAGGTTTTTTTTTTTTTTTTTTTTTTTTTTTTTTTTTTTTTTTTTTTTGCATTTATAAGGAGCCCAAAATGATCCCGAAAATGGTAATGTGAGGTTTACCAGTGTTATCTGCACCTAATGTATTTACTAGTATTTAGGATGCAGAATTATGAAAATTGCAATGCTTCACTGGACCGTAAGGGCTAAGAAAGCAGTGACATTGGTTAGAAATCAGTTAAAACTAAAGTTGGCGTCTGGATTTTATGATTTTATGTACCGTACCGTGTTATAACTATTGTGGAGGTATGGAGTTCAGGAGGCCACCCTAGGGAAGTCCTCAACTATTTAAAACACTCAACAGTATTTAGTAGACTATGCCAACAAAAAGTATATTTCTTATTGGTTTTATATAAGTCTCAGAAAAAATTAAGAAAAAAGAAGACTATGAACTAAACCCAACACAGTTTAGGCAAGGGGAGCCATATCTGCATTCTGGCTAAAGCAGCACATGAAGTGCAAGCGGTGTTGTAAGCGAAAAATAAATGTGCATACAGGAAAAACAGACACAGAAAAGACAAATATTTACGCTGAAGATGTAGGACAACTCTTCAATTAAAGCTACGGTTTTCACTTCATTACCATCACAAAGAAGAGAAAAATAATTGTTATATCCCATTCTACGAAAAACTTTAGGCCGTACTAATGATCCAACTGATTTGATAGGAATCATATTTTAGAAATTAATTTACTTACGAAGATTGAACTAGAAAAGAAATAACAAGTCAGAAATAAAACCAAGCATATGATTTCAAATGGCTTAAGCTCTCCAACTTAATAGCAGCTTAAAATTATTTATAATTTGTGTGAATTATTTACTGAAATTACAGTAAGAGGGCTAGCATAAAATGACATCATCGGTTTTTCGCAAATATAACATGAGCATATTGTAAATAAGTTTATTTTAGGGCATTGCGATGCAACAAATCTAAGATAACAAAGTTTGATGCACTACAGTCATATGACGTTCTCTACTCCTGTACAAATTACTTGAGGCGGCCCTGCCCGTTAAGTACCTCGTTGAGCCCTCCCGGCAATCAACACCTCATAAGGTAGGATATGTGATAGGTGAGGACTACGGATGGAAGGTTTCCAACAGGTCGGGGTTTTTTCAGGGTAGATCTGCATGAATACTCGCTTTTGAGTTCCAGGGAGTGGGTGCGACCTGACAGAGTGTGGGTATTATCACATATAAGACACCCACGACCTTTGAATGTCAAGTTTATTGTTACAATTAGTCCTCTCCACTCGCCACTTTTGACGATGTTATTCGCACATTAGGCGCGAGATTTGAGATTTTCCCATTGCTGTGCGCATGACACGGCTTGTATGTATCTGTGTACGCGCTGTTCCTGAACGTAGGTAGTGAATTACTTCGCACAACATAGTATTTCCGGAGGATTACTAAGCAAAAAAACGGAGTTTGGTGAAATCTTAATGACGTTGTAACGTGTGCAATTTCTCTCATTCACTAACACAGGGTGTTCGATAACCACCTAATGTGAGTTACTCCGTCTATCCACGAACGCGGACTCTGATGCACTTCATAATACTTGTCGCCTCCTTCACACGCCGAAACAGAGTGTTTTTCCTAGCAAACATCGAACGTCGCCATTGCACAAACTTCCCCTTTCTTTCGCCGAATTTTGGACACCTTAGAGGTCATGTGACCTGTTGCTTGTTCCTTATAGGTTGTGTTTCACCCCTACTCTTGAATTTAGTAGCAATTTCTAGTGTATGAGGTATGTATTCCACGCGAATTTCCCTTTCCCACAGTCAAGCTAATTAATGCATAAGCATGTTTGAAAATGTGTATCTTAAATTCCAGAGCCTATTCTATCGTCACGTATCATATGCAGGCCAAGACGTGGGCTGGCGCCAAGGTTCTAGCCTGAACAATGGCACCTTTGTCGGCTAGGAACACAAAGAAATGCCTGTGGGCGAAGGTGTCCATTCACTTTGCTACATTGATACTTTGGGGTATCCTGCTTTCAATAATATATATCGGGATTGCCTGTTTAGTTTCTGCACTTGTATATTTAATCATTATCCTCTATATTTATTATAACCTTGTTTAATTCATGTTGTGGTATCTATCCGCCCTTAACTATGCGTTGAATAGGACTTTCGCGGTTATTATTACAATGTTATGCCTAACAGGGACGGTATCATACTCTTATAAACACTTATTCTCCTATATATTTCATATTAATCCAATTAAATATCGTCTTATTCCTAATTTTTTATATGCAAGAGTATATGGAAATTCCTTGGAGCTTAATCTACACTCATATGCTTTAGCAGCTGGTGGCTATGAAATTCCGTTGCTTTTGTATAATCAAGCCATTAAAAATGAGAAGTGCTAAATTGAGAAAAGAAAATTTATCAAACTTTTTCTTAAAAATTTAAGCAAATAACGAGGAGTAACTTAAATAAATTCTCTACTCATAAAATATATTTTACTAGATTGTTTTAAAGAGCCACATATTTTCTGTGCTGTAGGAATTTGTCTTTGCGGATTACTAGTCATCTGATATAAGGAGGATCTCTGAGGATATTTCCAGTAAATTGAATACTAAAATTCGTTTTAATGATAATAACTTAAATGTTTGTTATATTAATCACAAGTTTTAAAGCTATTTTTCAGCACAATTTTCGAATATTAATGTTTGTAAAAGTTAATCGGAGATGGAGTATACCTCTGAAGATATTCTTGCCTTGCCCTGAAGGATAAAGAGTTTAAATAGGAAGATTCGTATATAACGGTATTTTACCTAAATTTATTTGCAACAATTTACAAACCAATAGAATGATACGATTACTTAAAGCGATACTTGCCGATGCTGAACAAACGTATAACAGAGTGTCATGTTTTTTAAACTTAACGTGTTATGTGTTACAGCGTTACATAAAATACGTCCATATGTTTTATGGATGAAACATTAAAACCCTCTGAATAGTATGTCATTATTGTGTCAAATAATTGCAAGTTCAAATCCTGCAACTTAGGGAATGTGTGGAAATTACAAGTACATTAATAAAAGGAAAGTAGAAGTTATGAATAAGCACATGAATGAGGTCTGGGACAGCACCAAAAATAGGGTATAGTGAAACCTTCTCGCTTTCATTGTGGTCTCAGGAGGGAAGGGTTGAAGGGGAGATCGGATGACCCACCAAATCCGGACGATGATATGACCTAGCAGGCAAGCGCTCCCTAGCGATTCCAACAGACACCAGTACTTACGCTGACAAGCTCTACCTATGCCAATCGCAGCCTAGGGATGGTAATAATTCCGCTAAACACCAGGTAGAAGTCTCTCCACATCGCAAATTTCACCGTGTGCCACAGCACACAAACCACCATGGTCTATAATTTTGAAACAGATGAGAAGAATTTCGTGAAAAAATGGAACCGTTGCAGCATTTGGCTACCGACCTGTGGCAAACAGGAAATAAGAACTTTGGTATTAGTTTCCAACTTTATAGGAATCGAATTCAGGATCTCTCAAATTCAAAACCCATTCCTGTGGTATAACATCCCTTCCATGAAAAGAAAGGCCTTGAAGTATAATTAGGCTGCTTCAAATAAATCAGATCTGTTAAAAAGACAATACTACATGAAAATATACACTACTAACCTACACTCATGGTAAATAATGATTTAGAAACAAAATAATAATTAATAACTAAATTATGTACGGGTCAACTGCCTTAATTATTTCGGACATGATATTGGATATGATATAGGCTTAAATTTGGTCAAACTCCAGAGAAACTTTGGAACAAATTAACCGGTTCTTCTTTTTAGGAAAATGGTAGAGAAACAAAACTAGAATTTTATAAAGTAATAGCATTTTCTATTAAGTCTGTAAAAAATAAATAAAATTCAGGAAGTAAAATATCGGCCTCAGAATGAAATTTCTGAGAGGAATTAAAGCCTGCACTAATCTGTATCACGTGAAAATGAAACAATAATAGAGGAAATAAAAATACTTTATCAGAAAGATAGAATAATACATAATAAAGAATAGTGGAAAAACATTAAGAAGAAATGTCAGATGCAAACATTGATTAAACACATATTAGAATATGAAGCTAGTGGAAGACGATCTGTGGGTAGATACAGAAAAGTGGTTGAAACATATTTAAAATGGAATAGTGGGCAAGTTACTGCTTGTACGTAGAAGCGAAGATGAAAAAAAACATAAAAATATATGGATTATGTTTGGGAGCAAAGACTCTAGATATGTATGTATGTGGTCAAAAGCCTAACCATGATGGAAATAGTTGGAACATGATACTGCCTATTTTTGTTTCTCTCACTGTTCCCAACGTCTTGCGCCGTCCGCATTGTGAGTTCTGCCGGCATTACCCCAGAGAAAGAAAACGAAACGTTTGGGGATACTTATCTATAAAAATGTATTCACCGTGGAGATGCTTCCTGCTCCCTGAGGACGAAAGGAAGGAAATAGGATTCGCTACCATTTCTGTAAGAAGACATTTTATTTTCTGCTCGTTTTCCTGAAGCTGTTTTCTTTGGTAAGCCGACACAAAATAAACGTATGTGTGTGGCAAAGAAACCATGTTCACATTCGGCTCGATCTAAAGGCGTACTGTTAGTGGTCGGAAGAACTGCGGTCATTTAGTAAATTTAGAAAAATATCCATATGAAAATAACTTATGTTACATTTTACAGATTTAGCGTTCTCCTTTCGGCTATTTGCTGCTCTACACGAATGGGTGATAACATTACGGACGAAACTAATGTGAGAAGCCATCCTATGTGGAAGGAGTGGTAGGAGGAGAAGGATTTTTGGGTTGTATATTGTCAAAATGTGAGAGTACGGAGGAATAGAGGGGTAAACGCTTACTGCAATCGTTTATCACCTAGAATGGAGGCTCAAAGTTTTTTGGACGCCACCTGTAGGCAGAGAAGTCGGGGAGAGGAGAGAAAAGCGTTAATATAAGGCCAGAAAACGAATATCTGTGAAGGCTATAGTAGTTTAGGTATAGTGTTATAAGAGTTTAATACACCGTCTAGGTTTAATGATTTTAATGTTACATAATGTAGCTCCGTTCTCACTGTTTGTGAGCTGTATTTATATTTTATAACGATACTATTTTAAACATCATAGTGCAAAATAATAAATAGTAATACGATTCGCCATTGTTTAGGCTTTCTTTGTACGTATTTAAGATGTTATATTGAATATGTTTTCCTAGCGTTTACGTGTAAGAGTGTTTCCTTATAGCGGGGTCCTGGTTTCTTTTTGATATGTTTTCTGTGTTTTTAAACCTTGCTTATCATTCTCTTGTTATCGCTTGTGTGCAATTGATATGGGTTAAAATCTACATCCTTTATTTTTTAAAATAAATACGCTCAATCCTCAGTTATTATTTTCGCCTATATCTACTATTTTATCGGAAGTGTTGTTCTCGTTTTCTGCTACTTTTTCCTCTAAATAATCTCCCTCCTGAACATAACAAAACAGGAAAACAATAAAATTACGGCCAACTTTATTTACTCTTGTATACAATGTGTAACTTTTAAAACACTATACCAGCACACATGTCAGTGGTTGGAAGGAATTAGTAAGCAGGATTATATTTGATTGTTGAGGGATATACCACAGGTGTTTTAGACCATCATGTGAACCTCAAAAGCGCGGACGTCTGCTCTCTCATTCTGTATACCTGTCAAACGATAGGTTTACGCAGGCAACTGTGATAACACATCCTAGCAGGGGAAATGGTTACAGTAAGAGCGATTCCTCCAAGAGAAATGTAGGAATTTTCTGAAATTGGTTTATGGCCCTCCGTTGACTATTATGTCAGATAATAATAGCCATAGTGATTAAAACCACTCAATGCTGCAAGCTTACTCTTGAGTGCATATATGCGATCCTCAGAAATTGTTAAATTGCACCCAATGCAGGGATAGCAACGACGTAATAAGTTTTATAAAGTTGATCTAAAGACAAATAAATTATTGCAGTTGGAATTAGACTAAAATTTAAATATCTGGTAGAAGAGCTGAGCTTCCTTTCAGGGAGAAGCATAAGAAAACAATAGAACAGCTTAATGCTAAAGAGAATACGTAAATCCAGCACACTTAAAGGCACATATACGAGTCAGAAGCTTGTTCTTAAATATGAAATTTGAGGCATGGCGAGTTTCAGATACAAGGCAATATGTCGGTGACATGTAGACAGAACAGCTTGAAAATCTTCCATAATGTACAATAATTTTACTGAACATTTAACTTCTATTTTCATGTTAGTCAATATGTTTTATTCGTATCAACAGTGTACACCCTAAAATAGCCATTTTGATTCCTTTCTTTCACTATTTAATATGCTTAACATTACAGTTTAAATGTTTCAAACTGCAGGAATACTCGATATAAACTTGCAGATAACGCAGCTGCGTTATGTTGAACCCCTATGCCATATTGTCAGTTTCCGCTATAATGTCTCCGAAGCAAAGTTGTGTGGCGGGCCACAGCCGGCGCGTAGCTAGCGCTGAACGCTTGCTGAGGGAGAGGGAGAAACAGAGAGAGAAAGAGACAGATATATTCTGGAATTTCTCGCAGCATCGTAATTGTTATCGTGCGATCGATTACATTCTAGAAACAATAACTGCAGGTATAAAAGCCGGCAAAGTGTTAGTTGCTGGTGAGTTGCTAATGAGCTGTTAATTCTCTGTGTACAGCTATCTGAAGTGTACCGCCAGTGATTTCTTTGTGAAGATACTTTGAGGACAGCGTTTGTGTAAGTTACGTCATTCTGCTGCTGTCAGGGTTGTACAATGCGTGTTTTAATTGTAATAAAGAGAATCTTAAATTTCTGAAAACAAGACCCTTAATTCTACGAACGCACTAAACCACATTTTTTGTTAGGAGTAGAATACGATGCTACGAGCTACATTGGCCAAGATATAGAGAAGATGGAAGAAATGAAGACTTCTGACGACAACCTCACCGCCGAACTGAAAGACATTAATTCAGCGAATGACACCCCCGCTGCGAAGATGGAAGTGTCAAATAACAGCCTGGCCACGAAGATGGAAACGACAAATAAACACCTGGTTGCGGAACTGAAATAAATAAAAAAAGTGAACGACAGCCTTGCAACGGAAATGAAGGCTGCAAATATGATCCTCGCTGCGAAATGACTGATATGTAGGCAACATAAACCATAGAAATGAAGGCTGCAAACGAAGTGCACGCCGCCAAATTCGAAGAGCAGCTTGTCGGCGTTAGAGATGACGTCAGGGAACTGGGCAAGCGGATGGGTCAAGTGGATGAGTGCGACGAAGACCTGGCGAACCGCGATAACGACATAGAAGGAAAGGCCGACAACAACACCAAGTTCCTGAACACCATGCTGAAGGATATCGGCGTCAAACCATCGAAGGACGACGGCATTTCAACTATCGAGGTCTTCCGCTACCAATGCGATACAGTGGCCAAGCACAACAAGTGATCGCCAGAGGAAGAGTTCGCACAGTAAATAACCAGCCTCCAGGGACGGGCCTCAGAGGTACTAAACGCGGTCCAGACAGCGAACATCTGAAATTCCCTGGAAAACAGCTTCGGAAATCAACGCTTGGCCGCAAACTACCGCAGTCAGCTGAAGTCCAGGACGCAGCAGCCAGGGCAAACGCTGTAGGAGTTCGCCCTGTCATCCGAATAGCCTTTCAGCAAAGCCATGATCGACTTCCCACGCAGATTTTTATCCTGAGAATCAACCTACTCCTTTGTCGATGGAGTACGAGATGCCGAGATATGTCAGCACCAAATGCTTGGCGGCTACAAGACCATCCACTAGGCGCTAACGGCCGCATTGAGAATGAAGGTGGCCAAGTTGACGGCTCCCCATCTTCAAGAACAAGGAGTATCCACTACAATGGAGACCGAAAACCATCCGAGAAACGATGGCGAAGACTAAGTGGTGTGCGTTGGGTGTGTCGCCAGTTGGGACACATGGAGAGAGACTTATCACACCAGGAAGAACAGCCGGAAGAAGATTAAGGGCCGGCGAGGTGAGTTGCACGTCGGCGCCGTCACCTTCATGCCCTCGAGTGTCACTGCGCGCCGTCAGCCGTCGGCAAAATCAAGCGGACCATACCAACTAGTGACTGCATCCGCCGGCACCTTTCCCGTGGATAGGGAGGCGATGGTCCAGTTCACCTTGGGACTCAGTGGCGTGCATCTTTGAGTGTTCACAG
This sequence comes from Mantis religiosa, assembly GCA_030765055.1. NCBI lineage: Eukaryota > Metazoa > Arthropoda > Insecta > Mantodea > Mantidae > Mantis > Mantis religiosa. The sequence goes on from JAUKNK010000204.1 coordinate 765,890, forward strand.
TGGAGGTAGCTGAGGAGGTTATACTTTGATTTGATGACCTCAGGAGCTACGATGCGCCGGCCGACGTAGGCAGGAAAGTCCTGCGGCTCAATGGAGAAGAGGTGATACTCCGGAACCCTAAGAACGCCTTGGAATCTGCAGGATAATTCTGAGAGAAAACGTGTTTGTTCCCGAGAGAAGCGAGGGAGTGGTGACGGCGCGATTGGAAGGTGGGCGGACAAAGAACTTGATGCTGCACCGGAAGATGCCTGTGCACGAAATCTGTGTGGCCCAGATATTGTTACGTGCCGAGAGGAGTTGCCGGTGAGGCGTCCCAAATCAAAGGATGCGTATAAAGACATCCAGGCCGGGAAGCAAATGGGTACGTGTGAGCTCGTTGTCAGTATAACGCCACTCCACAAGACCCAGGAGCCGAAGCCGACGCAGCACCTGGGGCCAAGGCTGGAAGGCTTATTGGTGGGGGAGGCAGTCTGACTAACCGCAGAGCAGCTTGAGAAGATTCGTCAACTGCTGAGGCAATATCAGCGAGTCTTTGGCCAAGGCATAAGCGACTACGGCCGCACGGAACGAGTACTTCACCGCATCGTCACCGGAGACGCAAGGCCTATTCGGTAACGACCCAGACGCATTCCGCTGGCAAAACGAGCGGCAGTACAGGATATACTGGAGGCCATGAGATCCAGTGGAGTTATTGAAGTGTCTGACAGCCTTTAATGTTCCCCTGTGGTTTTTTAAAAAAGAACGTTTCTGGGTGGACTACAGGAAACTGAACGCTCTGATCAGTATGGACTGCTTCCCCTTACCCAGGATTGACGACACCCTGGAAGCGCTTGCTGGTGCATAGTGTTTCTCGAGCCTAGACCTGAATTCAGGTTACTCGCGAGTGACACTACAGGCAAGAGACAAACAGAAAGATGCATTCTGGTCAGGCTACGGGTATGGCAGTACACAGCTATACCCTTTGGGCTCCGCAAAGCACCAGCTTCCTTCAAATGTCTCATGGAGTCAGTGATGATAGGATCGACTAATGACGCCTGCCTGCTATAGCTGGGCGTTATGTCGTCGGCAATACAAACGTAGACCATCTCGACCATACGTGCCGTCCTGACATTCAAATCTCCATATGACTCATATATTTCCCCGGTAGAACACTAAGGGCTCTCGCATTCGAGATACAAAGTTTGTGGCGAATTACTACCATACGTTCTTGAGTCCCAGGCTTCATCGTTTAACGTTGGCCAAGGTAGCTAAAAAGGTAAGCGCAACTGGACGGAAACCAGGAGATCCAAGGTTCAAATCCCGACCATGGCATTGAATTTTTTATGTTGACTCTATCTATCAAAATCCTTAGCCTACATACGGCTATTATGGAGAACTGACTAATTTCCATCAACTAACTAACATAATAAGAGTTAAATGTGGAAGCCTGGGACTCAAGTGCTTACGATAATAAGTCGTCACAAACAGTGTATCTCAGATACCAGAGCCCTAAGTTGGTCTTCCGGGGAAATATATGGGTCAAATGGAGAAATAAATGTCAGGACGGCACGTTGGCCATGTTACCTCAAAGGGTAATAGCGACTGGGCGGAAACAAGGAAATCCCTGTTTCAAATCCCGGCCACGGCATTGAATTTTTCATATTGACTCTATCTACCTTTTCCAATTTTGGGTCAAATCATTTCCTCCATATCTGTATTAGTACTTGAATAATTAGCATTTTGCTATGTTTATTGTTTTGGTGATGTGCACTGATTCGTTATAATTATAAATTATTCCAACTATAAAATTGAGGTTATATTTGGGAATTAAATGCTTATTGTCTACGTGGGTATATATAAAACCCATAGGGTGACCTTTCATAGCCCACCTTGAACAGTTTTATTATGTTAGTGTATTTCAGTGTCCTTTTTTTGTTATGTACAATATTTACATGCGCTTATTTTGCACTTTTGTTTACACACACACACACACACACACACACACACACACACACACACACACACACACACACACACACACACACACACACTTCACTATATACACTGCTCCGTGCGGCAGCGTGCTGGTGTCTCCTGGCCTGCTTTGGCGGCGGTCTCTGCATGTGGGGAAGGTCTGGGCCGGAAGGACTTGGGCGCGCATTGTGCTGCAACGGTGGCATTAGAATACTTTTATGCGTGCATGCTTACGGTGTTTTGGTTCACCTTTCCCGATGTTGTTAATATTTGGATTGCTATGTTGCCGTATGTGCGCCCAGATGGAAGAGGCTCGTTTTATTACGGCCTCGGGGATGTAGGGGATATGGGTTTCTTGATGAAGCCAGGCAGTAGTCGTGCGGATAGGGACACATAGGATTTTACGGAAGGAGAGGTTTTGTATGGTTTGTGGGTACTTTAGGGTGGTTCTGGAGGTGTTGGCCCAGAACACGCAGGCGTACAGGACCACGGATAAAATAAAAGATTTGTAGAGCACAATCTTAGATCGCAACTTTAGCTCCTAAATATGGGGGTGCACATCATTAATCGCTGCCGCCGTTTGTTGGCGCTATATTTTAGGTGGGTGGTCCACTGCATCGTGCGTGTCAAGGTCACGCCGAGATACTTGACCTGCTGACGGCTGTGCAATTCTTGACCATCGACCGCTAGGTCCATTGCCAAAGGGCGCCGCTTTGTAAAATGTATAAGCTGGCATTTGTTCGCATTAATTTTGATTTTCCAGTCATGAAGCCATGAAAGTAAGCGGATAATGTGCCGCTGCATCTCTAAAAGTCCATAACGAGGATTCTTATGATGGTTGTATATTGCAGTGTCGTCAGCATAAATTGCAACCTTGCATCTGGCGTCCACGGGAAAGTCGTTGGTGAAAAGTATGTACAGGAAGGGAGACATAATGGTCCCTTGTGGTACGCCAGCCTGCATCACTCTCTCCTTTGATGAGGAGCTACCCACTTGGACTTAGAAGTGCCGATTTTATAATAAATTATGCAGCAATGTGAAGCAGAAACCTCAGGTTCCAAGAGCGAAAAGATAACTAGAAATTAATACAACAGTAGAGATCATAAATAAGCATAGTGGGAATAAATGATATAAGAAACGTACCGGTTAGGCAGGGGATGTTGAACTCGTTCCAGAACACCCTTCATCAGCCCCCACAGATACATGTAATCGTGTGAATCAGGGTAGCATTTTCAATAATTGAGCAAATACAGGATACCCCGACCATTTTAACCTATTAAATGAAATAACCGTACCAACATTCAATGATGACAGGGACAACGCGATGCGTTATATAATGGACGTAGAAGCATATTTCAATCTTAAAAACATCCCGGAGGAATACAAAATGCTTATTATTAAGAAAGGCTTACAGGGACGATCACTCACGTGGTTTCGATTAGCAGTTGGTGACCATACCAGGTATGCAGAATTTCGACAAAACTTTCTCACCAAATATTGGAATGGTGCCACACAATATGCTGTGCGGACCAAAATAAATAGAGGGATATATCTGCATAGGGGAACACAGATGGTCGACTACTTTCTAGACCTAGCACAACAGAGTAAAATGCTTGATCCGCCGATAGAGGACCACGAATTCATTAATCTTGTGATAAAACATTTCCCAGAACATATAAAGAACCATTTAATAGTAGCAAGACCGAACACTATAAACGAGACGATCGAACTTCTGACGGCACTGCAACCACAGATGACGGACTCAAACACAGGACCACCAGAGGGCAGACCGGTATACAATGAACCGAATCTTAGTGGGACCAGGGCATACAACACAGGAAATACCCGGGGAAATGACATCGCCCAGAATAGAGAACGATATAGAGACCATGTACCCGCCTTTGAACAGAGAAACTACAATACACGCTACCAAAGACAAACCCGAGAAAATCCCCAACATTTTCAGGAACCACAACTACATAACGTACATTGGGTACGTACACAAAGACCCCAGCAAAGGAGAAACGGCTACGACAGGAACACGACAAGAGAGAGAAGATACAATGCTTTTAGGAGACCCTATACGAACGACATACAACGAGAAAATCCACCAGGACGTAATTGGACAAATAATGGACATTACCAGGAAAACCGACCCGCCGTGACAGACAACCGGACAGAACACATGAACAGTAGGGAAAACCAACAAACGTCGAGGCAAGATAACCCAGGCAATACATCCCCAACGACAGTATATAATAACAATGGTGCAGTGACACGACAGAAGTGGTTTGCAAATAAGACGTTCGTCCCAACTACACACACATCTCTAAACGGCGCAACGAACACACTCAACCAGGAAAACTAGATATGGGTAGGATAACGTTCCCGAATCCGACCCCGAGGTATGTGAAACAAGATGGGAACAAGAGCAAAGCTGTAGCAAAATTACAAATAAAGGCAGATGAGACAGAGGCGGAAAGTGACAATACGACTGGAAAAATAAAACAACCGGACATTGTAGAAACACCACAAATAGAAATCACCATAAACGAAGAAACTTATCAGGCAACCTTGGATACAGGAGCAACTGCTTCTGTATGCAGTTTAAAAATTTTTAACGACCTAGAAATGAAAGGTTTACGTCTACAAACACTACCCACAAAGAACGTATATATTTTGACAGCCATCAACAGAAAAATACAACGCATTCAAAAACAAACAGTGATACCCTTTCGTTTAGGACAATTTTCACGTTGAACTCATTTTCTTAATAATACCACATTTGGCAGTTCAAATCATTTTAGGAAGTGATTTCCTAGAGGCATTTAAAGCCAACATCAACTATGCAGGCAGGTATTTAACTATACGACGAGATAACGAAGAGGCAACGATCGGGTTCTCTCAGCTGACTGATCAGGTCATTAACTTAACAGAGGCAGAAAACCTATTAGAGAAAGGAACCTTTTTTGTACAATACGTGCAGGTAAAATCAGGTGTTCACATTGCGGAACTTAGAATCCAGGAAGTAAACAAAGACGATAAAGCTGAGGATAATTTTGGAGACACCTGCGAGAGCAAGGAAGATCCAGGTAGAAGAAACGAAACCAGTTACACACACATCACTATCAGAAATGGCTCTCTGGACGTAAGAGAAAATGAACCTTTCCAACAAGGAGAGACAGAATCAACCTTTAGATTTCCCATGAAATACCAGATCCGTATGTAAACATATGGACCAAAATAAATGACAAAGTGCAGGGAACCACGCAAATAAACGACAGCCAAAAACAAATTCTTTTCTCCGTTTTATGGAAGAATAAAAAATGCATTTACAGAAAAAACAGGCTTATGTACATCATTCTGTTATGAATTTCACATAAAAGAAGTAAATCCCTGGCGCTACAAATGTAGGAACATTCCTATGAATTTAAAACAAGCAGTAGATGAAACCATCAAATAAATGTTAAAACAGAATATTAAACAGGAATCAAGTACGCCCTACATAAACCCTGTGTGCATTGTACGTAAAAGTAATGGGAAGGCACGCATTACCACAGATGGCAGACACCTGAACAAATTTATTATGTCAGACCACTTTAGGACCCTCAGTATAGAACAAACACTAGCCAGCATAGGAAGAAAGAAATGGTTATTCTCAATAGATCTTACAAACTCATATTTACAAATTCCCACACATCCACACCTAAGAAAATTCACCGGATTCTTGTACCAAGGCCGCGTGCTAGAATTCACAAGATTGCCTTTCGGCTTATCAGTGAGCGCAAATGCTTCCTTAAGAGCCATGTATGCAATATTTAAAGATAATGCGCAAGAATTCGTGACAGAGTACGTCGATGACTTCATTATTCACGACAGGACAATAGAAGAACACACACAGCATTCAGATTATGTCATCACAAAACTGGGAACATGGGCTGACCTTGAATTTAGAGAAGACAAAATTCTTCCAGTTGGAAACAAAATTTTTGGGATACAACATTTCGGAGAAAGGAATATCAACAGACAAAGACAGAATTAAAGCAATCAAGGAAATCCCACCTCCGAAAAACATTAGACAGTTACGCCGAGTATTGGGCATCTTCCAATATGAGGCACGCTTCCTAATTAATTATGCGAAAGAGATAGCACCTCTGAGAGCATTATTAAAGAAAGGTACAACACGGCGATGGAGGAACGCACACCAAGAAGTTTTCATCAGGGTGAAAGCGCTATTCGGACAAGCAATCTTGCTAGAACGCCCACGCAGCGACAGAACTTTTTATATATACACCTACGCATCAAGTTCAGGTTTTGGAGCAATCCTATGTCAACGAGACGACCAAGGAAACCAATGTGTCATAAGTACGGCGTCGAGGAGCCTGACACACACGGAGAAGATGGCCTGTGTCACAGAACAAGAAATGGCAGCCATTTTTTCGCGATTCAAAAATTTCATGATTTCATCTTTAACTGCAAAATAACAATATTTTCGGACCATGTGAGCCTCTCCTTCATAAATAATTGTAAACTGACAAGGACCAAAATCTCCCGATACATACATGAAAATATGTCGCATGACGTCACCATTATACACATCCCAGGAAATCAAAACATTTTCGCAGACACATTGTCACGGTTGAACACAAAAGGCGACATACCTGAATGCATAGGTTACACACAAAGAGAAGTTTACGTGTTGAAACTAGACCTGCAGGTCAACAAAGAATTGACCAAACAAATAAAGAACATTAAGAAAATCCAACAAGAAGACGACAAACTTTCTAAAATTTTAACAACAGGTCCTGAAATTCAGAAAGACACAAAAGGATTATATGGCAAACGTGATGGAATCCTTTATAAACTTCAAGGTAGACAACATCCAACATGGCGAACATAAGCCCCACGCGTCTTTGATAATCTCATATTTGATTCATTTCATACAGCAATTATCCAAGGGGGATAGGAAAAACGTGTTTGACGATAGAGGAGTATTTTTATAACCCTCGGCTCCAACACAAAGTACGGCAACATATATTTGCCTGCATTATCTGCCAAAAAGCAAAATCCATGAACGTGAAATACGACACTCCACCAATATCAATATTACGCGACAAACCCCTAGCTCTCGTCACAAAAGATGCTCATGGACCGAAGCCTACTGGAACGGCTGGAATGAGATACATATTCGTAATGGTGGACGTATTTACCAAATTCACCAAATTATACCCGATGAAGAGGCTAACAAGCGCGAATTGGGCAAGCAAAGGCTTAGACGATTTTATACCGAGATATGGTAAAATGGACGCCATTTTGGCTGATAACGCATCCATACACAAAGGCAAACATTTCGTAAATAAAATAAGAACATCAGGTATCAAAATATATAACTCCATAGCATACCACACGGAAAATAACCCGTGCGAGAGATCGATGAGGGATCTATCCATCTACCTGCGAATATTAACATACCGGAAAAGACATACCTCGTGGGTCCCCCAACTACCACTAATAGAAAAAATCATGAACAAGACGATTAACCCTAACACTGGTATAGCCCCAGTCAAGCTGCACCTAAACCAAACGTCAGAAAGCATTTTCCCAGGCTTAAAAAGAGCAATTAACACAGAAGAAATGAACGAAATCCAGCAAATACAAGAAGCCTACAAACGCCTGAGGAAACGAGCAGAAACTAGAAATAAAAGGAAGAAAAGATACAGAAATAAATGGACGCCGAACATAGGAGATAAGGTGCTATTGAGAACCCACAACAAGTCTACAATGCTTAACAAAACATTACAAAAACTGCATATCCTTTGGGAAGGGCCGGCTATGATCGTTGCGCAATTCGGCGATCGTTCTTTTGAGCTGGTAGACTATAAAACGAAGAAAAACATAGATAGATATAACATAGTACTATTACGACCCTTTAAAGAACTGGAAATCACACATACTCAAACCATTACCTGACGCAAACCGGAGTCACTGAACTCATTAATGTACGGCACAGGTAATTAGTAAACACCACTTTGTTCCAAAGAGAATAAATACGCACGTTTCATAGAAATAAGAATAACGGACATAAAGAATAAACGCGACGGAAATTAACTATAATATAAACAAATACTACACCTGGTTATCCTAATAAAAAAAGTACTTAGAATAAGTTAGCGGAACATACAAGGAATTATAAATACAAGTGCCGAACACAAAAGCAAGCACGACATTGAAGTGACGCGAGTGACAGTGTAAGGTTCACTATACTTAAAGAGGCAATGTAAAGCCCAAAAGACAACAACAAAACAAATAAGGTAAATAAATAGAGAAAATCAGAGACAATCCAAAAATGCAGGATCAGATTGGTAACGTAATGTAAAATATAGGACAAATCGAAAACTAAAACAATATGTAACAATGTATATAAGGGTATAAATGTATAAGTGTATGTATGTATTTTACTGTAAAAAAAATAAAAAACAAACAAAAACGCTCTAAAACTCCTTGCTTGTACTTACGTTGACGAAGGGAAAGAGGAGAAACTAGGTAACAATTGTCAGCGTTAGTACGCCAGTTAAACTTTGAAGGTCGCGGTTTAGTGGGACTTTCGAAGGAATTTGAAATTTTTCCCAACTTGTGAGAAAAAGAGCGATATTCCTCCGAAGGGCATTTGAAGCAGAAACCTCAGGTTCCAAGAGGGAAAAGATAACTAGAAATTAATACAACAGTAGAGATCATAAATAAGCATAAGGGGAATAAAAAGGGAATAAATGATATAAGAAATAAAGTTAAAAAGAGTATTCGAAATAGCAATATAGTGTAAATGAAGGAAAAATCGGACAGGAGTTGCTTCTGGGCACAGAGACACGAGGCAGGAAATAATAACAATGGAACAAAAACCGTCGAAGGTTACCCCGACATTAAGACGCCAGTAAGTATGCGAAGCTTAAGGGAAATTCAGCCAAGCATGATAGAATACCGTTATGACGCTGAGAGATCATACAACCCAAAGGGGTGGAAAATATTACTGCCGCATAGGAAAGACAGACGGAGGTGACAAATAAGAGAAAATTAAAGAAACAAACCCTGCTAATAAAATGTAGAGTAAACCACGTGATAGGCGTAAAATAGTAAAGGAATAGAAAATGGGCGGTGATAGGCGAGAAAAGCTAGAATAGAAGCTGCGAATACGACGGGGGAAAGAGCGCCACTCTGGTACTTCATACGACGGGAAGAAGACGTGTTATTGGGAGAGAAGTAGGATCCGAAGTGGCAGTCCGAATTAGAGTTATGGTCTCGAAGACAGTGCAAATATAGGGAATAAAAGAATTTCGCAAAGCGAAGTAAAAACATCGTAAAGAGGAAAGAAAAATTAGGAAGACAACGAAAGTGTTAGCAAGAGAGTTACGTGAGCAAGGTTAAAGAAAAATAAAGGAATTGAGAGTCGGTCAGCACGACTTTTCATAACCAAACCCTGAGAAATAGATCCCAGCTCACCGACAATTAGACAAAACACCAACTTTTTCATCTCACCCTAAAACCCTTCATACTCCATCCCTAACCAAGCACTCAAAAGGACAACGAACCGAAAAAGAACCCACACCAAATGGTGGAGAATTTTGGAGTCCAGGAAACTCTCGGTTCAATTTGTAAATCAGGCCGTTGTGCCAGCACCGATGAAATGCGGCTTCTACGTCCAAAAATGAAACATACTTCGTGTTGTAATCAGTACTTCTCCAGATGTGGATTCCAAAGCAGAGATATACTGCTGCCTTCCGTGGCACTTTTCAGACGCAACGTGATAGAGCGAGGTTTCTTCTCCCTGTAGCGAGTTCTCTCCCGCTCGTTGTAGTGTTCCTCGACAGAGATCTTCCTGATGGGAACAGATTTTCTTCTTTATTGCTTCGATGTGATGCGTCACAGTTTCCCCTCCTTGTTGCCTCATTTGTTGTTGGTATCTATAGTTAAGCAGTTCATAGTTATAATGCAAATACTTTCTTCTATCCTTTGCCTTCTCTATGGCTTCACTCTTGTAAAAATTGCGTATGGCAGGCTTCAGAGTGAACAGCCACGGATGTAACTTGTTGGCGGTTCTACTCTTCGCAGTTCGCGTCCCGCTTATCCACCTCTGTTGAAACTTGGATTTAAGCATCGCATCGTGTAAGAGGGCATTGTTTAATTTCCAGGAACATCTTCCAATCGGAGGTGGTCTTTCAGTGTGCATTATTTTCATGATCAATATATAATGAACGCTAAATGGCACTGTTCTCACTTGGATATCCTGAACCTGTGATGTCATCGTCTCGCTTACGTAAAACCTATGTACTCGCGAAGCAGCAGAGTTACGATGGAAGGTAAACTCGAAATAGTTGGCATGTTTTTCGCATGCATCCTGCAGTTTTAAGGACTTGTACAAACTATCTAACACTGGCGAGGGGTAATATTGGCCCTTCTGTTCTTTGGCATTTATGACACAATTGAAATCTCCTCCGAGGATCAAGTTGTCTTATTATGGCGCAAAAAGAAAGGTAATTCCTTAGCCAGGAATTCCTCACGTTCCTTTCGTCTGTGGGACCCAGATGGCAAGTATACGTTAACTAATAAGGTGTTATTTTCAGTCAATAGAGATGAAATTCTACCACTCGCATGCGTTCCTGTAAGGCGCACATTTTGCACGATACACTATTGCTGTACCACGCTGTTCCCCTCCTACGTTTGATATATAGGTACATTGGGGCCAAAAGAAATCCAGACAATGCTCGTTATTTTCTTGGACAAACAGGAAATCAATGTCATAATCAAATTCATTGTCGCGCACTAATGTTTTCTTTGTGTAGTTCCGCAAACAATTTACATTCCCCGATTCAAGTTTTGGAGGAGGAGTCCCATCAACAACACCGGAAAAAGAAGTTGCTAATACGTAATGCCGCCACTGACTCACTCTTGGTCTACCGGCTTGTTCTTCTTTTTAGATTTCCTTGTTTGTGATTCCTCCTTTGTATCCGGATCTTTTTTCTTACGTTTGTCTAATCGAGGGTCACGATTGCTAACTTGCACTCCACGCACATAGGCTGTATCATTACATTACTGTCTTCCAAAGTTTCACCTACTGCCATTTTCTCCGCTAGGGGGGCCGAAGTTGCTGGCTTAGTCGCTGCTGAATTATGCTCAATCTTGTCGTCCAATACTGTCGTTTCACCATCTGCTATATATTCACTTCGTGGTGCTTCAACCACCACTGAATCCGTCGAACACTGGGACTCCAAACCGTTAATGTCACCGGTGACCAGAGTGAGTGGAGTTTCCGCGTCATTCTGCCTCGTGTCAGTCATCCATGCGGGTTGGTCATCCTTGCTGCTTACGCCTGCCTGCCAGTCGACTATTATCTCCGTGTCGGCTGCCGGTAAAACAGGGTGCGCATCTCTTTCGGTGTCCACATTTTGATTCACTACCCTTGGTTTCCGTAAGGCTCCAGATGCCAGCTTGGCCCATGCAAAAGGTATCCTGTGCACTGTTCTGTGTACGTGGTATGAATTTACTTGGACATTGATTACGTAAGTGGCCCGCTGAATGACAAATTGCACAAGTAGTAGGTTGATCGGGATAACCAACCAAAGCCGGATGTCCCTCGTTCTACCAAATCTTGCGAACTGCATTTAATGAAAATCTGTCGAGAAATGCTATTTATTATTAATGCTGTAACCTCATCTTCTTCTAACTTAAGTGTGTTGAATATCCATTCATGTATCTCGTACGCAGTCGGTCCACTAATATCTCTTTCTACAAAACTTATCATTTATGTTGTTGGACGGTCGGCCATGTCGATTATGTCGTATTAATTACAGTATTAAACAAAAAGGAATACTAATATTACGACGTTAACGTCGCCACATCGCAGAAACATGCACTGTAAACAGCCATAATATCACCGTAAAGTAAAAACTAGCCGCGAGCGCAACACAACTTCCCTCTGCGCCGAGCGGCAAGGGATCTTATTCTCGCACACTACTATTTCTTCATTTGATGCTGCGATTGTATACACCATAGCAACTATCTTTCACCTAATACAATGCACCTAGAAAGCACTTAAGCTGCACCTAAAGAACATATTTACATTTGGTATAAAACTTCGTTCATTATTACAATTGTTCTTACCGAAATAATATATAACAAGCAGCGCCATCTCTGTAGAGCTATAGCGGTTGTTTGGCACTATCACTGCCGTTCTCGTCGTGCGGTTGGCAGGCTGAGGGACAGCCTGTTGTGTATCATGCGTGTACCTTCCTAAGAGGGAGTTAACCACGTATGGCCGGAATGTGCGTTTTGGTGTTACGATCGCACTAAATCTTCAACTCACTTTTCTACAGCGGGTAGTCTTTCCTTCTATTCCAAATGTGTTGTTCACGTTTACAAAAGTTGCTTCAAAATCTATTTCGTTCTACATACAGCAAGGATATAGTCACACGTGTTAGCAAAGCTGGTCAACATATGCCCTGGTGCAGGCTGCATGCTCTTCTTATGAAATCACCAGAATCACTGATATGGTTGCTAACGTTTTAAGATAGAACGAAAATGCAAACATTTGAAAAACAATACTGATAGCAAAGAACAGTTCGGAAATCGTTATATGGATTAAAATTGTTGATCTGTGTACAACGAAATACGGCTTACTTTAAACAAGCAGCTGCACTATATACCTGCACGAATAACTTAGAACTTGTTAAACGGCACACTTTATTTCAAAATACTGTTTCTTATTACCTCAGATAATTGATGGCAAATAATCATTTCTTCACACTAGCCGTATATAGACTAAGGTTTTCGATAAGGTCAACACGAAAAATTCAATGACATGGCCGGAATTCGAACCGCGGATCTCCTGGTTTCCATCCAGTCACTCTTACCCTTTGTGCTACTATGGCCAACGTGCCGTCCAAACATTAATTTCTCCATTTGACAAATATGTTTCCCCGGAAGACCACTAAAGGCCCTCGCATGTGAGATATACCATTTGTGGCGAGATATTATCGTAAGTACTTCAGCCCCGGGCTTCATCATTTAACGTTGGCCATGGTAGCTCAAACCGTAAGAGCGACTGGACGGAAACGAGGATATCCGTTGTTCAAATCCCAGCCATGGCGTTGACTTTTTCGAGTTGACTCCATCTATCAAAAACCTTAGCCTATATACGGCTAGTGTGGAGAAATGAATCATTTTCATCATCTAACCTAATCAGAGCTAAACGAGGAAGTCTGGTACTCAGGTACTTACGAAAAAAGGTCGTCTCAAACAGTTTATCGCAGATACAAGAGCCAATATTAGTCTTCCTGGGAAATATATGAGTCAAATGGAGAATCAAATGTCCGAACGGCACGTTAGCCATGGTAGCCCAAAGGGTAAGAGTGACTAGGCGGAAACAAGGAGATCCGTGTTTCAAATCAAGGCCATTGCATTGAATTTTTCCTATTGACACTATCTACCTTTTCTTATTCTGAATAAAGTCATTTCCTCCATATTTGTATTTGTGCTTGAACGATTATAATTTTGGTATGTCTATTCTTTTGATGATGCGCACTGGTTGTTTATAATTATATTTGATTCAAACTATCAAAAATACTTACTTATCAACAGTGAAACAGATTTCAGCTCGCTCGCTCGTTCGCTCGTTTGTGCTGGCTGGCTGTATACAACCAGAAGGCTTTTGCTGCGTGCCCACCCGTTAAGGGTTTTATCGCAGGTAGGATTTGAATTGAAATTTGTAGGAAGAAGGTGGTGTAGGTCTTTTGGTTTGAAGTTAATTTAGAGGTTTCCGCTGTACCTTCGGGTTGAGGGGAGGATGCAGTACTTTCTACCCAAATCTTTTGATTGTTTAATTTTTAGTTGGGGAAAAATTTAGATGCCAAACAGCTTTGAAGAATTATGAGGAGCTCAGCTTTAGCTGCTGAGAGGATTAGCTCCTGGGTTATCTAGGGTGCCCGCATGCCATACAGGGGACCCGGTGCGGACTAGGTCGGCTTCTAGTGGGTCCATAATCTCCCAAAGATCTAAAAAGGGCGCTTCTGTGTGATGGTAAACTTGCGTATAATTTTGAAGCCCGGCGCCTAATTTCATCCATCCAGACAAGGAAGCCCGATGCTTCGTGGAGCAACCTGGTAGGGAAATAACGTCCCACAGAATAGATAGAACGTAGTCCTCAATCCTGTCCACTCTGAAGCCATGCTATCCAGCTGTCTGCTGCCATGTCCCAGATCTCGCAGGCATATATCATCACCGAGGTTACCAGCGCCCGGAAGAAGTACAACTTTATGTCGACTGGCATCGAGGTCGAACCCAACATTAGGCACAGGGAAGCGATTGCTCCGTGTACCTTCGCCGAAAGGTCACTGATGTGTCGGCGAAAAGTTAGACCTCTGTCCAAGTTTAACCCTAGGCACTGGACAGGGTTAGACCACTCTATCCTTCGATCTCGGTAGCTGAAATTGGGGCAGTCTGCGTGTCTGTGGCGCTTTGTAAAGTGTATGGCGTTGCTTTTTGCCCGGATTTACGCTGGCACCACTTTTGTGTTAGGCGGAGATGTCTTTGAATGGGTTTGAAGGCTCTGAGGAAGTTTTTGTCCTTGCAGAACAGAAACACGTCGTCAGCGTATTGTGCCATTACGACTCGTGGTTCTGTGGGGAAATCTGCAATAAAGCCGTTGAAGACGGTGGGGGACAGCACAGAGCCTTCTGGGACTCCGCCTCTCACTCGCCTTAGTGTTGATGTTTTCCCGGCGACTGAGACTTTTGAATGAGGGATGTTGCAAGAAGCTGTGTAAGATGTTGATCATTTGTGTTGGGAGCCCCAGGTGGATCATTTTGTGTAGGAGTCCGGCATGCCATGTCATAGAGAAGGCCTTCTCGACATCCAGCGAAACTGCGGCCGTGAAGGCACCTTCCTGGAAAACCAGGGCGGTGGTCTCCACCACACTCAGCAACTGCTGATCTGTCGAGTGCCCAGGACGAAAACTAAACTGGTGGTCAGAAATGGCTTAAAAGTCCCCCAATATTGGGCACAAGCGTGCGAGAATCAGCCTCTCGAGAGCTATCGAGATGGTGGAAAGGAGGGTAATGGATCGGTAGCTGGAAGGATGTGCCGGATTCTTCCCGGGTTCAATATGCAAATCACGCGGGCTTCTCACCACTCTCTTTATCAACCTCTCGCGTTTGAAGCGAGATATCGTGATTGGCAACCCTGCTGTTTATCTCTGTCAATACTGGATTGTGATCTAAATGTAATGCATCAAATGATGGGAGTGTGAGATGGAATGGTAGATGTTTTGTGATTGCGAAGTCTATGACTGGTGGTAGTCCTCCTCCTCGCGGGTATTAGGTGGTTGGCCAGGGACCCTGTACTTAAAATTGAGGGTCTGTATCTATAAGGCGAATGATATCATTGCCTCTTGCATCCGTCCGACGACTGCAATGCAAACGTTGATGATTAGCAATTAAATGACCGGCCATGATATAACCGGGATATAGGGCCAGGATGGATAGTCGTTTGGTACGAACTGCCGGTTTGGTGGATGGTATACAGAGAATACCAAGACCTCTAATCCACCAAGGTGCATTCTGATTGCCGTGGCCTCTAGGGTTTGTAGAGGTGGGAGCTGTATGGGCTGATGGAACACATTTTGCCTCAACAAGATCGCAATTCCGACTCCTGGACGTTCCTGACAATCTGTACCATGGCAGATTTAGCCCGGGACACGGAATAGGGAGTCGGGTCGGAAATGCGTTTTGCTGACTAGCATAACGTCTAGGGCATATCCTCGGGCAAAGTGAAGCAGCTCGTTCCCCTGACCTGCTAGGCCGCACGCATTCCAAAATGCGAATCGAAGCGAGGTACGTGACCTAGTTCGATGCGCCATCTCGAAGTTGGTGCGTGCCTGCGGTCAGGAGGGCCATCGCATCCATGGCCACCAGCATCTTGCTGGCCGGATCTGTGGCAGTGAAGAAGTTCACAACGAGCTCACAGATCTTCTGTCCGTGTGTCTGCAACAGCTGTTACAGCCACTTGAACACTTCCGAGAGGTCGAATGGTGTCTATCTGGGCGACATAGTTGCATGGAGAGGGTGCTCTAGAACGAATGGGTGCGGGTATCCCGCCTGACATCTCGACCCTGAGCTGTCTAGGATGCATGGGTTTGGCATCCTTCACCTGTTCAGCAGGATTTGGGGGCTCCCGAGGAAGCCTTCCTCCATTACTGCTATTGTTGGAGTCGGTACCTTTAGGGCTGGGGCCCGCTCTTGTTTGCGTTGCTGTGTGGGAGAGTGGTGTGCCTCCCGTGACATTTTTGGTCCCTCAGAGGCCCCTTGTGCTACCTGAGCTTTGGACCTGGTCCTATCGGCATCCCGTGGAGTCGTTGGCACGCTGGAAAGGGTTGAGGGGACCGGTTTGGGTCCACCCCTGCTAATGAGGTCCTCTGCTGTTGCCGCTGTCTCGCTGGAGGCTTGTTTGCCGCTATAACTGCCTTTCTGGCAGGACAGCCGTCGTAGCAAGCAACGTGTGCACCCTTGCAATTAGCACAAGTGGGCACATCTGTGGGTGAACTGGGACAGACTTTCTTGTCTTGGGCTCTGCTGCACCTCAAGCAGCAGGTCGTCTTCTTGCAGAACTGCTGGAGTGGTGGCATTGAGGGGGACCACCAGAGCTTCTCGCTGGATCAATCCTTATTTGGAGGTAGCAGATGGTTGTGACACCATCTAGCTTCCCCTCTGGATCGTTGGCCCGTTACACTATTACAAGGAAGAGTTGGATTGGGACAGGGCCGGGCTGACCCTTTGGAGCTGGTTTGGTTATCCGCCTGACCAGACGGGGCTGGATGCCGTGGCGGTTGAGGTTCTCGATTATGTCACCCACCGGTGTGTCCACTGGTAGGCCTCTGATGACCCTCTTAATGTCACGACTCTTGTCTACACCGAAGCTGAAGTAAGGGATGGACTATCCCTCCAGTGCCCTTAAGATTAGCTGCAGTCTTCGCGTTTCTCGTCTGGAAGACATTTTGGCTCTTCCTCTTGGCCATCTTGCATGACACAGACAGGCTTGGCATGACCTCCTTTGGGAAGCTTACCAAGCCCCGGAAGTCATCCCGATAACAGGAGGAATGAGCCTCCTGGGTGGCCCAGAACGACTGGACGTGCCAGTTGTCTCAAGGTGAGGGGCTCTTCTCTCCCTTCGCCGGTTGGTCACGGAGAGAAGCTCAGTCTCATCGACATCTGTAGAGATGTGCGATGAGCTGTGTTCCCCACTGGAGTAATCCATCCTGGAGGACGAATTTCCTGGAACCGCAGTACCGTCGATGTGATACCATTTGTCAGAGGAGGGGCTGTCTGAGGGCTCACCCTCAGACAGCTGTCGTTGTTCGCGGGAAGGGCTCTTGTTAGATAACTGCTTGGCGACAGCTAAACTTATGGCCTTGCACTTTAAGCCCTCTCCTGGCTTTCGGCGTGGCCGTTTGTTTCCTGCAGTCAGGGTGGGAACCCTGACAGCAGGATGGGTGATTCCAGTGCTAGTACTGGGAACTGCTTCCATTTCTGGAAGACTGGTTGGTGTGGACGTGTTTGGATTGTCACCTGTTACGGGTAATTTCCCCCGCACCGAAGTGCAGTTCACAGCTAACCTCGGCTGTATACTTATCACTAAATCTTCAACTTATTCTTCTGCAAGGCGTAGCCTTTCCTTGTATTACAAATAGAGTATACACGTTTACAAAAGTTGTTTCAACGAATATTTCGTTCTGGATACAGCAAGGATACGGTAACCAGGGTTAGAAAAAGTTGGTCAACGTATGCCCTCTTCAGGCTGCATGCTCTTCTTATATAATCTTCGGAATAACAGATATGGGTGCCAACGTTTTTAAGATAGAACGAACCTGGAAAAATTGGAAAAACGATACTGAAAGCAAAACACAGTTCGGAAATCGTTAATGGGATTAAAATTTTGACCTGTATACAACGAAACATAGGTTACTTTAAACAAGCATCTGCACTATATACCTGCACGAATAACTTTGAACTTGTTAAATGTCACACTTTATTTCCGGTTACTTTTTCTTATTATTTCAGTTAATTGACGGAAATTAAATATTTCTCCACACCAGCCGTATATAGACTAAGGTTTTTGATTGAGTCAACATGAAAATTTCAATGTCATGGCCGCAATTTGAACTACGATTCTCCTAGTTTCCATCCTATCGATCTTACCCTTTGAACTACCATTGCCAACGTGCCATTTCACTCATATATTTCTCCGGTAGACCACTAAGGGCTCTTGCGTTCGAGATAAACCATATATGGCGGTCTATAAATGTAAGGACCTCAGACTTCATCATTTAACATTGACCATAATAGCTCATAGCGTAAGGGCGGATGGACCGAAGCGAGGAGATCCGAGGTTCAAATCCCGGACATGGCGCTGAATTTTTCAAGTTGACTCCACCTACCAAAAACCTTAGAATAGCTACGACTAGTGTGGAGAAATGATTAATTTCCATCAACTAACATAATAACAGTTAAATGATGAAGACTGGGACTCAAGTACCTACGATAAAAGTAGTCACAAACAGTTCATTTCAGATACCAGAGACCCTAGTAGTCTTCCTGGGAAATATATGAGTCTCATGGAGAATTAAATGTCCGGACGGCACGTTAGCCATGGTAGCTCAAAGGGGACGAGCGACTAGGCGGAAACAAGGAGATCCGTGTTTCAAATCTCAGCCATGGAATTCAAGTTTTCATATTGTTTCCCGAGCGGCAAACTCCCTCCCGGTGGAGCGAGGGGAGACCGCAGGGGTAGCTGAGTCTTCGTTTCCCCCTCCTCCTGCTGCCCGAAGGAGGGCGAAGCATCGAGAATGTTGTCCCCCATCATAAAAGGAAATCTCGAGAAACTTCGGGCCGCGGATCAATACGGGAGAGGCGAGAGGAGTTAGTTGTGTTGAGTGAGTCTTGGCTAGCAGTAGTGTAAGGCGCGTCGAGTGTACGTGGAAGGACGAAATAGCTTAGTTGTAATTGTGTACATTACGAAATTGTAATTGTGACATTGGAATAAGGTGGAAATAAAGAACATTTTTGAGTGGTGTAATTGAACACTTTAATTTTACGAACCCACAAAGTGACAACAAGCGTCAGGAAGTGGGATAACGGCCATTGAGTCGCCATTGGAAAAATGTTTTGGAAAAGACGAACGAATTAACAGCGAAGATGGAAGCGGCAGTAAAACAAATAAAGACCGCTAACAACATCACCGAGAAGATAGAAGAAATGAAGGTCGAGTTAACCACAGAAATGGGAGCAGCGAACGGCAGTTTGGTCCCGGAAATGAAGGCGGCGAAAGAGGCTCTCGCTGCAACGTTTGAAGAACAGTTGTCCGGCGTAAAAGAGGACGTCACAGAGTTAGGCGAGCGCGTGGAGACCTGGCGAGCCGCGTGAATGAGCTGGAAGGAAAGACCAACATTAGCGTCAAGTCCCTGATCACCATAGTGGAGGACGTCGTCGGCAGGAGGTTGAAGGATTTGAAGGCCGAAGCACCGGGACGTGACGCAACATCGGTGCTCGTCAAACTTCCAAAATATGACGTCGCCTCAACGTTTGAGGTTTTCCGCCGCCAATTCGACGCAGTGTTCAAGCACAGCAAGTGCTCACCACAGAAGGAGGCAACAATGTTAATACCCAGCTTCCAGGGACGAGCTGCGGAAGTCCTAAACGCGCTGCAGACAACGGCGGCGCCCAAGGACATCTGGGAGGCCCTGGAGAATCGTTTCGGAAACCACCTCTCAGCCGCAGCGTACCGCAGTCAGCTAAAGGCATGGTCACAGCAGCCAGGGGAGACGCTGCAGGAGTTCGCCCTGGCAGTTGAACAACTGGCTAGCAAGGTCCTAGTCGATCTCCCACTAGAGATCGTATCCAGGGAAGCTGCCTACACATTCGTTGACGGGGTACGAGACACGGAGATTATTCAGCGCCTAATGCTCGGCGATTATAAAACACTTCACGAGGCGCTAACGGCAGCATTAAGAATGGAGGCAGCCAATGTAATAGCTATCTCGTCGTCGACAACGAGGAGTTTGCGCTACGCCAGAGACAGAACACCAGCAAAGGGACGCGGGCGAACACCTAGTGGCTGGTGTTGGGGTTCTGGACAGCCCAAGCACCTGCAGAGAGACTGCTGACACCAGAAGGGGCAGCCGGAAGAACTAGTAAGGCCCGGCGTGGAGAGGGGCACATCGACGCCATCACCACCATCCCCTCGAGTGACACTGCGCGCCGTCAGCCGGGGTGTGAATGACAAACTCATCGCGGACGGTTGGGTGAGAGGGAAGCCGTGCCGCGTGCTGGTGGACACTGGAACAGCCGTGATCATCATCAGACCTGACGTACCGAAGGGTTTGCCAACTAGGAAGCCGAGCTGACAATACGAGCTTGGCACGGCATAGGGCGACACCTTGCCTGTGGAGAAATAGGCCGGTAGGGTCATCTTGAACGAAGATGTGGTTGTCCCCGCGAGGAAAGAGTTGTTGGTGACGGCGCGACAGGAGGGCCAGAAAGCAGGTTGGGTCCGGAGGCTGCAGGAGTACTTCACCTCGGAACATTGCAGAGGGAAGAGCCACGGTAACGCGGACGTTATGTCCGGAAGACCCTGTCCAGAAGAGTGCGGCCAATGCCCAAGAGTGGAGGAGAAGTTGCGTGCCGCAGCAGTTAGAGTAGTCATGGCAGTGGCATAGCGCAGGCCTGAGGAAGGAACAGCTGGCGGATGCAGACTTGTGGCCACCCTTGACGGAATTGGAGGCAGGGATAACACCAACCTGGGCGGACATCGCGCCGAGGATTGCCACCTACAAGTCTTACTGGGCCCAATGCGACTCGTTGAAGACAAGAGAGGGCGTGCTGTTCCGGGTATAGGTATCAACCGATGGGAAGCCGTAGAGAGATCAGTTGGTACTTCCCCGGAGTAAGGTCCCGGAAGTGTTGAAAGAAGTGCACGCCGGTACTTTAGGAGGACACCTGGGAGCGAACCGGACAATTGACAATCTACGGCAGCGTTACTACTGGCTGAGGCTCCGAGCAGACGCTGAGAGATGGTGCCGTCAGTGTCACGTGTGCGCGGCGAGTCGCGGCACCCCGGCTAGGCGCCGCGGTCGCATGCAACAGTACAACGTCGGAGCATCATTCGTGAAGGATCGCCATTGACATCACTGGACCATTCCCAATATCCGACCGAGGCAACAAGTACCTGATGGTGGTCGTGGACTACTTCACCAAGTGGCCAGATGTGTATGCCATCCTGAACCAAGAGGCTAGGAGAATCACAGACTGCCTCGTGGAGCAAATGTTTTGCTTATTTGGGGTACTATTAGAGCTGCATAGTGACCAAGGCACCAATTTTGAGTCCAACCTACTGAAGGACGCACTAGAGAGACTTGGGGTTAACAAGATCCGCACAACACCTCTACATTCCCAGTCGGATGGCATAGTCGTAAGCTACATCCAGACCTTAGAGGAACACCTGAGGAAGGTCGTGGCCAGCCATCAGTGAGACTGGGACGTCAAGGGGCCACTGTTCTTGCTCGCCTACGCTCGTCAACACACGACACCGCGGGGATGACGCCAGCCAGCTTAATGTTCGGCTGAGAGTTACGTCTCCCCTGTGACCTGGCTTTTGGAAGCCCTCCGGCGGTGGAACACCCAGCGACCGAGTATGTCTAGAACCTGCTGTACCACCTCCACGACATGCACGAGATGGCTTGCCAGAACATCCAGAAGGTGAGCGACCGCATGAAATCCCGAAACGACAGGCAAGCCAACAGTCAAGGGTTCCAGCAAGGTGACCTGGTCTGGTTTTACCGGCTACCCGGAACAAGGGTTGCTGCCCGAAGCTTCAGCGGCCATGGCAAGGACAGTGCCGTGTGGTGAAGAGGATAAAGGACTTGGTCAACCGCATCCAGAAGGTGCCCCGAGGATAGATGTTGGTGGTACACCTGGATAGCCTGGCCCGCTACGATGGTACCGTTCGGGACGACCCGCCTTGAAGAGGGAGCAGTGTTACCCAAGCGGCAAACTCACGATGCCGTTCAATAAATGAAGGCGGGTGGAGGGACGGGAGACCACAGGGGTAGATGAGTCTTCGCTTCCCCATCCTCCTGCCTACCGAAGGCGGGCGAAGCATCGAGAATATTTTCCCCCTCCATAAAAGGAAATTTCGAGAAACTTCGGGCCGCGGATCAATACGGGAGAGGCGACAGGAGTTAGTTGTGTTGAGTGAGTCGTGGCGGGCAGTAGTGTAAGGCGCGCCGAGTGTACGTGGAATGACGGACTGGCTTAGTTGTAATTGTGTACATTATGAAATTGTAATTGTGTGTTGTAATTGAACTTTTATATTTACGAACCCACAAATTCTTAATATTGACCCTATCTTACTTTTCTTATATTGGATCAAGTCATTTCCTCCACATTTGTATTTGTGCTGGAATGATGGGAATTTTGGTATGTCTATTCTGTTGATGAAGCGAGGAGATTCTTTCAATTATAAATCATTCCAACTATTAAAACAAGTAGAACTACATCAGCAGAAACAGTTAACCATGCCTCAGTTAACGAAACGAATTAGTTTATATCCACTTTAGAGGGCTTCCATGCTCGAACAGTACTACTTCTTAATTTGATATTATGTTTGTGCGCACTCTAGGAAGTACCTTTTACCTAATTCAATGCACATAGAAAGAACTTAAACAGCAGGTAAAGAACATATTTACATTTGGTATAAAACTTCTTTAATTACTACAATATTTCTTCCACGAAGTAATATATAACCGGCAGCGCCATCTCTGGACAGCATAGCGGTAGTTTGGCACTATCACTGCCGTTGTCGTCGTGCTGTTGGCAGGCTGAGATACAGCCTGTGGTGTATTATGCGTGAACGGTCCAAGGAGGGACTTAATCCCATATAGCCGGAGTGTGCGTTTTCGTGTTACAATCGCACTAAATCTTCAACTTACTCTTCTGCAGCGCGTAGTCTTTCCTTGTATTACAAATATAGTATACACGTTTACAAAAGTTGTTTCAAAAACTATTTTGTTCTAGATACAGCAAGGATACAGTAACACGTGTTAGAAAGTTGGTCAACGTATGCCCTCTTCAGGCTGCATGCTGTTATTATGAAATCATCAGAATAACAGATATGGGTGCTAACTATTTTAAGATAGAACGAACTTGGAAAAATTGGAAAAACCATACTGAAAGCAAAGAAACGTTCGGAAATCGTTAATGGGATTAAAATCGTTGACCGGTGTACAACGAAACATAGGTTACTTTAAACAAGCATCTGCACTATATCCCTGCACGAATAACTTTGAACTTATTAAATGTCGCACTTTATTTCCATTTACTGTTTCTTATTGTTTCAGTTAATTGATGGAAATCAACCATATCTCCCCAATAGCCGTATATAGACTAAGGTTTTCGATGGAGTCTACATGAAAAGTTAAATGCCATGGCCGGAATTTGAACCACGGGTCTTCTGGTTTCCATCCAGTCGCTCTTACCCTTTGAGCTACCATGTCCAACGTACCGTCCTGACATTAAATTCTCCATTTGACAGATATATTTCCCGGGTAGACCACTAGGGGCCTTCACATGTGGGATATACCATTTGTGGCGAATATTTAACCTTGGCCGTGGTAGCTCAAAGTGTAAGAATGCCTGGACGGAAACGAGGAGATCCGTTGTTCAAATCCCGGCCATTGCGTTGAACTTTCTACGTTGACTCCATCCATCAAAAACCTTAGCATATATACGGGTGGTGTAGAGAAATGGTTTATTTTTATCAACTAACGTAAAAAGAGTTAAATGAGGAAGCCTGGGACTCAGGTACTTACGATAATAGGCTGTCACAAACATTCTATTTCAGATACCAGAGACCCTAGTAGCCTTCCTGGGAAATATATGAGTTTCATGTAGAATTAAATGTCCGGACAGCACGTTAGCCATGGTAGCTCAAAGGGTACGAGCAACTAGGCGCAAACAAGGAGACCTGTCTTTCAAATCTCGGCCATTGAATTGAAGTTTTCAGATTGTTTCCGAAAATGCAAAGTCAAGATACCGATCAATAAATGAAGGGCGGTGGAGGGAGGGGAGACCGCAGGGGTAGCTGTGTCTTCGTTTCCCCCTCCTCCTGCCGCCCGAAGGAGGGCGAAGCATCGAGAATGTTTCCCCCGCCATAAAAGGAAATCTCGAGAAACTTCGGGCCGCGGATCAATACGGGAGAGGCGACAGGAGTTAGTTGTGTTGAGTGAGTCGTGGCGAGAAGTAGTGTAAGGCGCGCCGAGTGTACGTGGAAAGACAAACTGGCTTAGTTGTAATTGTGTACGTTACGAAATTGTAATTGTAACATAGGAATAAGGTGGAAATAAAGAACATTTTTGTGTGGTGTACTTGAACATTTTAATTTTACGAACCCACAAAGTCACCTATGGCGTCAGGATGTGGGATAACGGCCATGGAGTCGCCATCGGAAGAGCTTTTGGAAAAGATGAGCGAATTAACAGCGAAGACGGAAGCGGCAGATAACAGCCTGGCCGCGAACCTGGAGACTACAAATAACAACCTGGCTGCGGAACTAAAACAAATGAAGACGGCTAACGACATCACCGAGAAGATGGAAGAAATGAAGGCAGAGATAACCATAGAAATGAGAGCAGCGAATGGCAGTTTGGCCACGGAAATGAAGGCGGCGAATGAGGCTTTCGCTGCAAAGTTTGAAGAACAGTTGCCCGGCGTAAAAGAGAACGTCACTGAGTTAGGCGAGCGCGTCTAAGACAGAGCTAGTCACTTCAATGAGCTGGAAGGAAAGGCCGACAATACCCTCAAGTCCCTGAGCACCATGGTTGAGGATGTCGTCGGCAGGAGGTTGAAGGATTTAGAGGCCGAAACAGCGCGCAGCGACGCACCATCGTCGCGCGTCAAACCTCCAAAATATGACGGCGCGTCAACGTCTGAGGTCTCCCGCCGCCAATTCGACGCAGTCGCCAAGCCCAACAAATGGTCACCAGAGGAGGAGGCAACACTGCTATTAGTCAGCCTCCAGGGACGGGCCGCGTAAGTCCAAAACGCGCTGCAGACGTCGGCAGTGCCCAAGGACATCTGGCTAGGAGGCCCTGGAGATTCGTTTCGGAAATCACCGCTTAGACGCAGCGTACCGCAGCCAGCTAAAGGCATGGCCACAGCAGCCAGGGGAGACGCTGCAGGGGTTTGCCCTGGCCGTTGAATAACTGGCTAGCAAGGCCCTACTCGACCCGCCACCAGAGATCGTATCCCGGGAAGCTGCCTACACATTCGTTGACGGGGTACGAGACACGGAGATTATTCAGCGCCTAATGCTCGGCGATTATAAAACAATCAACGAGGCGCTAACGTCAGCATTAAGGATGGAGGTGGCCAAGGTAACGGCTATCCGGTCGTCGAGAACGAGAATTGTGCGCTACGCCAGAGACAGAACACCAGCTGATGGACGCGGGCGAACACCTAGTGGCCTGTGTTGGGGTTGTGGACAGCCCAAGCATCTGCAGAGAGACTGCCGACATCAGGAGGAGCAGCCCGGCGTGCAGAGGGGCACATCGACGCCATCACCACCTTCCCCTCGAGTGACACATCGCGCCGTCAGCCGGCGTGTGGACGACAGACTCATCGCGGTCTGTTGGGTGAGAGGGAAGGCTTGCTGCGTGCTGGTGGACAATGGGGCAGCCATGACCATCATTAGACCTCACGTGGTGAAGGGTTTGCAAACGAGGAAGTCGAGCCGGCCATGCGAGCTTGTCACGGCATTGGGCGACACCTTGCCTGTGGAGATGGAGGCCTTGCCTGAGCTGACATTGGGACGGAGTGCCGTGCGTCTGTGAGTGTTCGTCGTGAAGTTTGCTGAGGAGGTGATTTTGGGCCTGGATGCCCTCAGGAGCCACGAGGCGACGGTCGACGTCGGCAGGAAGGCCTTGCGGCTCAACAGAGAAGAGGTTATACACTGTGAACCCGAAATGCGCCTTGGAATGGGTAGGGTCTTCTCGAACTAAGACTTGGTTGTCCCCGCGAGGAGCGAGGTGATAGTGACGACGCGTCCGGAAGGCCAGACAGCAGGTTGGGTCCAGAGGCTGCAGGAGTACGACTTCACCTCCGAACATCGCAGAGGGAAGAGCCACGTTAACGCGGACGCTATGTCCCGAAGACCCTGTCCAGAAGAGTGCGGCCAATGCACAAGGGTGGAAGAGAAGTAGTGTGCCGCAGCAGTTCGAGTAGTCACGCCAGTGCCTGCGGGTGGCTGGGATAGCGCTGGCCTGAGGAGAGATTAGCTGGTGGACGAAGACCTGGGGCCACCCTTGAGGGAACTGGAGGCAGGGATAACGCCAACCTGGGCGGACATCGCACTGAGGATTGCCACCTACAAGTCCTACTTGGGCCTAATGGGATTCGTTGAAGACAATGGAGGGCATGATGTTCCGGGTAAGGGAATCAACCGATGGGAAGCCGTTTAGAGAACAGTTGCTACTTCCCCGGAGTAAGGTCCCGGAAAACTTTGAAGAAGTGCACGCCGGGACTTCAGAAGGACACCTGGGAGCGAACCGGGTGATTGACAAACTACGGCAGCGTTACTACTGGCTGAGGCTCTTAGTAGACGCTGAGAGATGGTGCCGTCAGTGTCACGTATGCGTGGCGAGGTGCGGCACCCCGGCTAGCAGCCGGGATCGCATGCAACAGTACAACGTCGGAGCGCCATTCGAACGGATCGCCGTTGACATTGCTGGATCATTCCTAATATCCGACCGAGGCAACAAGTACCTGATGATGTTCGTGGACTACTTCACTTAGTGGCCAGAGGTGTATGCCATTCCGAACCAAGAGGCAAGGACAATCACAGACTGCCTCGTGGAGCAAGTGTTTTGCCGATTTGGGGTGACATTAGAGCTGCACAGTGACAAAGGTACCAATTTTTTAGTCCAACCTACTGAAGGAGGAACTAGAGAGACTTTGGTTTAACAAGACCCGCACTACACCTCAACATCCCTAGTCGGATTTCATGGTCGAAATGTATATCAAGACCTTAGAGGAGCACTTGAGGAAGGTCGTGGCAAGCCATCAGCGAGACCGGGACGTCAATGTTAACTGTTCTTGCTGGCCTACGCTCGTCAACACACGACCCCGCGGGGATGACGCCAGCCAGTTTAATGTTCGGCCGAGAGTTACGTCTCCCCTGTGACCTGGCTTTTGGAAGCCCTCCGGGGATGGAACAGCCAGCGACCGAGTATGTGGAGAACCTGGTGGACCACCTCCACGACATGCACGAGATGGCTCGCCAGAACATCCAGAAGGTGAGCGACCGCCTGAAAACCCTAAACGACAGGCTATCCAACAGCCAAGGTTTCCAGCAATGTGACCTGGCCTGGTTTTACCGCCCTACCCGGACCAAGGGATGCTGCCCGAAGCTTCAGCAGCCATGGCAAGGACCGCACCGTGTGGTGAAGAGGATTAACGATGTGGTCTACCGCATCCAGAAGGTGCCCCGAGGATAGATGTTGGGGGTACACCTGGATAGCCTGGCCCGCTACGATGGTACCGTTCGGGACGACCAGCCTTGAAGAGGGAGCTGTGTTACCCAGGCGGCAACTCACGATGCCGATCAACAAATGAAGGCCGGTGGTGGGAGGGGAGACCATAGGGGTAGCTGAGTCATCGTTTCCCCATACTCCTGCCTACCGAAGCAGGGCGAAGCATCGAGAATGTTTTCCCCCTCCATAAAAGGAAATCTCGAGAAACTTCGGGCCGCGGTTCAATACGGGAGAGGCGACAGGATTTAGTTGTGTTGAGTGAGTCGTGGCGAGCAGTAGGGTAAGGCGCACCGAGGGTAAGTGGAAAGACGAACTGGCTTAGTTGTAATTGCGTAAATTGTGACATTGGATAAGCTGGGAAAGGAGAAAATTTTTGAGTGTTGTAATTGAATTTTTTAATTTTACGAACCCACAAAGTCTTAATATTGACCCTATTTACCTTTTCTTATATTGTATCAGGTCATTTCCTCCACATTTGTATTTGTGCTGGAATGATGGTAATTTTGGTATGTCTATTCTTTTGATGAAGCGTGGAGATTCGTTACAATAATAAATGAATCCAGCTACTAACAGAAGGAGTAATCGACAGTATAACATGCCTCAGTTAACGAAACAAATTAGGTTATATTCACTTTAGAGGGCATCCATGCTCACACACTACTATTTCTTCATTTGATGTTGCGTTTGTGTACACCCTAGGAAATATCTTACACCTAATACGATGCCCATATAAAGAACTTTAGCTGTTCACAAAGAACACATTTACATATTGTATAAAACTTCTTTAATTAGTACAATATTTCTTCCCCGAAATAATATATAACAGGCAGCGCCATCTCTGGACAGCATAGCGGTAGTTTGGCACTATTCCTGGCGTTGTCGTCGTGCTGTTGGCAGGCTGAGATACAGCCTGTGGTGTATCATCCGTGAACGGTCCTAGGAGGGTTCTAATCACATACGGCCGGAATGTGGGTTTTGGTGTTACAATCGCACTAAATATTTAACTTACTCTTCTGCAGCGCGTAGTCTTACCTTGTATTACAAATATAGTACACACGTTTACAAAAGTTGTTTCAAAGACTACTTCGTTCTGGATACAGCAAGGATACAGTAACACGTGTTAGAAGAGTTGGTCAACGTAAGCCCTCTTCAGGCTGCATGCTGTTATTATGAAATCATCAGAATAAAAGATATGGGTGCTAACTTTTTTAACATAGAACTAACTTGGAAACATTGGAAAAACGATACTGAAAGCAAAGAAAGGTTCGGAAATCGTTAATGGGATTAAAATTGTTGACCTGTGTACTATGAAAAATAGGTTACTTTAAACAAGTTTCTGCGCTATATCCCAGCACGAATAACTTTGAACTTGTTAAATGTCGCACATTATTTCCATTTACTGTTTCGTATTATTTCAGTTAATTGAAGAAAATTAATCATTTTCCCCACTAGCCGTATAATGCCTAACATTTTTGATAGAGTCAACATGAAAAATTCAATGCCATGGCCGGAATTTGAACCACGGATCTCCTGGTTTCCATCCAGTCGCTCTTGCCCTTTGAGCTACCATGTCCAACGTGCCGTCCTGACATTAAATTCTCCATTTGACAGATATAAATCCCGGGTAGGCCACTAGGGGCCTCACATGTGGGATATACCATTTGTGGCTAAATATTATCGTAAGTACCTCAGCCCCAGGCTTCACCATTTAACGTTGGCCATGGTAGCTCAAAGCGTAAGTGTGACTGGACGGAAACGAGGAGATCCGTTGTTCAAATCCCGGCCATGGGGTTGAATTTTAAAAGTTGACTCCATCTATCAAAAACCTTAGCCTATATACGGCTAGTTTGGAGAAATGATTAGTTTTTATCAACTAACATAATAAGAGTTAAATTAGGAAGCCTGGGACTCAGGTACTTACGATAATAAGTCGTCACAAACAGTGTATCTCAGATACCAGAGACCCTGGTAGTCTTCCTGGGAAATATATGAGTCAAATGGAGAAACAAATGTCCGTACGGCACGTTGGCCATGGTAGCTCAAAGGGTAAGAGTAACGAGGCGGAAACAAGGAGGTCCGTGTTTCAAATCTCGGCCGTTGAATTGAATTTTTCATATTGACCCTGTCTACCTTTTCTTATTTTTGATCAAGTCATTCCTTCCATATTTGTATTTGCGCTTGAATGATTGGAATTTTGGTATGTCTATTCTTTTAATGAGGCGCACTCATTCGTTATAATTATAAATGATTCCAACTATCAAAAAATGCTCAGTTATCGAAAGTGAAACATATTTCAGCTCGCTCGCTCGCTCGTGCTGGCTGGCTGTATACAGCCAGAAGGCCCTTGCTGCGTTTCCACCCGCTAAGGGTTTTATCGCAGGTAGGATTTGATTTGAAATTTGTAGGACGAAGGTGGTGTAGGTCTTTTGGTTGGGAGTTAATTTAGTGGTTTTCGAAGTGCCTTCGCGTTAGAGGGGAGGATGCAGTACTTTGCACCCTAATTTTTATATTTTGTTTATTTTTTAGTTGGGGAAAAATTTAGATGCCAAACAGCTTTGAAGAATTATGAGGAGCTCAGCTTTAGCTGCTGATAGAATTAGCTCCTGGGTTATCTAGGGTGCCCGCATGCCATACGGGGGACCCTGTGCATTCTAGATTGGTGTCTAGTGCAGCCATAATCTCCCAAAGATCTAAAAAGGGCGCTTCTGTGTGATGGTAAACTTGCGTATAATTTTGAAGCCCGGCGCCTAATTGCATCCTCCAGGTATGGAAGACCCGATGCTTCGTGGAGCAACCTGGTAGGGAAATAACGTCCCACAGAATAGATAGACCGTAGACCTCTATTCTGTGCACCCTGAAGCCATGCTATGCAGCTGTCTGCTGCCATGTCCCAGTTCTCGCAGGCACATATCATCACCGTGATTACCAGCGTTCGGAAGAGGTACAACTTCATGCCGAATGGCATCGAGGTCCACCCCAGCATTGGGCACATAGAAGCGATTGCTGCCTGTACCTTCGCCGAAAGGTCCCTGATGTGTCAGCGAAAAGGTAGACCTCTGTCCGAGTTTACTCCTAGGCACTGGACAGAGTTAAACCACTCTATTCTTCGACCTCGGTAGCTGAAATTGGGGCAGTCTGCGGGGGTATGGCGCTTTGTAAAAGGTATGGCATGGCTTTTCTCCGGATTTACGCTAGTACCACTTTTGTGTTAGGCGGAGATGTCTTTGAATGGGGTTGAAGGCTCTAAGGATGTGTTTGTCCTTGCAGAACAGAAACACGTCGTCAGCGTATTGTTCCATTACGACTCGTGGCTATGTGGGGAAATCTGCAATAAGGACGTTCAAGAGGGTGGGGCATAGCACAGAGCCTTCTGGGACTCCGCATCTCGCTGGCCTTAGTGTTGTTGTTTTCCCCGCGACTGAGACGTTTGAATGAGCGCTGTCGCAAGAGGCTGTGTATGATGTTGATCATTTGTGTTGGGAGCCCCAGGTGGATCATTTTGTGTAGGAGTCCGGCATGCCATGTCATAGAGAAGGCCTTCTCGACCTCCAGCGAAACTGCGGCCGTGAACGCACCATCCTGGAAACCCAGGGCGGCTGTCTCCACCACACGCTGCAACTGCTGATCTGTCGAGTTCCTAGGACGAAAACCAACCTGGTGGTCAGAAATGGCTTGAATGTCTCCCAATATTGGGCACAAGCGGGCGAGAATTAGCCTCTCGGGAGCTTTCGAGATGGTGGAAAGAAGGCTAATGGATTGGTAGCTGGAAGGATGTGCCGGATTCTTCCCGGTTTCAATATGCAAATCACCTGGGCTTCCAATCTCGTTGTAAGTAGGCAAGGGCGAGGCACATATTGAAAATCCTGGTCAGGAAGCAATCCGCATTGAAGGGAAGATGGCGGAGCATTAGGGGAGTCAGCCCGTCCGTCCCGGCCGCCTTCTTTGGTTTGAGACGCTGGAGTGCGCCTTGGACTTCACTAGGTCGGATGCTAGGGAGTCTATCCGCATCCTCAGGAGGGTGACGTAGGAAACGACGAACCTCCCTACGGACGCGTTCGGAAAAGTTTTCGCCCTGGGGGTCATCTCTCGGACACATAGTGCGCTCAAGATAGTCAGTGAAGGCGTTGGCTTTGGCTTGGTTTTCATAGGCCAGGCCCTGTGTGCCGTGAATGGGAGAGGTGTACTGACCTCTGTGACTTCTGAGGGCTTTGGCTATCCTCCACACGTCGCCGTCCTGGACGAGCAGACTGGCCATTTTGTCCTCCCACGGTTGCACCTTGTGCTCGCGCAGGCGGGCACTGACCTCTCGACGTAGACGTCTTAGGAGCACTCGATTATCTGGCATGCGGTGACGTTGGTATAATCTCCGTGCTGCCCAGGATCGGCGGATTAGAAGGAGTATCTCCAAAGGGAGGACATCGGGATGCAGAGGAGCTGGTGCATGGACTGTCAGGTTATAGGCAGTCCGCTTCACGATGGAAGTGAAGGATTATTTAGCATCCTCCAGGGTAGGGATATTTGTAATTCTGGGATTGGCAGGATAGAAGTGCGGAGGCAATTCCTAACGCCTTCCTAATCAACCTCTCGCGTTTGAAGCGAGATGTTGTGATTGGCAACCCTGGAGTTGATCTCTGTCAACACTGGATTGTCAACTGACTGTAATGAACCTAATGATGGAAGTGTGAGATGAAATGGTAGATGTTTTGTGATTGCGAAGTCTATAACTTAGGGTAGTCTTCCTCCTCGCGGGTAATGAGTGAGTTGCCAGGGAACCTGTATTTGAAGTTGAGGGTCTGCATCTATAAGGCGAATTGTTTCATTGGCTCTTGCATCCGTCCGATGACTGCAATGCCAACGTTGTTGTTTTGCATTGAGATCGCTGGCCATGATAGCACAGGGATATAGGGCTAGGATGGATAGATAGTCGTTTTTAACGAACTGCCGGTTCGGTGGATGGTATACACAGACTACCAAGACCTCTAATCCCCCAAGGTCCAGCTATAAATCATTTGTTGATAAACATATAATTAAAGAACTTTTCTTCGAACTTGTAAATGCATCTACGCATATGCCAGTGTCTGGTGATGAATTGTATCGAAATGTCCGTGGGTCTTAAAATTTGCTTTGAGATTAAATGTCTAGCGATTAAATGAAGCACCTTCGTTCTAATTTTGAAACACCTGCATATACTTGGTATAGTGGCATGGGCGATGGAGAGGGTTATAACCTCATGGTTATAACCTCACAAGGGCCAGTGATTTCGGGTCTCATTACTTTCAAGACGCCACATAAGCTGCTTGTTCTAGCACGGCGATGCTAGCGCCAGTGAAATAAGAAGTGAGACAATCGGCTATCCCGACGAGGAGGACAAACACTGGTCGGTACTTCTGCACGACTATGACTTGGCAGTAGGCGGCAGTCTCCATACACTTCTTACTTGGTAATCTAGATTTAAACTAACAAATTTGTTGGTGAGTAAATCTCAGAGCTTATTCTCGGTTGACAAACGCTCTAATCGCCACGCCGAGAAAAAGTTTATTTAGGCCCTGGTTTATAATTTTAAAACGTAATTTCACGTAATTAAGATGGAACGTTAATGAGACAGAAGTGTTGCATATCATTATTAGAGGTATGTTATCTCTGAAGCTGAAGCTACATTCTTTGTGTTTCTAAACTGCGAGCAACCAGAATTTGTTAATATCTCTTTTCTATTATGTCGAATAATTTACGTTTACTGCAGAACTTTCAAGGGTTCATTAACATATTGATGTCGCAGATTGAATAACCGTACTTTTGAAATTCATTAATATAGGAACTGGAGATGTTCAGTGCAAATGAAAAAAATGATACTTTAATGGGATATGAAAGAATCAATGTGATGGAACTAAGTATGTTTATTTCATAGTTGTAGCGAACTTAACAAAAGAGCTCGAGTTAACAATGTAGCGATCGCATGTTTATACACAAGTGCATACACCACACACCAAGCAGACAAATTGAGGCAATCTTCATACGACTTATCCAGATGCAGGACCTTATGGACTTCCCCTAGGAGAGGGGATCCGTTCCCTTCAGCTACTGTGGTGCGTGGGCTGCGGTCCCGTAGCACTCGTGGTACCTCTGACGTTACTAGAGGAACCTCGGCCCGAACATTCGAGCCCCTCCCTGATAGGGAGTTTGTTCGAATTGGAGGGACAGTGGTTGGACTCGAGGGGCAGTAGTTCCCGACACCCGTGAGATATCGGATACATCTCCGGACGGGGTTGAGGTAAGCCATTAATATTCCCGCGTACTAGCCAGCATAGCTAGTAGAGGGTGTGCTAGATCACCAGCCGGCCCCACCGAGGACATATCGGTAGCCTTCCCATTTTGGAGTTGGCGCGCATAAGTGGCGTATCCAGTTCCATACCATCTTGAGTCCACAGGACCAGATGCGGGGGGCGTGTTAGTCTCTAGGTCTTGCCCTTTGGAAATCACCACGGCGGCGCCGGGCGCCATTTTGGGACAGCTCGGTAAGTCCCTGGTAGAAGGAGGCCCGGGTCCTTGGTCCTATGTGTCCAGGGCTAATGGGACTAGAACTCTGCCATTAACTTAACCTTATGGACCGAGGTGACCAACTTAACTGTTATTACATCGAGAGTGTCCCTCTTCACCACTGGTAGACTTACTGTCAGACGACCACCATAACTTAGAGGTCAAATATCAGAGCACATCTGCCCCTTTAGTCACAGTTCCAATTATTTGGCTGGACGCGCCAGCTGATCCGAAATCAACATGCTCATAGATATTTCGTTTGCTTTAGTGGCAGCGATCCCCCCAAATCGCCATTGCAAATACAATAAAAATTGCACTCAAAGACATTCCTAATTATAGTTTCCATTAAATGTTAGTTCAAACAACTGAATACACATAACACTAATTAAGTCTATATTAAAAAGTACGGAATTAGCTAATGCACGAATTTCATCATTTCATGCTTTTAACCAAAGAAACCTTGACAAGGAGATTATCAAGGCTAATGATCACATTTATTTTGTGCATCACAGATTTGAGGAACTTTTTTGCAAACTCGTCGCTGATTTACAAAAAGCATGCTGAAGGGTTAAGATGTTCTTTCTTTAGGTTTTCAATCCTAGCTGCTCTTATGGACATGTCAGTAGGTGACATTTGTATGCTATAAAGATGATACAATGGAGTGAAACGTTTAACTGATCATATATTTTCTGTGAGGCTACATTATTTGTTGAAGTAAAACAATTTTCAATTGCGAAAACGTAAAGTCAAACTGAAAAATTCAATTCCATAGCCGGGATTTTAACCACGGATCTTCTGGTTTCCGTCCAGCCGCTTTACCTTTGAGCTAATATGGCCAACGTACCAATATGACATGAAATTCTCCAACTGACTCGTATTTTCCCGGTAAACCACTTATGAGTTCTCATACACACATGAGACAACTACCTTAATGGCGACTTACTACATCTAAGTACTTTAAGGCCCGGGCTTTACTTTTGACCACTATTAGTTCAATCAATGGAAATTAATTGTTTTTTCACACTGGCCGTGTGTAGGATAAATTGTGGAACCGCCATTAAGGTAGTTGTCTCATGTGTTTATGAGAACTCATAAGTGGTTTACCGAGAAAATAGGAGTCAGTTGGAGAGTTTAATGCCATATCGGCACGTTGGCCATAGTAGCTCAATGGTAGAGCGGCTGGACGGAAACCAGAAAATCCGTGGTTCAAATCACCATGGCATTGAGTTTTTCAGTCCGAATCTACGTTTCCACAATTTAGCCTATACACGGCCAGTGTGAAAGAACTATCAATTTCCATTAATTGACCTAATAGTGGTTAACTATAAAACCCGGGCCCTAAAGTACTTAAACGTTTTAAATCCGAATTAAGGTAGTTGGCTCGTGTTTATGAGAACTCCTAGTGGTTTACCGGCAAAAGCATGAGTCAGTTTGAGAGTTTAGTGTTATATCGGCACGTTGGCCATACTAGCTCAATGGTAGAGCGGCTGGATGGAAACCAGAAGACCCGTGGTTCAAATACCGGCTATGGCATTGAACTTTTAAGTTTGACTCTACGTTTCCACAATTTAGCCTACACACGGCCAGTGTGAAAGAGCCACTAATTTCCACTTTTCAATTGTTAACCATTGGATTAATTTTTTTTTTTTTTGTGTATTTATTATTTTCCCCAAACTAGAAATTTGCCTCTGGCACGTTTTTCTTTTTTTTCTGGTAAGGTTTCCTAGGTTTAAGTGGTGAATGCTTTAGTTTGTTTCTGACGAAATCAGTCCTCAGTACAGAGAAATGAATGTTGTTATCACACATACCCAGACACCATAGAGTAGTACTTAATTTGAAACCACTTCTAGGCCACAACGGCCACGATTTATAAAAAATTGGAAAGAAATATTGTTCCTTATGTTCATAAAAGATGTATATGACATGAATTTCTCTTCCCTTTTCTAGTTAAGAGGTATATCGGATTACATTATAAGACTGTTTTTATCTGTTACAGGTAAGCACTGAATGTGAGAGAAAGTCTAGATCATCCCAGAAAGACCCTTTCCTGTACTATAGGTAAGTTAAGAATTCCTTAGCGAAAAGCAGAAATACGCGAAGAAAGTTTAAATTCTTAATATCTTGAGATATAAGGATGCTACCCAATTTATCACATAATTGAGAAAAGTTCGAAAATATCGAATTTCGAATATATTTATTTTATAGATTGCTTTATATAGGTACATTTCTGTGGCTAAATACACGTTGCACATGTATTGCATACTGTTTTTCCCTGTCGAAGATAATTAAGGAGATTAATTGTGAGATATCTAAGGAGATATCGAAAGGAGATATCGAAAATGCCTGGCCAGTATCGACATTAAAAGTACCGCAAAATAATCAATATCTTTTCCATTACCAATTGCAGTTTAAAATAAACACCAGATCAATTGGAATCGTCTATAAAAGTTAATTGTAAGTATTGCTTTTGCAGTAAGTCACAAGAACTTCCTTATCTGGCTGGAAAACAAATAAACGTGATTTTGAAATCCCAGGGATCCAGATTAGATTCTTACTTAAATAAAGCCACCCACATGAGGTTTCTATGTGCATAAAGATTATCCAAGTTTCTATGTTGATTTTAACATTTATGCAATTGATTAATCATATGATTGTAGTGTGCATACGTTAAGAATGTTTAATTTATTGCTTATACAAAGATATGGTTTTAAATTGCGAAGCAATCGGAAAAAAACTATATATTCTCAATTCTGGACGGATAATACTGATGCTAATTTGCAGAATGATCATGGTATTGGACAGGTCATTTGTTTGCACGTGGCTGGGCGTCAATATATAAAATATTATGTAGGTGATTCACCTGACCCTATTTATTTATGAATGTATGCAACGTGCTAAGCGACATGTGTGACTTATATCTTTCTTGAAGGCCTTCTAATGGATGATTTGCAGAACAGCTTGGAGGGGTTGACAGCACAGTGCCATCACAATGTATGTCGATTCAAAAAACACGATACTGAGACACGTAGAGCTGCAGTAGTAATACTGAATAAGTTTAAAAACTTTTATTCATTAGCATACATTCACACACACCTTTAAACACGCCCCTGAAGGGACACACAGACGCCATGCCAGAAGATCTACTCCCGGGCCTCTTTCGACCTGGGAGTTACCGAGCTGTCCCATAAGGGCACCCAGCGTCTCCGTGCAGCTTTCCATAGGGAAAGACCCAGAGACAAACAAGTGAATACGCCACATATGCGCGCCAACACCAAAATGTGAAGGCTACCCATATGACCTCAGTGGGTCCGCCTGGTGACCTAACACACCTTCTACTAGCTATGCTGGGTAGTACGCGGGAATACTAATGGCTTCCCTCAACCCCGTCCGGAGACGTATCCGATCAACCACGGGTATCGCGAACCACTGCCCCCTCGAGTCCATCCCAATCCGAACAACCAATCAGGGAGGGGCTCGAATGTTCGGCCCGAGGCTCCTCTAGTAACGCCAGAGGTACCACGAGTGCTAGGGGTCTGCAGCGTCCGCACCACGGCAGCTGAAGGGGACGGATACCCTCCCCTACTTGGCCTGAAGGGACAGCTGAGTCCAGAGGTTTTACTCCCATTAGTCCTGGACACTAGGACCAAGACCCGGGCCCCTTACATCCAGGGAGTATCCGAGCTGTCCCAAAGGGAGCTCGGCCTCCTCCGCGGGGCTTTCCATAGGGCAAGAACTGGGTTGATAACAAGCCCCCCCACATTTGGTCCAAGGACACAAGACGGGATGGAAGTGGATACGCCACTTACGCGCGCCAACACCAAGGGGTGAAGGCTACCGATATGACCTCGGTGGGGCCGCCTGGCGATCCAACACACCTACTAGCTCTGCAAGCTAGTACCTGGCAAAATTAATGGCTTCCCTCAACCCCGTCAGGAGACATATCCGATCACCCACCACTGCCCCCTGGAGACCAACCCAATCCCAGAAACTCCCAAGGGATGGGTCGAATGTTCAGCCCAAGGTTCCTCTTGTAACGTCAGAGGTACCACGAGTGCTAAGGGTCCCCAGTGCCCGCACCATGGCAGCTGTAGGGGACGGATCCCCTCCCCTGCGGGAAGCCTGAAGGGGCAGTTAAACACAGAGTTACTACTCCCATTAGTCCTGGATCTGTAGGACCAAAGACACGGGCCTCCTTCTTCCCGGGAGCGATGGATAACTCCGGGGCTCTTTCCATAGGGCAATACCTGGAGTCTAAAACCCCCCCCACCCACGCTGAGCACAACGTCAAGACGGGATGGAAATGGATACGCCACTTACACGCGTCAACCCCGCAGGGAAGACTACCGATAACCTCGGTGGGGCCGAATGGTGATCTGCCTGAAGGGACAACCTATCACATACATCAGATGACCATAACATTGCAATACAAAATGGCAGATTTACATAGTTTGACCAGTTGGATTTAAATCTTCAGCCAATACGTTTTTGCGCTGTTCAGCCATATCTTGAAGTGCTAAGAATTAGGTATATTATTTTCGCTTCAATCACAAGTTATGGCAGGCGTTACATGGCTCATGCAGTAATCGTAATGGCGGACGGTCTTTTTATTTGCGTTAAAACTACCAAAACGAGCTCAAAACAGTGTTTGAAGCTGTAAAAAACGTGTAAACATCCGAAGGGGAGTCTGAGGTTTGTTGTTAATTATTCGTGTAGGAATCTTCCCTAGCAAGGTAGCGTTGGCTAATTTGTATTAGGTTATTTGACCACTCTGCCGCTTTAAGTTGTGTTCAAATCCTTGGTGATAAGCTCAAAAAACTAGTATCCTTCGTCTTATCTCTTGGAGCCTATAATTTGATGAAATACAAATGACATTCTTACAACATTATAGCTGTTTACAAAACACAATAATCGCCAAGTTTTACGCTGAGAGACAGTTAGACATTTACAGTTGATGGTAGATATTTTTATGGCCAGTGTTATGCCTAATCCATTCAACCAAGTTTGAAACATTTCACAAATTAAAGTGAAATATAAGACTTAAGCATGAGACAAACCATTACATCAGTAGCCTCGACATGCTTCTAAAAATTTG
Source organism: Mantis religiosa (assembly GCA_030765055.1). Classification (NCBI taxonomy): domain Eukaryota; kingdom Metazoa; phylum Arthropoda; class Insecta; order Mantodea; family Mantidae; genus Mantis; species Mantis religiosa. The sequence goes on from JAUKNK010000204.1 coordinate 805,090, forward strand.
AAACCCAGCGTGGTTTACAACATCATAAATGGTAAATATAATAAGGCTCAAAAATTTAACCATGATTCCTAATTGAAGAGAAGGATAAAGAAAACTCGTAGTTTCGCTTTGAAAGGTAAGGGCCTCTTTTACCTGCCCTCACCTGGGCGGCCGGGTTTAACTACCAGGTGACCGTGTTGGACAACGCGGCACTGGGGCAGGTTTTCACCAGGATCTGCGGTTTCCCCCGACATCTGATTCTACCGGTGCTACATTTTCATCTCATGTGCCGTCAGTGTCACCGCCTGCGGTGCCGCATGCAGTAAAAACGGTCGTTAAACACTACACATTTCTGCTACCTGCCAATAGAGAGAGCTCGGCGCAACTGGAAAATGGGGCAGGAAAGGGTACTTAACACTTGAGCATCTTTACTTCACATTTGAACATTTAGGAATTATGTTCTGGTAATGTAAATGTGTTTATTATTGCATAATTACCTAAAAAACGTAAATTAAATTAACACTTGCAACAAATGGGAGTAGCTATCACGTCAAAAACAAAATTAGTATATTTGCCCCGTTTTGCCCCATAGGTGGGGCAGTAAGGGGTACTATTTGTGTGACCAATTTTTGATCAGCCTTTTTTATAATTAGTTCACTTCTCACAATATGCAGAAATATGTAAAACATCTTCATCATCACTTTCGGCACCTGCACAAGAATCATGAGCCCACTGCACGCAGCAGCGATATCTAACCCAGCCTCCTACTGAATAATCGTGGCAGTAAAGACAATCATCTTCGTCGTTCCTTGCCAGTTCTTTCCTGTTACCAGCAGACAAATGACTTTCAGAACGTTTGGATACAGGAGGATTAGGACATCCAGCCCTACCTTTCGATGATTTCCGTTTTGTTTCGCTTTCTGGCAGAATAAGATGCCTTTCTACAGGTCTTTTATTCATTTTTTTCTTGTTCCGCATTCAGTAGCGCTTCTTTATAAGGGGATGTTGTCAGTATTGTGCGCTTCCTCCTTTTTTCTGAAGTCTCTTGTTTTTTCTGATCTACCTTCGTAATAGGTATGATATTTTCTGGGCTGGAACTTTAGAAACTACTACAGCTTGGCATCTCAAAGCTTTCTCTCCCCATAGGTGAACCAGAGACCACGGATATCTCAGAAATTGAAGGATTAACGTCATCAGGAACTCCAGAAGAAAGCTCAATATCTGTCGTTTTGGACGGTAGGGAATCAGCATCTTCAAACACATTGATGTTCACAGACAATATTTCTGTTTTTCGAAACCCATTGACTGTCGTGCTCATTATTTAGGCTCGCATATAACTGGCACCAAACAATGACGCAACCTGAAACAGTGTCACGTCTTTTCCAGGATTAGATCTAACCCAGGAGCGAATTTTATCCTCCTAATATTTGATTAGTGGTTTCATGAAAGAAACATCTAGCGGCTGCAGCCTGTGAGAACATTTTTAACAACATAATCAGGATTATTTTGTTCCTTCTTAACGTAGCGTTCAAGAGTTGTTTGGGGGCAGTTGAAATTGACTAGCTGCCCTTTTGTATCCCATTGAACCATCAAGTACAGCATTCACAGCCCCCTCCATTGAGACTAAAGGCCGCTCCTGCCTCTGTGACTTCTTCTTTACGTAATTACCCACCATTCTGAAATCACACGAAACACGAGTAGTCAATCATATGAATAACACACAGTTTTACACCAGGGGCATAATGGGGTAGTACCCTGTTACGCCCCACCCATATTGCCCCGTAAACACAAGCTGAGGTTAATGCTTGTCGGTGGTCCGATGTTTAAAGATAACTTGGCGAAAAACATGGATTTAGAAGTAAATTAAGTGTTATATTCCATAGTAATTATTGATTTTTATTTAAATGTAGATATGATGTACTTATATGCCTTGAAAGAGATCACGAATCTTGTATATACTGCTTCAAATTATATTAAACACACAACTCGTACACAATAGATTGTGTTATGGCAGCCAACTGTTGTGTACTAGTAGCTGTGATTGAGATGACGTAGTTTTGACAGAATCCGGTAGATTGTGCCACCTACTACAGAGAAAACACGCATACCCTGTTCTGCCTCACTACCTCGATATGCCCCATGTTCCCCTATATTGTGAGCTAATCGCTGTAGATCCCTAACTATCGGATTATAATTCTTGTGTCTTTGGCTCGCAAGAGAACCAAATGCAACAGTAAATAAATCAGTAATTAAAATACAGAAAACAAAGACTAGGAGAAAGAAAAAAACTAAAACAATATGGCGTCGTTTTGAACCTAGCCTTTGTATCACCATATTCCACCAATTAACTCTCTTGAACAGTTGCCACTTATTCCATGTCGCTCTTTGGGAAAGCATTCGTTTGTCACTTTGCTAGTATTGTATGCGTGAAAAGATGTTTATTTAAGCGCTTCGCAGCTTCTTGGTCCTCATTCAGGGCATAAGTATTAATGCTTAGTGCAGACAGTACCAAATAGAAGGGCAGAACTCAATAACGGCTTTTGTGCTAAAAGGGTCCACGTTTTCACATTAGACTATAAACTGTGGGCTGCATAGATAAGTTGGCCGCGCCGTGGCTCAGTGGTTAGACCGCTTGGCTCTCACCAAGGCGGCCCTGGTTCGTTCCCAGGCGACCGCAAAGTGAGATTTTGGGTGGACAACACGGCGTGGGGGCGGGTTTTCTCCGGGATCTCCGGTTTCTCCCGCCATCTCATTCTACCGGTGCTCCATCTTCATCTCATGTACCAACAGTGCCATCGCCTGCGGTGCCGTATGTAGTAAAAGCGGGCGTTAAACACTACACATTTCGTTTTATTTTTGCATAGATAAGAATAAATAGGTGCAGCTGACTCACCTGGTTTATAATATATGTGCATGTGTGTATGTGTGTAAATTAGATTTCACTTACAGAACAGACTCTCCTCAATAGCAAAAGGAAATAAACATGTCCAAATACCTTCCTTAATACTTGTTTCCATAAATAACATTTTAGCATGTTTCAACATTTATTTGTGTAAACCAGCTAACATGGCATTGTTGATAAATCAAATAATGAACACAGGAAATACACATCTGGCTGAATTTGTGTCGACATTGCAAAACTCAATATTTTTATTGAACGTCACATGATGTGTAGAGAATGTGAAAGAATCGGTGGTAGAAGCAGGGGAAAGGAAAGAATAAAAGAGCGAGGCAGAGAAAGACTTCGTAAATAGAACTGCAAGTTTTGCTAATAAGCTACAGTGGAGCGCATGGAATCGTATCCATAAAAAGTGCAATGGTTTATGTCGGTAAGGAATGATAAATCGCCTATACCAGGAACTTACCCTTCACTTGTCTGGCTTTAGCACTTCCCTACAGGAAGGGGTGCTGAGTCGTCACAAAGTCTGTCTTCCAGTCACTGAGGTAAAAGATGAGGAGTGTCCATAAGATAAGGTCTCCAATTTTATTTAATATAGAAAACATGTTTGTTGTCAATGAATGTTACATTGATGGAAAGGTGGAACTTACAGCTATTTTTCAACGTAATCACCATTGCGATCGATTCACTTTTGCATGCGCTGTGGCAGTTTTTGTATACCATTTTCATAGCACTCTCCCGCCAAGTTGCGCAGGTAGCGCTCAATCTCGTTTGTCAAATCATCGTCGGTCTGGAAATGTGTTCCACCCAGATGTGACTTCAACTCAGGAAACAGATGATAATCACTAGGTTACAAGTCTGGACTGTAGGGGGGATGGGTGAGGACGTCCTATCCGAACTGTGTCAGGAGATCCACCTCGCCCACACCTTGCGATAATGCAAATGTTCGGTCAAAATCTTATCAGTCGTAGTCTTACTGACTTCAGGGATAAGTTCGCAAAGCTCTCGAAATGTCACACGGTGATCTTTACACATCTCTTGCTTCAGTTTTGCAATTGTGTCGGCTGAAACCGAAGGCCGGACAGAGCGCTGTTCGTCATGGAGGTCTGTACGTCCGTCTTTGAAATCTCTGACCCACTTTCACACGTTTTTGACGTCCATACACCGTGGCCCATAGACTTCGCATTACTGACGATGAATTTCAGTAGGAGTAGTGCCCTTGGCACTCAAAAAATGGATCACTGCACGCAAATCGCACTTGGCGGTGGAAGTGATAGGAAGGTCCATCGCAAACGGCTGCCCAGCCAAGACTAATGGTTGCAATTGGTTTGTTGTGGTGGGGATTTGAAGGTGTGAAACCAAGCTACACGCCAATGTTGCCAGATCTCGCGTAATAGCGTTCCTCACGGCTACAGCGCCTTGGAGACCTTGTTTTACGGACACGCCTCGTATTTCGAAGTTTGGCTTTTTGATGTGTGTGGCTCGGTTGGCTAAGCACTGGCTTACTGATTCTAAGGTTGTGGGTTCAAACACAGAAGTGATACATAATTTTGATTTGTCGCTTGGACGTGAATGTCCCTTATCAGTAGATTTGCAGACATAAATGAACTCCCGCGGGACAAAATTTCGGCAAACGGCCGGCGCTGGATTCTAGCAACATCGTTATCAGACAAGGGAGTCGGTAACAAGCGACATGTAGTCCCTTCATCCATATTTATGTCGTCATCCTCCATGTTCTAGGAGTAACAAACATACAAACATGTTAGCCTCTGGTTCCCGAGGTCACGGGTTCAAACTCGGGGGATAGCATTGAATTTTTCAGGAGTAAAGGTCATTTGCATGACTTCCTTAGACATGGAAGTAAATCCAGTGTTCCCGTCTCACAGACTTGACACGCAGGGGAACCTCATGTCGGACATCATAAGGTGTCTTTCAGGCTCAATATTGAATGGGACGCTTAAAACCACAGCAATCAAACACCGTCTATAAATAAAAATTGAATTTAAGTTTTATACATTTTTCAATTTAATGCAATTTATTTGATCAAATAACCAGAATATGGCTGAGATACGGAGCCCTTAAATGTAGATCTATATTCTAAAATAATATTCAGTTACTTCTTCAGCATCGGTTTAAAGTATTTAATACCAGAAGCTTATTCACAGGGTTTTATTTACGGAAAAGCCTTCAGGGATATAGGAACGAACTTTGGCAACTTAGTGTCGTTTATCAGAGAAGCTCTTGTTCTCGAATGATTTTCTTGATAATCTGAGATACAAAGCCAGCATGCAGGGCCACAATGCGTATGTACCTCCTTGCTCTCAAACAATCCCTCTGCAGCTCTATTTAGATCCACGTAAGGTAACAGCTTCAGAGCTAACCTCCATGTGCTGTTAGTGTGATTTATAATTAACTTCTTCCACCTCTCAAGCAATTCGACCTCTTACAAGTGTTGAACGTTATGGAACGTTGATAAGAAAAGTTTCGATGTTATCACCCATGGGACAGATGCGTCCATTAAAATTATGCAGCAGTTTCATAGCAAATAATTGACTTAATGGATTGGAAAAGAATATATGTAGGCAAAAGTAATGAATATGTAAAGGAAATGTCATAGAGAGGTCCCAAGTTCGAATCTCGGTTAGGGTGAATAACCTGTATAAGGTTTTTTCCGGGATTTTCTCTTGTCCTGAAAGACTAATGCCGAGTAGCTCTAAGTTCCATGGATCCTGTACTCATTTCAGCATCATTTCACCCATTTTATTCATCATCCGATATGACTTAATTTTGTAGGACGTTAGTTTAAAAGATATGTTTATTGAAAATTCAAGTATTTTTACTAATCCATAAGGAACACTTTAGAATTTTTTTTTTTTTTTTTTTTTTTACTGACTAAAGAATTCCTGACATTTTATTGGAGTGGTAGATGTTCTGTCCCCTCAACCTATAGGTTCCGAGGTCAAATCCAGGCTTTATTGACGGTATTTTCCTTAGTATCATTACCTATTCTCTGTAGTATCTGGAGGTTTGATCGTCAAAGTGAATGCGATGCTGTTTTCTGATATCAGTAAAATTAATAATTTAAAAACCTGCAGTAAAGCAGACATAACTACAGGAGTTAAATGGGGTTTGCAAATGAGGTAAAACGAAACAAACACAAAACAAGAAAAAAAGAACAAGTGAAGGTCGCGGCCTTGGCTTATCAGAAATTCCGTTGCTCCTGTTCTAAGAGTTATGTTTAAAGTATAAGTGTTATATGTAGTGATTCTATCAATCATACAAGAACGTCTATTGCAGTTCCTGTGTAAATAAAGGTAACCTTGTTACAATTATATTTCAGTAGATATTCATTAAAGTTTTACCAGCGTTAGGGCTGAGGCTGGTGAAAACAATTGCCAGTTGTCGATTAAACAACTGCGCATCAATGTTCACATAAAATCAAGAGTTTTGCTCGTCTATAGCGGACACAGACCTACCAAAACAAGATGCTGAAAAACCAATGTGAATAAGCACATAATTTATAACTCAGCTCCTAGTTACACAGCTACAACCCAAACGGGAGCCAATAAAGAACAAGCCATAATAATCGAAGCCCACGACGGCATAACACTTACATAAAATGTAACAACAATAGGTAACCTAACCAACCCCAGCAACATTCGATTTGTATCTCGAATATCAAACTCCAGAATCTGTATCTACCTCGCCAACAGAAAGCCAGTAGATGAACTGGTATCTAAACACCCCAAAATTAAGGTGAACAAACTTGGAAATTAGGCCGCTTCTCACTAAAAATAAAAGAGTGATACTCTCCAATGTGTGCCCTGTTATTCCCAATCCTTTTATCGAAGAACACCTTCTGACCCATGGAATTAAGCCTGTATCATCTATATCGTATATCAGGGCGGGAATAACTATCCCTGGATATATACACATCATGAGCTTCCGCAGACAAATGTATGTAAAATCTGACGACTTTGCCAAGCTACCTGAACTATTACAGATAAACCATGAGGATACATCCTATTGTATATGCCTTTCTTCCAATGCCCCTATCTGCTTTTTATGTAAAATGGAATGACATTTAGCTAAACAGTGCAAGTCATCCCATGAAATAAATGCTAAGATGGTTAGCTGCTCATCTGAAAGAGCTGGTAGTCACACCACAGTCATGCCAGTAAATGACAAAGCTAAAGACAACGCATAAATAATTGAAACTGACACAGAAAACAGAAAACGTGTCACTAGAAACGGTTTCTATACAAGAAAGTGTCACCTCCCAGTCTGAACCTTCTTCGACACCATTGCCAAAACCAAACACAGAATTGAACTTCCCTCCTTTAGGGCAAAACCTTAAGACAGGGTCCAAGAAGCGACCCACTTCATCATCCAGTAAGTATACTGAATCTGCAACCGATGATGACGAAAACCTATCTGACTCTTCTTTAATGACTTTAGATGAGACAGAAAAAAAACAGAACCTAACCTAGCAAACAAACATACACAAACAACCAAAAACGACTGACACCCTCTCGCTCATAAATGACCAGATACCTGTAATAAAAAGTGCTATGTAAGAAAGAACTGACGACCACGTTTTAAATTGCCTCCAGTTCGAAAGTTTTGTTGTTGTTGTTGTGAAAATACAGTTGGAGTATCTGATATAATATCAGTTAGGTTTAGCTACACTGATGACTTGAAAGGACTCCTGGGTACAGTCAAAAAGCTTCATCCCTTATTTACCAATAGAACAATGAAATATCGAAACACACGTACAGAAATGAACCTCCTTTCCGAAATAAATAATAAAGTACAGTTTCTTAAACATTTTGATGGTTATGTTGTAGAAGATTTTGCTAACACCACCTAATAACGCCCTATGCATATTAAACCTTAAAAATAAAACACAATAGCATATAATGGAACACAAAATATTACAATGGAACATAAATGCATTTCATTCTCAACTGGAACACCTTCAACTCTTACTTAATAAACAAAATGCAGTAGCTGTCTGTGCACAAGTAGCAAATTTTAAGCATGATTATGGCACTCCATTAAGAGGTTACAACGCCTATAATAAAAGTCGTGAAGAACGTACACGTGCCAGCGTTGGGGTAGTCAACTATGTTAAAGAAACACTGCCGCAAATTGCTATCTCGCTCAATACTACTTCTGAGGCTACTGCAGTTTCTGTTCTTTTGACTGTAGAATTATGTATATGTAATATGTATCTCCCCAACAGCCAGAGTTTTGATCTTGTAGAACTAAATGAACTGGAGCAACAACTACCCCGTCCTTACTTTATTCACGGAGATTTCAACAGTCACAGCACACTATGGGGATGCAGCTCCACTAATTCACGAGGAAAACTCATTGAAAAGTTTATAAACGATTTAGACCTAATTATACTCAATTCACTGGAGCCTACTCATATCAGTCTAGCATATGGAACACTCAGCTCCATAGACCTAAGTTTGTGCTTACCAAAGATACCAGATTTGTTTGAATACTTCATTTATAAAAACCTCGGGGAAATAGTGATCGCTTTCGTACTATTCTTACTCATTTGAGCGACAGTCCTCAGGAAACCACATTCACGCCAAAATTTAAATTTAAAAAGGCTAATTGGGATACATTTAAGAGTTTTATAACCAAATAAATAACCCAGCTCATGCCTGCCACTGAATTTAATCACACTAGTATTAATGAAATAATTAATAACGGCAATGACCTTATTCTAATATCTGCAAATATTTTTCTACCTACAAGAGCTCCTTGCAAGAAAACAGTTCCTTTGTGGAACAGTGATTACCAAAAGCTATTAATTTTAAGAATAAAGCATATTACAAATACAGACGCCTTCCTACTGAAGAAAATAAGCTTAAATATCTCCAAGCTAGAGCTAAAGCTAGAAAAACTGTTAAAAAAAGGTAAAAAGGACTCATGGTTGAATGTTGCTGCATCCATTAATTATCAAACATCTCAGAAAATAGTGTGGGGAAATATCCAGAAAATTAGAGGCAGGTTTAAATATAACTCAGAAATCGTTTTGAAAGACCCTGATTCAGAAACAACTACCACTAATTCACAGTCAGTAGCTAACATCTTAGCAGATTCATTTGCTTCTGCATCATCCGAAGCTAATTATGAGGACGAATTTAAATCCTTTAAAATGAAAAATTATTCATTACCTGACGAATCTGTAAATGAAAGTACCAAAAATTTTGATGAGACCATCGAATATTATGAATATGAAAATGCCCTCGCATCATGCAAAATCTCCAGCCCTGGACCAGATAATATATACTATGATGTGCTGAAACAACTACCCATTGAAGGACATATATATCTTCTTGAAATATTCAAGCATGGGTTATTTCCCAATCTTTGGAGTTCGGCAGAACTGATACCCATACCGAAACCTAAAAAAGACCTCACACTACCAAACAACTACAGATCAATATCTCTTACGTGTACAATGTGCAAAGTTCTAGAAAAGATTATAAATAAAATATTGCGTTGGTTTATCGAAAACAGGAAACTTCTTTCTGAATCACAATATGGTTTCAGACAATTCCGTTCCACTACAGACTGTTTAAAAACGATTGTGTCTGTAATACGAGAAGCCTTTCTCCATAATCTACATCTCATACTAGTTAGCCTAGATATACAAAAGGCAGAGGATATGACATGGAGAACACGTATTCTTCAAATACTACGACAAAACAAAGTATCAGGAAATATGTTTTATTTCATTATGAATTTCCTCCGCCATCGCACCATTAGAGTACGTACAAATTCCACATTATACAAGGAAGTTAAGTTAGAAAATGGAGTAACCAACCAAGCTTTACTACCAGACACTGTAACAAGGATACAAATTTAGACATCACAAACAGGATTCAGTTTTTCTCAGTAAAAGTCAAAATTTATGAAAAGTTCAATGCATCTTCTAAAGCCTACCATCCACCTGTATGGAAAAACCATTGAAACAACCAAACAATTGAAATTATTGGGACTTACCTTCGACCACAACCTGTCATGGAAAACACATATTTCGAACCTAAAGGAAGACCGTTCAAGACGCCTAAACCTATTAAAAACATTATCACACCGCAATTGGGGTGCTGATCAACATGTCCTTCAACTGGCGTATCAAGCTTTAGTCCTAAGCAAACTTGACTATGGAGCTATTGTGAACAGCTCTGCAGCACCGGCGTTACTTAAGCTGCTGGACGTGATTCAAAGTACTGCTTTGAGGATTATATTAGGAACATATCGTACCAGTCCGGTCTCTAGCCTACTGATAGAAGTCAACCAACCACCGTTAAACACCAGGAGAATACAATTAAGCATAAAATACGGAATCAAAATAGCAGCAAGACCTCATTCAGGTATCCATTTGTATGTTTTCACCAATGCAGAAAGCAACAAGGCTTATCATACAACAAGCACTCGTTACCTTTCTATCAACGACTTGCTTACTATTTAAATACTAACAGCATAAAGTTCCCTCCCATAATGACCAGGGACTTCCACGAAGGACCGTACTGGAAACTCAAAATTCCCAAGATATATACCGACCTAACATTTCACCCGAAATGGAATACCGCTGTAATTGTTTACCAAACACTATTTTATGAAATTTGCAACAATATCCCCAATTATAAGTTTATTTACACTGATGGACCAAAAACGGTTCATGGTTCTGGATGTGCAATAATAACTCCTGATAAAATGCTACAGCAGCGGCTACCTGACGATTATTCCACTTACAGTTCTGAATTACACGCCATTTATCAAGCACTTCCTTACATGCGAACAGCACACCACAACTGCTATGCAATATGCTTTCACTCCCTGAGTACCTTGCAGAGCATGAAGAACTACACAACAGACAAAAAATAAGTTCAGGACACACAGACACTATTCAGTAACATCACCGACGCTGGCGAAGACGTGGTTTTCATTTGTATTCCTTCCCATCAAGGAATAACAGGGAATGAAAGAGCGGACGAAGCTGCTAAAGACTAGCGCCAACATCACTACGCCAACAAATGAACGTCCAAATTCCTTATTCAGATATTATAAATCATGTCTGTAAAATACCAGAACAAAAGTGGAAATCTGAATGGAATCAACAACAACCAGGAAAATTACAGCAAGTACCACCTCTCTTCACCCAACCAAGCCGCTTACTAGAAAGGAACAAGTCATTCACACCCGTCTACGAATTGGTCACTCCGGCCTCACTCTTCATATCCTCACTCAAGACAGCCGCAGCATACGTATAAAGGATGTCTTAAATATCTTACCATTTACCACCTTCTCATAGAATACATTGGATACAAAAGAAACAGAAAAACACGGAGTTCCACAGAATTGCTAAACAGTTCCAAACCACGCCGCAATCTGTTGACTTACCTAAAGGATATAGACATTTGGAAATTAATAGGTACAAATTATGTACGATACACTTTAATCAATTGTCATTCATATTATACGCAATGGTGTAAAAGTAATGAAACTCTTTGTTTGAAAAATGCTGTTGTTAACTTATATGAATATGTTCTTCTCTTTGTTTTCAGTTGTCTGTATTTCGTGTAAATTGTTTTCAAAATTAATGTTATTAATGTGTATATTTTATATGTTTGATTGTAAACCTGTATATTTAATGTAAATTTTTATATATGTTACTGTGTTATTTTGTAAAGATGGTCGCGATTTGACCCAGGAAGTTAAAGCGACATAAATTTAAAAAAAAAAAAACAGAAAAAACGATCTAAAAGGGTATGATTAAGAAAGTTGTGCTACAGATCATGAATGGAGGCCACAGTGGTAGTATGCAGCACTTAAAAATATTACAACACCTGAAAGGCTGAAATATTGCAGCCCCTAGAAGAAGTATGCTTAAAATTATGAGAAAAAGAAGAAAAGGTAAACCATTCCGTACTGAAAATTATAGGACCAGATAAAGAGAAAACGATTTCAAGCTGTGGAATAGTGATAAAATAATGTTCCCTATAAAACCTTGAAATTGTTGAAAATATACAAACACAAAATTAGATTAATTCTTACACTACCGCACAAATATCTAAGGTTAATGAGTAATCATTGGACTTTCAATTAACAGAGAAATGAAACGGACTTACTAAGTTCAATTTTGAACAATTCTTAAAACGTTAAAAGCTGTTTCTTTCAGACCTATATGTTCAAACAAAAATGACACTCAAAGAAGCGGGAAGAGCCAGTGGTGGGCTGCATTATAGAATGCAGAGATATGTGCTCCTTTAAAAATAATTCAACGACTGAATATCAATAATATTGCAACGATTCAATCTAATGAAATTTATTTTATTCTAAATATTCCTAATGACTCCCTGTTTCATCCTGAAAAACACATCAAGCGCTTATTTCGTATTAATGCATTAAACCGCATTGCGTTCTACCGTCTATGGATGCCTGTTACTTCCTTCGATTACAGCTGCACCAAAGAGTGACGATCCGTGTGAGAGTTTCCGGGTTCGATTTCCGGTTAGGGGTGGGGGATTTTTCTATAACCAAGTTGATTACTCATCTTCCCCAGAGTCTGGAAGTATGAATGAGAGAGCGAATGTGTACGTGATCTAGTGATTAAAACCCAACGAATACGAGTTAACACCTTCGATACGTTCCAAAGGAGAACGGCCGCCGATATGACCATTGGAGTTAAAGGTGGGCTGTAAATGGAACAAATAAAAATAAGAGTTACGAAAGTTACGGAGGTATGCTCTAATTGGGTGCTTTTAAAAATTTATTCCCTTTTAAAATTAAGGACACACAATATTTGAGTAAAAATAGAGAGGTTGAAGTCACGCCTTACACAGACGAAAACTGCGATAACTGCAATACAAGACGTCATTGTTCAGTTGTATCAATTTAATGAATCGACACAGATACAAGTATAAATTGATATAATTCGAATTCCAGAAAATGAACCAAGTTCTACATTTTCCATACCTAAATTGGAATTTAGAAGCGTTTAACACTTACTTATTAAGCAGATAAATATATTTTGTGGACTCCCTTGAATTTCTCTCAGCAGCCGCCACAAGTAGTATCTAATTTCTCAATGAACTATGTAACTTAATCTTCTTGAAGCTCTACCCTTCTACCTCCCATCTTGGCTAATATTTTGAAAAGAAAATCGGAAGGCAGATAAGAACTTTATTGTGTTATTCCTACTAGCACGCTCGGTTAAAATAATCGTTATATCGTTTATATAACGATTCCTGTTGGCTACTAGGGTGAAATCAAAGATGCCACCATCCAAATCGATATTATAACAAAATGATAATATAATTATCACAAGTTTTATATTTTATTATACTACACCATGTAGGATACATATGATACTATATATTTATTGTGCATATTCCAAAATGTTACAATTTACTACATTTGACTACATTTCTTGGCTTGCATGACACCCTGGTCTCTTGCTCTGCCAGGTAGCTCTTAACCCTCATACCTCCTTGATTACTTAATTAGTCCCTTTCTTTCCCCGCCTCTTCCTTTCTTACGATTTTTATATTTCTGGCCCATATTTCTTGTACTTTCTGCAAGAACTCACCAATACTTCTTACCTCCTGCCCGTTATAGCTACCATTCTCTTCTCTACTTTCTCCCTCTTTTCTTCCCAAACCTTATGTATCCATATTGCAACCTCCTCGCATTCCCTTACATAGTATTCTATGCTGTCCTTTCCCCCACACAGTTCACAAAATTCCCTTTTCCCTACCTCTTATCCCTCTTAGAAATACTATTCCTGTTCTCATCCATGCTAATCCTTCTCTCTCTTGCCTATTGCAGTAATCTACATATGCTTCTCGTCTCCAATTTCTTTTTATTTGCTTGTAAAATTGTAATGATTTCATATGTTCTAGACTTCCCCATATTACCTGTCTTTCTAAATCTTCTATTCTGCATTTTACTAATTTACCCACATCGCATGTATTCCTTTCCTCTAATCTCCATATATCTCCCATTCCTATTTTTTTCCATAATTCCTCCTATCTCTGCCCACCATCTATTTGAGTTCTCTAATGTTTTTGCTGTCTCATGCATAATTTCATAATTTCCCCTTCTTCTTTAACCAAACACCTATACCAAAATTGTATTATTCTTTCCATTATCATTCCATTTCTTCTTGTCTTTCCTAATTCTAGTAAAGCTACTTCCCTAGGTGCTGACCTTGTTAAGTCTAATATCTATTTACACAACTTTCTGTACCTTTGATACACGTTTCTTTTTTACCTCTGTGCCCCCCCCCCCCCGCCGCAGATCACCACTGCATACAACATTTTGGATTCAGCTAGTGCTTCGTACATTCTTTCTAACCATTTGTTTGTCATTTCTAGTTCATATTTGCATATTCTTATTCTATTTATTCCCACCCTTCCTTTTGCTTCCATTTTACACCTGTGTGTGTGTGTTTTTTAAATTTTACGTCCTCCAACGTTAAGTCATATCGGACGATGAATGGAATGGGTGAAATGATGCTCAAATGAGCCCAGGGTCCATAGAGCTTAGAGTTAACCAACATTCGTCTTTCTGGATAAGGGATAAACCCAAAAAAACACCTTATCCAGGTAACCCTGACCGAGATTCGAACTCGGGACTTCTTGAACGTCAGGCAGACACTCTACCACCACGCTACCGAGGCGGGCTTTCCCCTGTGTGCTCCCCACTTTCCATTGTTATTCAACCTTACTCCTAACTATTCAAATTCATTGACTACTTCTACCCTTTTGCCATTTAGTACCCACTTTCCATCTTTTTTTTTTTTTTTAGTTTAACTGCCTTCTTGAAGACCATTGCTTTCGACTTATTTATGTATATTTTTATTTCCCACAATTTCTGGATTTCATTTATTGCCTTCTGCCATCCTACTATTGCTATATATCCTATGTAGGAAACATACGATTATTTTGATTATACCATTATTGTTATATTTATTGTCACAGTTAATGTTATTGCCTTTACTATTATAACTGTTATTATTATCATTAGTAGTGGTGGTAACTAAAGCTCGGATTTATATGCATCATAAACGATGATTATATACTTACATGTATAGGCTAAAATCTGGTAAATATACTCTAAATCTTCAAAATATACGCTTAAATACAGTACATTATTTTAGTATTCTCAAATGTATTAATCTTGATGAAATAATCAAATTTTAAAATCTGGCCCTAAACTCAGACATTAGCGAAATTTATATTGATTAGTGTCTCAGTCTATTTTAGAATTAGTTGTCTTTATTGCAATAAACAATTACATATCTTTCATCATTTCCGGAAGAAACGGTTTCCTTCTGTTAAAATATTTTATATGAATTGTGAAGCAGGGTCATGAGATTTCAGGTGTTGTTCAGAGTGAAATAGATAAAATGTTGAATAAGTCCAATTTTGATGTTTAATTGTATTATCACGATTACATTTTACTGGTACTTTCTTTCCTAGTAAATCATTGCAGGTTACCTCCAGCATGGCCGCTCTCACCAAGGCGGCCCGAGTTCGATCCCAGACGACCGCAAAGTGAGATAAGTGGTGGACAACACGGCGCTGGGGCGGCTTTTCTCCGGGGTCTCCGGTTTCCCCCGCCATCTCATTCCACCGGTGCTCCATCTTCATCTCATGTAACATCAGCGTCATCGCCTGCGCTGCCATATGTAGTAAAAGCAGGCGTTAAACACTACACATTTCAAATTTACCTTCAGCATATCGATAAATTCTTACTTCTTTAATAAAAAGATTTCATTAATTACATAAAACTCCTTACTCCTGCACGTCTACTGAACACTAACAGGATTACAGAACACATCTCCTTATGAATATTATTGATTTTCTTCTTCTATCCAAAACTTATCATCTTTTCACATCAAGCAGGATTATTGATTTTCCTTTTTTTAGCAACTGTTCATCATTTATTTTTATATTGTCTTTACATGGCCCACTAATACTCATATCAGAAAGCAAAACACATTTCAAACAGAAACTTCCGTTACAAATACCCTTTTTCGAAATATATAGAAAACAATTTTAATTTAAATTATTCAACAATGTGTTTCCATATGTTTTGAAGAATGCCCCAAATTTAACAATTTTGTTTACAACAGTGAACAATAACATAAATATAACATACATAAACTATAACAATAAATAAACATTGAGTGAAATATAACAATAAATGAACATTTAACAAGTTGACATTACTATAACACATGTTTTTAAATATGTATCCTTGTTTCTATTTGGGGTTGTGCCCCCGCCCAAATTTGAATACTGTAATAATTGACAATTTTACTTTACTCGTAATCAACAAAACATGATATAATAGAAACCATTTTTATATAACTATTTGTATACAAAAGAACTGTGTTTTATGATTCCTGATGGGTGATTCACCAACATAATTAATTTTTCTAGTTCTCTAAGGAATACTTTAGGATTACCTCCAGATCCTTTATCGAAATTGGGTGGACTTATGCTACGTAACAAGTACTTTCTACAATTTGTGGGACCTTGACTGGGTACATTTGTGTGTGTCAGAATATTGGGTGTTGGTTTGTTACTGTTTACATCGTTTTTAACACTAGTCACCTCCTTGGTAAGATTACTGTTGATACCGAAATTATGCTTTGACAGAAGCAGTCATGATAGATGTCGAAGGAATGTTGGTTCTTTGTTACGACAACGGGCAAGGCCAGCCCAGTGGGGAAAGTGTTCTAACAAAGCCATGAATGAAAGGAGCAGTGTCCTTAGAAGGTTTCTAAAGGAATTGTCACTTGTATATGAATAGGGAATTCTTTGCATCGTTTACAATGGCGACCAAAACAGCCACAAAAGGACTTTGTTTAAAAGAGGTTTTGGAGAGTGAAAGTTATATAAATATACACACGCAGATGTGGTGAGGCACTCTCCGGCGTAAGGCCGAGGGAGACGGTTCGCGGCTAGGGAACCATTATAAACGGTCTTCGGCTGGAAGCCGAGAAAGAAGAGTCAGACGTGAAGCCTATTAGAGCGGTCAACTTGTTCGGTCTTGAATATTTGTCAGGTCATCAAAATTTATCGAGAAATATAATTAGCATTCAGTCACTATAAACCGTGATTGGTAACCCTCGGTCGGCAGCTTCCATTTCGAGGTTTGAAATAAGAAGCAGTGAATAAATAATTTGGAGACGGGCATTCCAGTGTTGTAAAATTTCCTTCTCACACCCATCCACGCATACCCTGAGAGAAACCTCATTGCTCACTATAATATTTGCTTCAAACTGGTGCACAACGTGGGGCTGTGGTATCCTGTGAACGCAACCAATAAAATCAGTTACACTGTGCATATTTACTGTTTTCTCAAGTTTTTTTCCTTGAACTGTCTAACAATACCTCACTTACCTCTTGCTTCATTCTATTTTCTAATTCTCTGATTCCTATTTTCTGTGTTTCTACAAACTCATTCAGTTGTAGTTTAAGGACATCTATTTCTTCAGCTATTTCACGCTTTATATCTTTCACTACATGTTCTTGTATTATCTTAATTTCCTGAAACATTTCTCTTAACCTAACACCTTCACTTTAATTTCATTTGTGGTAGTGTGGTGGTAACGTGTCTGCCTCACGTACAAGAGGTCCCGAGTTCGAATCTCCGTCAGGGTGATCTAACTGGATAAGGTTTTTCCGGGATTTTCCCTTATCCTGAAAGACGAATATCGTGTAACTCTAAGCTCTATGGACTCTGGGCTCATTTGAGTCTCATCTCACCCATTCCATTCATCGTCCGACATGACTTAACGTTGGAGGACGTTAATTACAAAATAAAATAAAAAACTTTTATTTGATTCTATGTTCTGTTGTAATGATCTCATGCCTTCCCTACATTCTTCTCTCCCTTTCTCAATTTCCTGTGTTATTTCACCTTTCAATTCATGTTTCAAATCTACCCTAAAATCGCTTAAACTTTGTGTTTTCCTCCCTTCAAAATTACTTAAATCTTGTTTCATCTCCTGCCTTAAACTAACCTCAAAATTCTCCATACCATGTTTCAAATGATTTGAATTTTATCTACTCTCTGCTTTAAATAACCCATATCCTGTCTTTAATCACCCATATCCTGTCTTAAATCACCCATATCCTGTATTAAATCACCCATATCCTGTCTTAAATCACCCACATCTTGTCTTTAATCACCCATATCCTGTCTTAAGTTACCAATATCTTTTGCTAACTGCTTCAATATTGTTGTGTGTATAGCCTGAGCAAGATCGGAAAATTACTATAAGCATTATTATGCAACATTTATTTCCGTTGCCTTGAGTTTGGGCAAAGCTATTTGTTTATGATTAAGCCTAAATTCTGCTGAATGGCAAAATTATTACTTTGGACTGCTTCCTGCTAGTCAAGGTAAATAACCCACAGCTGGCCTGTAACAGGCCTCAACTTGTTCTCCATGTTGTAAACAATGAATCACACATCCTGCTGATCAAGGGAAATAATGCTTAGGTGGTCAGTAACAGGTTTGAACATGTTCTCAATTATGTAAACAATGATTCCACAATATGGTGCAATAGTTGGAGGGAAAGTAACAGTTAGCGTGAGAATCGCTGAGTTGGCTTTTGGGTAGGATCCCTATTTAAGCTTGGTTGTGTTAGCACCCGGCGGACTTGACAGAGAGATTTCAGAGGGGACTGGCTGATGGTCTCTGTAAATATTAACAAGAGCTTATTTTCTCTCTTAGAGAGAAGCACAATCGTATTACACAGTCAACTGTCTAAGGTAGTAAGCTTCTTCGCCCCCAAATGACGATCCAACATAACAAAACACCATCGTCTCCCAGGGAGCCGTTTTGAAGAAACTAATCCAAGTCACCTATCCTGCGCCGTTTCGGATCGGCCCAAGACAGAATGCCTTATACCCTGGTCTCACAAACCGGCCCGGATTCGATATCCGGAAAAGAAGTTTCATTTCTTACTTAGAAGAAAGACAATCGTATTACCAAAGGAACTGTCTCAATCAGCTTCTTGGCCCACAAAGGTCGTTCCAAGATAACAAAACACCGTCGTCTCCCAGGGAGTCGTTTTGAAATAACTAATACAAACCAACCGTCCGGTGCCGCTGGGTAGCTGCCCAAGGCAGCATGCCATTTTCCGTCGTGGCGGAAAGCGTCCCGGTTTCGATCTTCGATAAAGATGTTTGATTTCTCACTTAGAGAGAAGAAGCACAATCGTATTACAAAGGGAACTCTCTCAGTCAGCTTCTTCGCCCACAAAGGTCGTTCCAACATAACAAAACACTATCTTATCCCAGGGACCAGTGTTGAAGGAATTAATACAAGCCACCAGTCCTGCGCCATGGCGTAACGGTCTAATCTGCATGACTTGATCCGTTGTGGCGAAAAGCGTCCCGATTTCGATCTAAGGCATAGAAGTTGTATTCTCACGGAGACAAAAGAAGCATAATCGTATTTCACAGTTAACTGTCTAAGGTAGTAAGCTTCTTCGCCCTCACAGGTCGTTCCAACATAAAAAACACAGTCGTCTCTAAGGGAGCAGTTTTTAAGGAAATAGTACAAGCCCCGGCCTGTGCAGTGGCGTAGTGGCCAAAGGCAGCATGCCTTTTTTCGTTGTGAAGGATAGCGTCCCGGTTTTGATCTCCGGTAGAGAAGTTCGATATCTCACTTAGACAGAAGAAGAACAAACGTATCACACAGTTAACTGTCTAACGTAATAAGCTTCGCCGCTCGCAATGTTCGTTCCAGCAAAACAAAACACTATCGTCTCCCAGTGGCAGTTTTGATAAACTGATCCAAGGCGCCCGTCTTGCGCCGTGGTGAAGCGGTCTAAGGTAGAATGGCTCGTTCCCTGGATACGATAGTCGTCCCGTTTTTGATCTCCGGTAAAGAAGTTTGATTTCTCTCTTAGACCGAAGAAGCACAATCGTATTACACAGTCGACTGTGTAAGGTAGAAAGCTTCTTCGCCCACAAACGACGATCCTACATAACAAAATACCATCGTCTCGCAGGGAGCCGTTTTGAAGAAACTAATCGAAGTCACCTATCCTGCGCCGTTTCAGATCAGTCCAAGACAGAATGTCTTGTACTCTGGTCTCCCAAACCGGCCCGGATTCGATAGCCGAAAAAGACGTTTCATTTCTTAGAAGAAACACAATGGTATCACCAAGGGAACTTGCTCAGTCAGCTTCTTCGCCCACAAAGGTCGTTCCAACATAACAAAACACCGTCGTCTCCCAGGGAGTAGTTTTGAAAGAACTAATACAAAACAACCGTCCTGTGTCGTTCAGTAGCGGTCCAAGGCAGCATGCCATCCTCTGTTGTGGCGGAAAGCGTTCTGGTTTCGATCTTCAGTAAAGATGGTTGATTTATCATTTAGAGAGAAGAAGCACAATCGTATTACAGAGTCAACTGTCTAAGGTAGTAAGCTTCTTCGCCCCCAAATGACGATCCAACATAACAAAACACCATCGTCTCCCAGGGAGCCGTTTTGAAGAAACTAATCCAAGTCACCTATCCTGCGCCGTTTCGGATCGGCCCAAGACAGAATGCCTTTTACCCTGGTCTCGCAAACCGGCCCGGATTCGATATCCGGAAAAGAAGTTTCATTTCTTACTTAGAAGAAAGACAATCGTATTACCAAAGGAACTGTCTCAATCAGCTTCTTGGCCCACAAAGGTCGTTCCAAGATAACAAAACACCGTCGTCTCCCAGGGAGTCGTTTTGAAATAACTAATACAAACCAACCGTCCGGTGCCGCTGGGTAGCTGTCCAAGGCAGCATGCCATTTTCCGTCGTGGCGGAAAGCGTCCCGGTTTCGATCTTCGATAAAGATGTTTGATTTCTCACTTAGAGAGAAGAAGCACAATCGTATTACAAAGGGAACTCTCTCAGTCAGCTTCTTCGCCCACAAAGGTCGTTCCAACATAACAAAACACTATCTTATCCCAGGGACCAGTGTTGAAGGAATTAATACAAGCCACCAGTCCTGCGCCATGGCGTAACGGTCTAATCTGCATGACTTGATCCGTTGTGGCGAAAAGCGTCCCGATTTCGATCTAAGGCATAGAAGTTGTATTCTCACGGAGACAAAAGAAGCATAATCGTATTTCACAGTTAACTGTCTAAGGTAGTAAGCTTCTTCGACCTCACAGGTTGTTCCAACATAAAAAACACAGTCGTCTCTAAGGGAGCAGTTTTTAAGGAAATAATACAAGCCCCCCGGCCTGTGCAGTGGCGTAGTGGCCAAAGGCAGCATGCCTTTTTTCGTTGTGAAAGATAGTGTCGCGGTTTTGATCTCCGGTAGAGAAGTGCGATATCTCACTTAGACAGAAGAAGAACAAACGTATCACACAGTCAACTGTCTAAGGTATTTAGCTTCGTCGCTCACAATGTTCGTTCCAGCAAAACAAAACACTATCGTCTCCCAGTGGCAGTTTTGATAAACTGATCCAAGGTGCCCGTCCTGCGCCGTGGTGAAGCGGTCTAAGGTGGAATGGCTCGTACCCTGGATACGATAGTCGTCCCGTTTTTAATCTCCGGTAAAGAAGTTTGATTTCTCACTTAGACAGAAGGGACACAATCGTTTTACACAGTCGACTGTCTCATGTAGTTAGATTTATCGCCCACAAAGGTCGTTCCAACGTAACAAATCGCTGTCGTCTCCCAGGGAGCCGTTTTGAATAAACTAATCCAAGTCACTCATCCTGCGCCGTGGCGTACCGGTCCAAGGTAGCATGTCTTGTACCATGGTCTCGGAAATCGTCCCGATTTCAATCTCCTCTAAAGAAGTTTGATTTCTCACTTAGACAGAAGAAGCACAATCGTATTACACTGTCAATTGTCTGAGGTAGGTAGATTTATCTCCCACAAGGTCATTCCAACGGGACAAAACCCTATCATCTCCCAGGGAGCAGTATTACCAAAAAAAATCCAATTCGCCATTGCTTCACCGTGGCGTAGCAGAATTAGGCAAAATACCCTTTTCCCTGTGCACGGAATGCGGCCGGGTTCGACCTACGAAAAGGAAGTTTTATTTCTCACTTAAACACGAGTAACAGAATCGTATTATACAGTCAACTGTTTCAGGTGGTAAGCTCCAACACCCACTAAGGTCGTTGCAACATAACAAAACACTATCGTCTCTCATGGAGCAGTTTTGAAAGAACTAACACAAGCCACCCGTCCTGAGCCGTGGCGTAGCGGTTTTAGGCAGCATGCATTTTTCCGTTGTGGCGGAAAGCGTCCCGGTTTCGATCTCCGGTAAAGAAGTTTGATATCTCACTAGGACAGAAGCAACACAATCGTTTTACACAGTCAACTGTCTCAGGTAGTTAGATTTATCGCCCACAAATGGCATTCCAACGTAACAAAACGCTATCGTAAGCTAATCCAAGTCACCGCTCCTGCGAGCAGAATGAGGCAGCACAGTCAACTGTCTCGGGTAGTTAGATTTATTACCCACAAATGTCGATCCAACATAACAAAACACCATCGTCTCCCAGGGAGCCGTTTTGAAGAAACTAATCCAAGTCACCCATCCTGCGCCGTGGCGTATCGGACCAAGGCAGGATGCCTTGTACCCCGGTCTCGGAAACCGGCCCGTACTCGTTATCCGGAAAGGAAGTTTTATTTCTTACTTAGAAGAAACAATCGTATTACCAAGTGAACTGTCTCAGGTAGTCAGCTTCTTCGCCCACAAAGGTCGTTCCAACATAAAAAGAACCCTATCGTCTCCCAGGGACCAGTGTTGAAGGACCTAATACAAGCCACTCGTCCTGTGCCGTGGCGCAGCGGTCTAGTCAGCATGCCTTGTATCATTGTGGTCGAAAGCGTCCCGATTTCGATCTAAGGTAAAGAATTTTGATATCTCACTTAGACAGAAGCACAAGCGTATTACACAGTCAACTGTCTAAGTTTTTAAGCTTTGTCGCCCACAAAGGTCGTTCCAACGTAACAAAACACTATCGTCTCCCAGGGAGCAGTTTTGAAAGATCTAATACAAGCCACCAGTCCTGAGCCTTGGCGCAGCGGTCTAAATCAGAACCCCCCCCCCCCTTCCAAAACCGGCATGTAACAATATCTTCATCACTGACTCATTTTCTTTATGTTTTCTCGCTTCCTTACTAACGTCTTCTCTCTCAACTTTACTCTTGTCAGCTTTACTAATATCCATCTTGCAAACTATTTTTGCACTCCTCAACATAAGCTATATAACTACTTCTGCACAGCAGCTATCTACTTTTTGTTATTATATTGTTTTAAATGTTCTTACTTGAGACCATTTTCTTCTCTCTTCTTTCTTTTTTCTTGTTAACTATTACCTGTCCTCCACTCTCGATTACTGCTCCCGCGATGTAGGTAATCTTCTATTCAAGTTCACTGTTGTCTCACCACATGTAACGGAATTTTATTTTGCTTTCACACTTTATTAGTGTCCCCATTGAGCGCCATATGAAGCAGGATTTCTATCCATTGTAATCGCAAAATCCAAGTTTCTAATTTCTCGCCAAATTATGCGGCCGCACCGTGGGCGCCATATATATAGCAGATTCTTCGTTGTTACAAATATGTGCACTCATCACTATCACGATTTCACGATATTTTGATTGTATATAATATTGACTGAACGTCCTAGTCAATCATTGCAGGTTACCTCTAGCATATCGACAAATTTTTATTTTTTTAATAAAAAATTCATTAATTATATAAAACTCCCAACCCCTGCACGTGTACTCATCACTAACAAGATTACAGAACACACCTCCTTATGAATATTATTGATTTTCTTCTTCTATCCAAAACTTTTCATCTTTTCACATCAAACAAGATTATTGATGTATACGTAGTGTCAGACTGAAAAATTCAATGCCATAGCCGGGATTTGAATCACGGATCTTCTGGTTTCCATCCAGCCTCTCTACCATTGAGCTACTATGGCCAACGTGCTGATATGACATTAAATTCTCCAACTGACTCCTAATTTTCCCCGGTAAACCACTTAGGATTTCTCATAAACACATGAGACAACTACCTCAATGGCGACTTACCACGTGTAAGTACTTTAAGGCCCGGGCTTTATAATTAACCACTATTAGGTCAATTATTGGAAATTAATTGTTCTTTCACACTGGCCATGAGTCAGTTGGAGAATTTAATGTCATATCGACATGTTTGCCATAGTAGCTCAATGGTAGAGAGGCTGGACGGAAACCAGAAGATCCGTGGTTCAAATCTCGGCTATGGCATTGAATTTTTCAGTCTGACTCTACGTATCCACAATTTAGCCTACACACGGCTAGTGTGAAAGAACAATTAATTTCCATTAATTGACCTAATAGTGGTTAACTATAAAGCCCGGGCCTTAAAGTACTTACATGTTGTAAGTCACCATTAAGGTAGTTGTCACGTGTGTTTATGAGAACTCTTAGTGGTTTACCGGGAAAAGACGAGTCAGTTGGAAAATTAAATGTCATATCGCCACGTCGGCCATGGTAGCTCAATGGTAGAGAGGCTGGACGGAAACCAGAAGATCCGTGATTCAAATCCCGCCTACACAATTTAGCCTACACACGGCCAGTCTGAAAGAACAATCAAACAATCAAACTCCAAGATTTTAGCAACCGTTCATCATTTGTTTTTATATTGTCCTTAAATGGCCCACTAGTACTCAGATCAGAAAACAAAACTCATTTCAAACAAAAACTCCCGTTACACTTCAAAGATGCCTGTACTTCATACTGTAACGATATGTTTTAGTTAGAACTTTTTATATGAATATTGTTTTCTGATATGACTTTGTAGGTCATGAAATGACAATACGAAAAACAAATATATGTGTGGTTTTGTGATTGGCCGTAGTAGTAATTATATTACGTAATGCGGTGGCGTAGCAGTACATCGGCCAATCACAAAATTAATAGAGGGGTAACGATAGAGACGGAAAATCAATAATCTTGAGAGATATATATGTTCTTCATTCTCGTTTCATGACGAGGGAAAAATATCGCGGTGAATATAAAAGATTTGGAACGGAAAGTTAATAACCTTCAAAAACAGTTATTTGGTATTCGTAATAGTAACGAGTGAATTCTAATTCAGATAGTACAATTAAATAATATATTACGAAATCGGAATCATATAAATGTTATTTCTGTTACCAAAAATCCACACCTGAGAAAAGATCTCATGACTCTCATTTAATCAAGTCTCGGCCTGGATCTCCCAAACAGCCGGAGTGCTGTCAATCTGCTGCGAGTGGAGGAATAACGTCACAATACAAAGCTACAGGAGAATATTGAAAAGAGGTTATGCATCTTGCAGGGTAAGCATTAAGTTATTTTTCAGATTATCCTTGTAGCTTTTTATTCACATCCTGAAGGAACATTAAAACTGAGCTCCTTGCTTCAGTATTCTCAGTTGTCTTACAAGGACCCTTTCGTACTTCTCGTGCTATGTCTCCGTAGACAGCTGTTTTTTATACCTGCAGGGTAGAAGATAAAGGCGTCCCTTTTTCTTCTAAACATGTGATTGCAGCTGGAATTTTGCCATAGTAGGCCCTAATGGGCACTTATTTACTCTGGAGACTGTTCTCCCTACAAAAACTTGTTAGCAGAAAAACTTGCTGCTTCGTTTTTGTCCATCATGTCGAGAACAATTTCACTGTAACATATAACTGCTTCAATCCATATTCCCCATCTCGCAAGGATTGGCTCTTTGGGTAATCAAGTATCTTGCACAATACCAGTAAATAATTTCACTCCTCATGGTGCCTTCACAAACACTGTGTTTCATTAAGGAAATGAAGCCATTTACTTCTGACAAATTCCCTCGAATTTCCATTGCCAACCGATGGAGAGCATGTGCTAAACAAGTCTTAGGAAAAGATACCTACAAAGCTATAACAGCGTTAAGAATGTATTCTTCTATATGTATAACTACCACCAAGAGTTTTACCTTACTTTGTTTAGCAGGCCACAAAACACATAATATATCAGGAACAAAGCCAGTAGCCGCCGAATGGTTTATTACTTCTAGTAACCTGGGAACAATGAGAAGTGGCGCTCCCGGTTTAGATTCAGTAATTTCTCCCAAGACGACGTTGGTAATAAATCTCTCCAACGAGTCGATTGCTTCACCTACAGATAACTACAAGTTTGGGTCGCCGATATCGACCCTTATTTCTTGTTTCACCTGAGAGAATTATTTCATTGAAGATTAGTAAAGTTCAGTGTGTAAGTTGGGTCTCACTTTTGTAGGAAACAAGTTTTAAATACTATTAAAAATGTATTTATTTATCATAAAGTATTAAGGAAACTGGGAGGTCGATAGGTTTAAAAAAATCCATTTTTTGTTTTAAATGTTAAAAAATTATATAATTCTTCAGCTTTAAAATTATATATAAAACATAGGTTGTCAGCTGGTAATAAAGTCCTTTTGTTCGTAAATTGAAACATGGCGGCATAATGATACGCCCACTTCCTGAGAATGGTGCTTAGTCTTTGATCGTGATTTCCCAAAACCTTGATTTTTCATACTTTAGGTGCATGTTTCTAAAAACCTATAAACTATATTGACACAAAATTTGTAGTGGTTATTTGTCAATGTTCCTTGAGCACATTCGGCTAAGATTTATATTCTTGTCACTTATACAATGGATGAAAACAAATATTCAGTCCTTGAAAATATCTTTTTTTTTTTTTTTACTCAAAACTAATTAATTTTTCATGTGCATAGTATAAATTAAATGTGATTTTCTTTTAGCCGATATTATAAAACTGTATCTTAGGTTATTTAGGATAAAACGTGGTGCATGTAGCTTTTAATTCCTACAAGTAAAGTGCAACTAAAATATAGGGTGCAATAAATTTTTCAGGACACACGGTGTGATTTATGCCCCTTTTGCATGGACCTATGAGAACGTAATTTAAGTATTATACAGTAGTTAAATGCACACATATCCTTATACAGTAATCATACCGAATTTCAATTTCTGATAATGTTTAGTTTTGCTATATATTCAAATTTTAATATTGGTAAAAATTACCCTTGTCTGGTTAAAAATAACCTCCCAGTCAAAACCTTTAAGTCAAAATCTATGGCGTACTTTTACACTTTTACTTACATCGGAAAATACTGTGTACAATATATTTTAAAGTTTTAACTATCTGAAAAGTTTTATAACGCTCAAAGTATTTGGAAGGTCATTGGAGTAGTTGACGCAAAAATAATTGTATTAAATAAATATTTAAAATAACTTCTTCATAAATGTTTATTTATGAAGAACAGCTGAATGATGAGGAAGATTTAATCCAGAGTATTTTTACAGTAAAGTTCGAGTTACCATGTTATTTATCTTATTCAAAAGACTGTTGGCTCTTACTAATGCTTTGCACACATTTTCAAAATATTCCAATTGCCATCATTTTCACTTCTGCTTTCAAAAAATGATGCTGGTACAGTTTTTTTGGGTCTTGGACACATTTTTATTAATAACATATCTATGAGCATCTGTTGTCATAATTGTAATTTTTAATTTTTATAGCAGAAAACCTTCAGTAATGGTATACAAGTCATATGAGTTTATTTTAGTTAAATAATACCAGAAATTACTAACTGGAGAATCATGCTGATTCTAAAATATTTTAAACGCACTAAAATATAGCTTACGTGTTCGTCGCACACTTTGCACATTACTATACTTCCATCTGCTGTTAAAGTAGGATTTCCAATCAGTCCACTGTCGAAACAAATAAGCACTACTGTTCTTCTTCGGCACTGTAATATTTTTACCTTCATCATTAAGTTTAAATTGCAAAGGAGTAACCCTCTGAATCTAATATAAGACTCTTTTCAAGTAAAAATTCGCTGATTATTTTTGATAAGAAACGAACGAAGAATGAAATGATGCTCAAATGAGTCCAATGTCCATAGAGCTTAGAGTTACCCGACATTCGTATTTCAAGATAAGGGAAACCCCCGGAAAGAAGCTTATCCAGGTAACTCACCCTGACCAAGTTTCGTACTCGGGACCTCTTGAACGTGAGGCAGACACGCTACCATCAACGCTATCGAGGCGGGCTAATAAAAAGTCATAAATCACCTTGCTCTCCTTATGGAATATGCATTGTACCCAAGAGTTCAGTTAATTATTTAATCAATATTAATTTATTTGGATCTAACTGCTCGCTAAATATGCACACGTATAACCCTTATATCATGTATAGCATCTAGTATATGCTGCTATACGTTCATAGATGCATATGCTACTGTAAATCCATTCGTGCGTGCATAAACTCCTACATGCATAACAGTAAATAAATACGTTATGAATAACATAACAGTTATAGAAAAATAAGTTTTAATTTGTATAATAGCACATAAAATACATTCTTAGATAACGTTGTTCAGTCATTTAGGCGTCACGTAAGAGTTTTCGCTATACATTAGTCAAAATGCTCTAGCGATGTTCGATGCGCGTTTGTCTATGGGGCCGAACCCTTTACATTCGGTCTCCATGGCAGCACTTCCATTTACACTGCAGAGCTGATTGCAATATATCGAGCCATTTTATATGTTCGCCGCCGACAGTTGGGTGACTGCCTTATTTTAAGTGATTCCCTCAGCGCACTCCAGTGCCCTCGTGAGCTGTACAACCACCATCCTCTCGTACAACGTATGCAGGACGCCCTCCACGTTCTACACGCCTCGGGCGTTAGCGTGGTTTGTGCATGGGTTCCTCGTCACGTGGGCTTGCGGGAGAATGAAATGGCGGATTCGGCAGCCAGGGTGGCAACCATAGACCCCAGTGTAACAATTTCATCTATGACCGCGGAAGACTTTCGGCTTGTGCGTAGGGCGGCGCTCTCGTGCTGGCCCGATGAGTGGTCTGTTCTCCGTGACAACAAGCTCCGAATAGTAAAGGAGCTTCCGAATCACTGGGTGACTTCCTGTCGCCAATCGCGGCGGGAAGAAGTTATTTTGGTTCGGTTGCGTATTGGCAATTGTCATTTTAGCCACCGTTTTTAATTAAACCGGACGCCGGCTCCAGTTTGCCCGCTCTGCGGTGCCGAACTGTCCGTGCGTCATTTATTTCTAGATTGTTTTAGACTAGCACGTCTTCGCAGGTCTCTCCAGCTGCCGGCCAGCTTGGCTGAGATACTCGCGGATTATGAGACGACGGTGGGCAAAGTTTTACCGTTCATTTTATCTGAAAATTTTAGGATTTAGGCCCTCAAATGTTGGGCATTTTAACCAATTTATCTCGTTTTTGGTTTTAATTGCTTTAGTCTCTATTTTAGTCTTTGCCACATCGTTTTGCGTGAGTTTTATCTTTGTTTTTATTTGATTTATTGCATTTTAGTCTTTTGCGTTTTAATTGGTGTTTAAACCCATTGGTTTTTTAAGGGCGCTGAGGACCCAGTAGTTGAGCGCCATTAAACACCATCATCATCATCGGTATACATCGGTATACATTACGCAAGTTTTAATTGCTTTTAGGTGTATCCTTTGTTTAAAATATGTCAATGGCAATTATCTGCCTTCGAACAAATGGCCATAGTAAAAGACAAAGTATAACCTCAGTAAAAACAGTGTACTTGAAGAGTGCTTTGAGACTCCTGAGTTAATTCCCATCTGTTAAGGGGTTGGAAGGAAAAAAAGGGGAAAGAAATAAACACCCGTACTATAAATAATTGTCAAAGTATTTAAAGTGAGAAATATTTTATATTAATTACGAGTAGCTGGCCTGCTTTAATGTGTATAAGAGTACTCACTCAGACTAGTAGATGTTCATTTTTGTCTCCGAAAACGTTTTTCAACCACCGTCGTGGTCATCTTCAACGGGCCATGCTGCAGCTACTCATCTACTACTCTGAATGAGTACTCTCATACAAATTGAAGCATGCCAGCTGCTCGTAATTAATATAAAACACCCACACCTTTGTCGAACACACGTTTTGTGATATTTCCTTTTCGCTCTCACTACACGTGCCTGAAGAAGACGATGTATTGCTCAATCCGAAACCTCAACAGGCAGTTTTTGTAAAAAATGCACGTTCATTGTCTCTGGTATCCAAAATGATCTATGGAAATTATATTCAGTTGTTGTTTTAAGATTTTGTAGCGAAAGTTTACAAGGGGCGTCCAGAAAGTAAGTGTCTGCATATAATCTGTAATTATCTCTGTATCAAGGAGAAAAAATGTGCGCCATTGTGAGATCGCTGTCAGTCACGTACGCTTTGTTGTGCTTGTTTACAATGTCGGTGTTGATTTAAAATCACGCCGCTTGTGAAATCAGATCTGTGATTCGTTTTCTGAATGCTAGGAAAGTGAAACCTATTGAAATTTATCGACAAATTTGCGATGTTTACCGACAAAATGCGATGAGTGATACAATTGTGAGAAGATGAGTCCGACAGTTCAATGAAGGACGTAATGAAGTGCACGACGAAGAACGAAGTGGGTGTCCATCTTTGGTTACAGAAGAACTGGTTCACACGATTGATGACAAGATCAAGGAAAACCGCAATTTACAATTATGTTCTCGCTATGGAATTTCCCCAAATCTCACGATCACTAGTTCATGGAATTGTTACCGAAAAACTGAAATTTCTTAAACTATGCTCACGTTGGGTGCCAAAGATAATTACTGAGCAACTCAAAACAAAACGGATGGGTAGTGCACTTCAGTTTTTCAGCCATTATGATGAAGGCGGAGAAGAATTTGTGACACAGCTAGTCACAGGAGATGAAACTTGGGTTTCTTACGACACCCCTGAAAGTAGGCCTCAATCAATTAAATAGAGGCACACCTCAGCCCCAGCAAAGGTTAAGCCGAAACATATCTTGACACCTCGAAAAATGATGTGCACATTGTTCTGGGACAGGAAAAGCATCTTACTCATTGATTTCTTACCGCGTGGTCAAACAATGAAAGCAAATGTTTATTGCGAGACACTTAGAAAATTGCGCCGCACAATACAGAATAAGCGCCGAGGAATGCTGTCAAAAGGTGTTGTGCTTTCACACACTGCAAATGCGAGGAAAATCATCCTATAGGGATTTGGTTGGGACGTGTTTGACCAACCCCGTACAGCAATGACCTCGCTCCTAGCGACTTTCATCTGTTTTTGCATCTCATATCTTTCCTTGGCGGTCAACACTTCAACATTGACGAAGAGCTGAAAGAAAATGTTTCCAACTGGTTGAAGATAAAGGCGGAAAACTTCTATGAAGAAGGTATACAAAAACTTGTGCCTCGCTATGAAAAATGCCTGCACTTTTCGGCAGTTATATGGAAAAGTAGTTTAAGATTTGTAGAATTTGTGCAATGAATAATTTTTAAGTATCTATACACAATTTAATTTTCTTACCAAACAGAACTTACTTTTTGGACGTACCTCGTATATTACCACCAGTGATAATTACACATAGGCAGCGTTAATATCCCGGCAATCAAAAGCGACGTCAATAGAAAAAAAGAGTGGTAGTTGTGTAAGTTATACGGACCGCTGCAGTAAAAACAGAAGCACTTCGTCAGAGTGCTCTCAAACAGAGAAAACACCATCCTAATTTATTGCACACCATTAATACAGCTGGATAACGCATTGCAGGCTTCCGCAGCAAGCAATTTCACCTTATTATGGGCCTCTACTGTTGTATAATGGCATCATTTGCACTGTATTTACAGTTAGAACCCTTTTTGCCAGATCATAACTTGTAATAGGTACATTCAGTGCAGTAAACATCTGCTAGTTTCAGGCAATCCGTCCCTGTCTTTGTACGCAGTATAACGGCTTTAATATAAACTGATACTTTAAACACCTCCAACATGGCGGAAAACACATCTAGACTAATAGCAGCGCAGTTACAACTATTATATGTTTCAAATGGGAAGGTGTTTGTCCTTGAGCACTACTAGGTGAACAACCAATCGCAGTTCTGGGGTGTTGTCGTCTTGCATTCCCCCTAAGTGGTGTGTGACGAGTGGCAAAATAATCAATCTCTAATAAATACTATTCGCGCTAACACAAAAATTCAATTTTTGCAAAAACGGATCCATGAGGAAGGAGAAAGTAATGTATTTAACATAACCGTAAGAACCTCATATTTTTAGCTCAAATAGTTTTCCTAATACAAATAAATAAATTAGAAACCACTATATTATAACAATGAATTACGACGTAAGCACTGTAATGAGTATCATTTATGGTTGGCATGTATGCGTGAACGCATATTTGAAATTACTCAGAGCTGAAACGTAAACATTTGACATCACGCGGTAAAAGAAATATGTAATTTGAATAAGCCAAGTTGTTTGTTAAATTCGACGAGAGGAAACGACCCACTTTTTGCTAGTCTGGCAGAACGTGTCTGGTCACATATCTTTGTTTATGAATGTTTCGTAATCTCTATTTGCTCTTGAGAGTTCAAAGTAGCATTATTCAGTTACTCTTACATGAAAAGGTGTATCAGCTGGATCAATGAGAAGCGATCCACCTTTCCTCTCTTACTACTGCTAGAACAATCCAATAGAGTTAATGTGGGCTCAAATTATGTTGCAAATAGAAATAGTTATTTAAAATGTCTGACGTTGAATATAATTAACTTTAAACTAAATATTTAAATCATTTGCGTAATATACAAATATTCATGTTGTAACTGTGATTTCAACAACTGCATCATTATAAATCTTTGGAAAATTCAGTTTGCGTTACCTTTACGTCCAGCGCCAAGAACACTTGTAAGTGAGAGAGAGAGGGAAAATAAAAAGAGTGGGAATAACGAGGTGGCAACGCTGAAGGCTCTAACGCATCTGATTCCCTACAGGCGAGAACTCTTCCCATTTGAAACACATAATAGGGCGAAGCATTCAATGCCTGCCTGGTCCCACAAACACTCTGTAGGTTTTGAACACATGGACATCAAGACAGGTTCGGGCAATCGCTGTATTATGCACCATAATTCCAGGAACCATAGTA
This sequence comes from Mantis religiosa, assembly GCA_030765055.1. Lineage (NCBI taxonomy): Eukaryota > Metazoa > Arthropoda > Insecta > Mantodea > Mantidae > Mantis > Mantis religiosa. The sequence continues at coordinate 838,002 of JAUKNK010000204.1, forward strand.
CAGTATAGTGCAGTAGTTGCGAATCTAGAATAACTTAGACATTAAAATAAGCCTAAAATATATGAAAATCACAGGACCATTGTTATAAATATGTTGTTACATCGGCAATTGCACGAGTCTGCCGTGAGAAGGTAATACGCGCTCAAGCTCAGCTGCTGACTCACGTCACGGAGGAAGCAAGCTGCCGTGAGATATAGACATGCGCCAGGGACACTAAGCGGGTATATTATTGCTAAGCAAAACGCCTTTCTTGGCTGCAATTCCAGGAAGTTTACCGCGCCCGGTAGGCATACGAGGGCTGTTCAATAAACAATGCTCATAATTGTTCGCACTAAAATTCAATCGCATTATATTGTTAGCTTAATGTGAAACAAGCAGGCCGAAGTAGTCTCATTGTTGCTACTCCTGGTTCCTGTCTGTGAGAACCAGGCAAGTTCAGACATATTCAGTACCGCCTACCCCTACAATGGAGGTAACATACGGTTAAAGTTGGTGTTAGAGGAAGATCTGGAGTTGCTTTCAAACGTGATCACTGCTGACGAAACTTGGCTACATCATTTTGATCCTGAGAGCAAACAGCAAAGCACAGTGTGGAAATCTCCTTCATCATCAACCGCCAAAATAGCAAAAGTGGTTGCTTCTGCTGGGAAAGTTATGGTCATCTCATTCTTTGATATTCACGGAATGGTTTATTAGCATGTTGTACGTGCACACACAGCAGTAACTGGACAATACTACAGAAATGTCCTGAAGGCATTGCAAGTCCATATCATGCTGAAAAGACCACATTTCCACGAAGAAAGCTGGTTGCTGCACCACGATTGCACCACGATAATGCGCGGCCGCATATTGCCAATGTTGTTGCTGAATATCTTGCAAACATCAACATGAAGTGCATCCCTCACCCTCCCTAGAGTCCGAATTTAGCCCGGTGTGATTCTTCTCTATTCCCCAACTTGAAGAAACGCCTTCGTGGGAGGCCTTATCCATCATCAGAAGCAGTGGTGAAGGCTACGGTGGCGGTTTTTGAAGGATCTCTCAAAAATGATTTCCAGCATATCTTTGAGGACTGGCAGAAACGCTGGGACAAGTGCATCGCATTCAGGGGAGACTACTTTGAGAAGGGCCATCAAAATTATAAGGATGAGTAAAGGTGAGATGTCAAGAAAAAATTGTGATCATTCTTTATTAAACAGCTCTCGTACATATAAAAGTCGATGCAAAGCCTGCAGATACAGAGTGAGTCAGTCAACAGTGAATTGTTCACTGAAAGCAGTGCCATGCTTAATGTTTGATGCGGTACATTCCAAGCACCGTGGTAGTGGTCGGCAGGCCGTGGAACGGGTTAGCAATTTCGGCTCCGCGTGAGGGTTCACCGGTCTGTGGAACCGGCAGCGAAGCAGATTGCTTGTGAATATCGGAGTTGTGTTCCAAATTGGTGTATAGCTCCGTATGATATGGACCTATGGGTGGGTCAAAAAGGGTACATCAGTTTGAAGAGTATGTGTTACGGAGACTTAAGGAAACATTGTAGAGACTTTGTGGTAGTGATCGGCAGGCCGTGGAACGGGTCAGTAATTTCGGCTCCGCGTGAGGGTTCACCTGTCTGTGGAACCGGCAGCGAAGCAGATTGCTTGTGAATATCGGAGTTGTGTTCCCAATTGGTGTATAGCTCCGTATGATATGGACCTATGGGTGGGTCAAAAAGGGTACATCAGTTTGAAGAGTATGTGTTACGGAGACTTAAAAAAACATTGTAGAGACTTTTCGAAGCATTGTATTTGTGTATAAGAAAGGCTGAATGGACGATAAGATTGAGCTAACAGGTGAGGTGATAAATAAAGTTGTTTGAGGTAAACAGTTTTTATCTTTTGTCACATTAAGTATACAATTTTGTGTCACTTAAGTTATGTGCACATATGGAGGCAACATTACATGTTGTGTGCCATACAATGATACGAGAGTATATAAATGGGTACTGCAACACAAAAAGAAAACCATAAAAAGTGTTCAGATAATGGAGACTGGAGGCTAGAAGGAATGTAGAACTGTCTTTCAGTTCAAAAACATGATCGAGAGCAAACGTAGACATCCTTCAAGTTTTTTGTAAAATTGTACTGTAGCTGTAAAGTAAACATTTGCATTAATGAGAATATACAGAAGCTAAACCACCTTCTGAAAGAAATATGTTAGCACATGTTATGAAAACGTGTAAGTTGATGTACGGGGAATTGTGGCAGATTAACCATGTGACATCCGCAATGCATTAATAAAAGGTGAAAATAAATACCCTTCAAAATGCAGAGAGTAAAATTTGCATTAAAGGGATCTAAATTTTTAATTTTGCCCCCACTGCGCTCTATAATATGAAGATTATATTTTTGAGTATAAATCGTGTTTTAACGTTAAACTTAAGGCAACTGTACCCTATATGTCCCACCTAATGATAATTATATTTTTACATTTTTTGTGTGGCAATAAATTATTGCATTTAGTTACAATATAAAGGTCATCAAACTGGAATGTAATATAATGATGTGGAGCAACTAAAATGCTTACTTAAGCCACAATTAAAAAATATACAAAACGATTAGTTTCGGGCATACTGAGTGCACTGTATTCCCAATGTGGCCTATTTGATTTCTGTTAGTAGCACATTTAAAATAATGGAAACTAATTAAATGGCATTTAGAGTATAAATTATGTTTGTTATCACCATATAATATAAACTGAACTTTCATCTCCGGCTATGGGCTGATCCCCCATCCCGGAATCTCTGATAGTCACTTCTGATTCTCAACCCATTACTTGCAGGCTTAGGATTTGCGCGGTTCAGAAGGCCCTATGCTCCACTTAGGAAGTAGAGGAGTTCATTCATTGTATACTGAGATTCCTTATGTGACAAAGATTTTAAGGATTTTTAGGGATTTTTTTTTAAATAGCTGCTCCTGTTGCAATTGCACAAGAGACAACAGTTACATTTTCTCTATGTTCATAGCCAATTATGTGTACTCTGCGTGCGCCCTTTTTTGCGAGTATCCATGGTTCTTTGTGTACATTCAATATGCAACCTCTCTCATCCTATATTTAAAAGTCCTTCAGGATTTCCAAAAATGCCAAATTCTTCAGGAAGAGTTTTGACCTTTTGAAAATGATCTTGAACAACTATTTTGTTTAAATTCTGTGCCCTAGCTTGGATTAAGATTTTGGGATTTGCAGATAGAAATTCCCTTGTCCACTTTCGGCTTGCATGCTTACAATCAGAAAATTTATGAGTAATGCTGTTTTTCTTGTAGTATCTGTAGACACATAATCTTAAAATGTTAGTTATTGGATATTCCACTTCTGCCAACCTCACTATGCGTGCACAGAGTTCGCCAGTTTTTTCTTCAAACAATGTAAACTGTCGCCCCAATTTTGCTTTGATTTTTCATTCAATTTGACATACACACGGAAAGTTGTTCATAGAATATCAAATTCTTTTCCTGCCTGATAGTCCGACATTTTTGTCTTACTGATGGCTTCCACAGTTTTTGTTAGGGTAAGGTGGTACAATTTCGATATCGGTACTATTTCGATCAACATAAGGTTTAGCGACTTTTTTAGTTTCGTAGTATTGGTAGCACTTGCCTTAGAGTAGCGTTGGAGTGTGTCAGGAATCTGCAGCTCCTCCTGTGTTTTGCAATACTACACCAGTTTGTGATACGGAGATATAAAGCTTTTCTTGTTTGGAAGTAAGTGGAGTTGCTTAGTTTTATGCGTTCTTATAAAAATTGTCTAGTTTTAAATGCGTGCAGATGCTATGTTAGTGAGGTTAAGTGACTTGCTTTACGTTCCCACATGTTCTGAAGAAACTATAAAGACTGCGTGACATGTGGCGCCGTCTCTTGGCAATGCTCATAAATATTTGGTCATAACTTGACCCTTCGATCAGAAAAAAGGTGCAATTTCGATACCGTAGTACAATTTCGATCACTGCGGTTATTTCGTTTTTCGGTCTAACTGGTTAACATAGGCATATTATACTGCACTGCAAACTTGCCCAAATTTATTGATTATTTAGGTTCATGTTAATTGTACATTTTTATCATACTTGATTTCAAACAAACCTCCATTTTCCTTTTTAGATGCCCCGAAAAAGATCAGAAAAGAAACTTTATAATACATGGAGTCAGATTGCTTTAGATGAGGCGTTGAAGAGTGTAATGAATGGGCATTTAAGTATTAGAGGTGCATCAGAATTATATGTCATTCCTTTCAGTATTTTGCGTGGTAAAGTACAAATTAAGAAAATGCGGGCTGGTTTACCTCCAACTATAGTAAACAAAATTGGCCATCCAACGGTTCTCAATTCCGAAATGGAAGAGGCTTTGGTCCAGAGAGCTTTATTTCTAGAGAAGCGAGGATTGGGTCGGTCGCCACTGCAGTTAAGAAAAGCTGCATTTCAATTGGCTCAAAAATAATTTGAAACATGTGAGACATTGTGTCAGAGGAGAAATTTGCACCTTCGAGGCTGCTGTTCTATCAATTCCCCACAATGAAGCTAGTACTAGCATTCAGGGTGCAGAGCTCATATCTCCAAAAGAAGTAAATGAAGATCACGGCAAATCCATAACACCAGCAGCCAATAATGTTTCTCCGCACGATGTTGTCAAGTCCATTTTGCCAACTCCACAGGAAAAAGTGTCTTCTCGGAAAAGGAAAACACACACATCACTTCGACTCTCTTCGGATGAAAACCTGGAGAAGGTCCGCAGCAAGAGATGTCTTTTCCAACATGGAACGAAGAAAGAAATAAACAAGAGCAACAAGAACAATAAACAGGAATGCCAATCTACGAAAAATAATAAGGGAACTATAAAAAACTTCAGATAACCAGCAGAAAACGGTGATAATTGTGGATTTTGTTTATTGAAATATTACAGTGAGGAATCAATGCAAAAAGTGACTTGGATTCGCTGCCAAAAGTGTAATGTTTGGTACTACAAAGTTTGTGTTCGTGCACGAGGGAAAATGTACTTTTATGTGGAAGATGCCTGTGATCAAAATTGTACCTACAAGTGATCACAATTGTACCTAGTGTGGTACATTTTCGATCAACGTTATGCCATTTCTTTGAACGTCTCCTGTGTTTGAATAAATACTAGTAATTTAATATTTGAGTTACACATTCATTACACTTCAAAGAAGAAATACCATGGTTGACATGATTTCTTTTCTCATTATATTTTCAGCAAAAATACGATTTGTCCAAAATGATCGAAATAGTACCACCTTAGCCTAGGTCATTTGGCACCATCAACCGCGTATCCTATCGTGATTTGAAATCGAAACTACAGAAAATAAAAAAGTTATAGTAAAGGTATATACCCAATATGGCCTGCTACGGCTAAAATGTATACTACCAGGCTATGTTGGATCCACATTACAAGAAACTCATTTCACACATATAGCTAAACAAGGTGGTTGCATTCATAAAAGTTATTATATAATTTAGAACAAAACAGTTACATGAAGTAATTATCACGGTAACACGTTTGTAGAAATATTAATGTATCGGTAACACAAGAAGCTTAACTGCATAAAATAATAACACTTGGGCAGCAAACAAATAAATCTCAACTGTGAAATGGCTTTTAGTCACTGCGCACTAAGTGTAACATAGAGATAGCTGAAATAATTTACCAAACGTGAATGAGCAGCCATCTAGCGGTTTACCGTCATAGTTACCAAGAAATAGCTACTAGGCCATCTTGAGTAACAGCCCATATGGGTTGCAGTTACCGTAGATGTTGTTTCTTCTTTTAGGCACTACAAATATACACATATATTTTCACTTTACAACAAGTAGCGAAAATAACGTTTCTGTATATATTTATGTATGGTGCAAACGTAAATAGTTAAATGTGTCACAATTTGTACATTTCAATTTTTTTATATCCTATTGCTTTCACGCACGCCCATGTGTAATTTAGTGACTACTTTGCATCCTATTGTAAACCTGCATATCACTGTAACTTGAATACCAGTTTCATTTTAAATTAGCTCATCTGCAGATGCACATTCACTTTATACGTAGCTATACGCCACATGAGCACACCAGGTAACTCTCCGCTAGGTCGAAAGGAGAAATCATCTCACTATATGCCTTGCTGAGATCTGAAATCCCTGTTTACTTAAGTTGAACCTTTTCCGGGCGGTGGTAATCCCCGTGATGATAAACGCCTGCGAGATCTCTAATGAGAGCGCAGACAGCTGGCTCTTATGGTTAGAAGACGCACAGAACAGAAGACTCAGATGCATCTATTCTGTTAGCCACTCTTTACCTATGAAATACTTAGTTTACAAAGCCTCACATCTCCCACATCCAACTGAAATTTGACGCCGAGCAGCGAAATTCTACGATTGTCGGAATACCCTGGTGGGTCTCTAGGGGACTAGCGCCTCAGAAGATGGCGCCTCAGTTGATGTGATGGGTTCCTAGCATGGGTTGCAGGCACCCGAGGTACCACAGAGTAATTTTAACAGTAGCTAAAATTATAGCTCTGTATGTAATCCTACTTAGAGAAGATTGGCTTCAGAATTAAAATCCTACCTATAGGTATAAACCACTTCTAAAAGGATTCAATGGGTCCTGCAACATACTTCCTCTTGTTATCTCCTGTTCTAAAACAAATAATACTCAACCTTCAATGCCATATTCAGAAAAGCTCCTCCTGCGGTTAAACCCTTTTGAAGCGACAACATTCAGGCTGAACGTCAGCCTACCAGCAGCCATGGATTTACAGAAAGTCAGTCAGGACTTGAAGAAGCTTCTTGGTCATCGTTCACCAGGAGAAACTAAGGTTTCCTCTACACCTTTAGCTACCGGCATAGTTATACATATAGCCGTCGTGAGCTGCACAACCACCATCCGCTTGTACAGCGTATCCAGGACGCCCTCCACGTTTTACACGCCCGCGGCGTTAATGTGGTGTGTTCTTGGGTTCCTGGTCACGTGGGCTTGCGAGGGAATGAACAGGTGGATGCTGCAGCTAAGGTGGCCACCGTAGACCCTAGCATTACCATCCCCTTCGTCACTGTGGAAGATTTTGGCCTTGTTGTCCTTAGAGCGGAGCTCTTGTGCTGGCTCGATGAGTGGTGTGCTCTGCGTGGCAACAGGCTCAGAACTGATAAGGCGCTTCCGATGCAGTGGGCAACCTCCTGTCGAGTATTCCGGCGGGAGGAGGTGATTTTGGCTCGGTTGCGCACTGAGCACTGCTATTTTAGCCACAGTTATTTATTAAACCGGACCCAAGAATCAGTTTGCGCGCTGTGCGGTGCTGAGCTTACGGTCAGACAGGTACTTTTAGATTGTTTAACTTAACTCGTCTCCGTAGGTCTCTCCAGCTGCCGGTCAGTTTGGCAGAGATACTCGCGGATGACGAGACGATGGTGGCCAAGGTTTTAAGGTTCTTTTTAAACATAACTTTTAGAATTTAGGTCTTAGCCATTTTAACCTTTTATGGCACTTCGGTTTTTATGGTTTTAAGCCCTATTTTAGTCTTTGCAACACCATCGTTTTTATCTTGATCTTATTTGTCTTTTAGCCCTTTAGCCTCATATTTATTTAAAACCAACTGGTTTTTAAGGCCGCTGATGACCTGGAAGTTGAGCGCCCTTAAAATGCAATCATCATCATCATCATCATCATCATCATCATCATCATCATCGTCGTCGTCGTCGTCGTCGTCGTCGTCGTCGTCGCCACCGCCGTCGTCGTTATACATATTTGGGCAAAAAAGAAATACTGCTTAGTTCTCTGCAACGGTGACTTGCTTTTCGAAAAGAGAAATATAGTAGCACCCTTAAAAGAGTGACCCCCACGGAGGTTAATGGTGTAATATGCTGTACATTAATGTAATTCTATTTTAAATTGGGCAATAGGTATTGAGATTTGGTTGTGTAGCGGGTTGTTAAACATTTATTGCTTTTAAACGAAATTTGTTTCATAGCAGGAAATCTTAAAATATGACATTTAAAGTGGTTATTCAAAACCTCCAAGTTAGGTCATTCATAACTTACACAGTAGAAACTGTAGATGCGCAACACCAAAATAGGGCAAGACGATGCGCTATTTGCACTTTTGTAGTACCTAAAGATTACCTGTGATTTGTCAATTTCAGTTAATCAAGCTGTACAAGTAACCGAAGCGATTATCAAATGTTTAAAACTGATTCGTTATATGTAGGCTTTGAAAGTCCATACACTTTCCATGACATCCCAAAAACAATTGAACGGAGACTACACTTCAAACGAGATAAAGTATTAAAATTAAATTAATGATAATAATGATGATTATGAAATAAACATGATAATAATAATGATAATCATAATGATAATAAATATGGGGCGGCGGGATTGTATTCAAAAGCTGGGTAGCATCCTTGAGGAATAGTCAAATTTACGAAATTAGGACCTTTAATTTTCTTCACACTCACACACATCTATACGTTTTAAATTCGTGTAAAACTCAATACGATCTCCCCCTCCCATAAGAAAGTGAAGAACTTCAAGGTGTATGCCTGCATGACCTGCTTCCAAGGTTTACCTTTAATAATATCTTTAAAATTTTGAATTTGATGACCTGCAAATTATTCTTCCAGATCTCCATTTACCATACGCAAAAGTTGGGTTTTGTTCCAAACACACGTTTGGCCGTTTCGATTAATTAGTTCACTCTCTATCAAGCAATACAGGTCTTGTCGAGCATTGTGTATCCAGTTCTTTGATGACTGTGTGATATCTTTCAGACTGTTGTTCGATAAGAGCTTGAGTTGATTGTACCTCCAGTAAACCATAACATTACTTTCGCCATTTGGCTTTGAAGTGTGATACCTGGATTTACTACACAGCGGGATAGACAAATTAAGCAGAGGAGAGGAGCCAGCCCTCAAAAAGGGATAACGAGACTGTCTAGCCATTTCAATAAGCGACGAGTAGAACATTGTGCCTTTGTGAGTTCGTAGAATTAAAAGTCCAATTTCACAAATTCAAAGTGTTCTTTATTTCCACCGAATTACAGTTAGAACACTTGCCGATTACATAGAATTACGTAGCGCATACAATTACAATCCACCAGTTCGTCTGTCACAGGTCCACTCCACACTCGCATTTACGTACTACTCCTCTGATACACGTACGCAGTCTTCCAGTCCGTCTCTAGCACTGCGCTCTTCACGGCTGCTCGCCAAGAACTAAACTGACTCGCCCACTGCAGCCCTTATAAAGGAAGATCGCTGTTTCTGGAAGCTTCGCGGCTCGTAACATCATCCTGATTGTTCCAGACGTCAGGGGGAGGGGAAAGAGACATACAGCGGCTAGTGATGATTTCCAACCATCCCCTCAGTGAACGCTACAAGATAAATGGCTAGGCGTATACTGAATGCCTCCTGTCGCCCACCCGGCTGCCAGTCGGTCGTGCCTTCCCATAATTGGGTGACAATATATTCATGGTTTGTATGGTATTATAGTTATTGTAATACTTCGAAAGTTTTATTAATAAAAATTAGTTGTAAAGTTCAAAAACTCGCAAAAATAATAACAGAAAATGTCATATAATTTACATGAAGAATTGATATAATGAATTTTGTTGAGACTTTGGGGCACTCTTCTGCCATAAGATGTAGACGAAAAGGTTATTACACTCTATATGTAAATACTTTTAGAAATCACAGCTTACGTTGTTTTGGCTTTATCCCGAATATTCGTTTCAATTGTGCATATACCTGTTCATTTTATGTACTGCTAATATTTAGTAGCTTCTGATGGTGTCCTGGAAAACTTTGGTGACTTCTGATTCCTGCATCCTTCCATTATGTATAACAAAATTAGTAGTGAGATAAATGCTTACCTCGATTAACATCAAGTACCTATATATAAATATAAGCTTTTTAAAGGTATGATGGGAAATAAATACAAAAATAGATAAAATGTGCTAAAGCAACACATTTAAATGTAACTATTATCTCGTGAATTCATATTATAATCAAATGTCATCTGTTAATAATATTCAACATCGGAAGGAAATAAAGGAGTACTATTTAAAAAAAGATAAAGAAATTTAAGGCATTCAAAGGTATTTAAAGTTTTGGTAATGTAACAAGTAGTTACATTATATGTATGAATTCGGGAAAATAATGATTTGTTTTGTCCCTTTTATATGCTGTCTTTAACATGCCCATCAGATGAGTGGCTTTTGATTGCATTGTGTTGCATTGTATTTCATCCTTTTAAAACATATACATGTTATTGGAGACGTCAAAATTACAGAAAAACATATAGTAACACAATAAATGCAGCCATATTTTAAACTTTGATAGACAAAATATGCAAAAGTGATATAAACCGATTTTATACATAAATTATTTACACAGCATTAAAGTTTTAGTGTAGAATTCATAACATATTTTATTTGAAATGAAAAGTTACACAAAATGAGAGAGAGAATATAGAGAGAGATAGAGAGAACGAAGCTTATGAAGTAAACTGAAAAATGGAGCTTAATGTTTAAACTATTATATTACTTCAGCATATTATTTGCAGGTAAACAGCGTTGAGTAGAACTGGTTAGAAAGCGAAAATTTATTTAAATCCGTTTTGAATTTTTTAACTCACTTTATGTTCCTCAGTTGTGATGGTAAGGTATTAAACAATTTTATACAATTATATTTAAAAGTCTTTTCAAATAGTTTTGTTTTATGACTAGGGACATGCAGCTTACTTTTATTCCGCATGTTATGAGTGTGAATTTCAGAATTTGTGACAAGATGATGTAGGTTAGACTTCACATATAGTAGGAGTTCTTTAATCTAAGCACATGGTAAAGTTAATATGTTCATTTCCTTAAAAATGTTTCCTGCAACTCTCTATTTTTGTTATAGCTACTAATAGTTCTTAGAGCTTTTATCTTCAGCTTGAAAATAGGTTTGCTCTTTACACTGCCCCCCCCCATAATATTACTCATACTGTAAATACGATGAAAGTAGTCAGATTAAAAGCTCTTTAGCACATCTGACGTAAGGCGTTTATAACCATTGCCTGTGGCAATAATCCTCAATAAACTACTATTTATTTTAACCAATAGATTGCTTTAAAATAAAACACACACACGCACGCACGCGCGCGCACACACACACACACACACACACACACACACACACACACACACATATATATATATATATATATATATATATTCTCCTTCATAATACAAGAACTTGCAGAAATTAGGGAATAATACTGTGGGAACAATAAAATAAACATCTTTCAGCCAGAAATAGAACACGAGACTTCCGAATTAGATTTCTATAATGGTAACCACCATAATAGACTCAAAGGCACAAAGAACCATTATTCTCTAAAAATATTGCAACTCCACCTTTTTCGTGAAATAATGTTTTGGCATCAGAAAAGAGCAGAATTTCATATGCATGTGTTTACATTTATGTAAATCGCATTCTAAGGGGAAGAGTCAATATAATCATATTTAAATTGAGTTAATTGATGGAACTTAATCATTTCTTCACACTAGCCGTATATAAGCAAAGTTTTTTTATGGATAGAGTCAACATGAAAAATTCCGGGATTTGAACCACGGATCTCCTGGTTTCCGTCCAGTCGCTCTAACCCACTGAGCCACCATGGTCAACGTGCCGTCCTGTATCACACGGTGTATCTCGGATGCGAGAGCCCCTAATGGTCCACCGGAGAAATATACGAGTCAAATGGAGAATTTAATGTCAGGACGGCACGTTGACCATGGTGGCTCAATGGGTTAGAGTGACTGGACGGAAACTAGGAGATCTGTGGTTCAAATCCCGACCATTGCATTGAATTTTTCATGTTGCCTCTATCCATCAAAATCATATTTAAGTTTACATATAGAGATTATCACGATCCAGGTGTCACAATTCCAGTATCTGCCAACATACCACAGCGGGCTAACAAGGGATTACCGCAAATTTGAAGCCTTTTAAAAATGAAATGGAAGTTGGAAGCTATAGAGATATGTAATATTAATTTTGAAGGCAATTGGTAAACAAAGGTTCACTGAGCTGAAGTTGAAGCACGTATGATTTTTAGCTTTAAATTCCCTTTCATGGAGGTCTTAGATATCTGTGTAGATTAATCAGACTAAATTTGAATACAAAACATTGACTTCTTAGCTCTTGCATAAGCATAAATTATAATTTAATAAAGCTATGGACTGGGCTATGCTACCGAGGTTCCAACTTCGTCTATTGCACCTATTCCCCCAAGTGGGGTACCTCTGGAGGAAGGATGAGGCGTGAGGAAACAGAGGGCGGTCGTCCCAACAGTGAAGCGGGCAGGGTGCCTACACTTTACCAGTTGGAAACTCCCCGGCAGGACAGAACTACCGGCGCGCTATCCTCCTTTGGTCTGGAAACGGCCTCACCAAACCGGTTTCGGAGACCGGAGACCGTCCTACTGAAGCAAGAAGTTTTGCCAAGAGCATATCATCCTGCCATACAACTGACTTCCATCTTTCAGTGTATGCGTTTACTTTCTTTAATAACACTTATATGCAAAATTTCACCTTTTCTCTTGGGTTTTTATTTTAATATCTAATTATCCCTAATTTGAGTAATATGAATCAGAATATGAGCATGGCCGTTATGGCTGCCTTTGTAAATCTGTTTGTTGTAGTAAATATTCTTATTACGTGAATTCCACTTTTAATTAGCTTTATCCTACCTTTTTACCTATGAACCATTATAGAAAAGATCCCATCCTCTCGCCAAAGCATGTAGTTCTGCTCTGAGTGTTTGCTCCCGAGTGTTCGACCTGACCACGTGTTCCTTAATTATTCACACGCTGGTATTGTTGGCAATGAACAAGCCGTCAAAGCAGCCAAGGAAGCTACAGCACTCACAAGTCACACGGAAGAATCATTCTCTCACGCCGATCTTGAAACACATCTCAGCAGCTTAAACAAGAACTTGTGGAGGCTGGCCCCTTAGCTCAGTCGGTAGAGCACCTGCCCGGGTTCGATTCCTGGTGGTGGGGGTGGGGATTTCTCTCCGTCCAAGATAATTCCCCATCTTCCACACAGTCTGGAAGTATGAATGAGAGTGTGAATGTGTGCGTGATGTAATGATTAAAAACCAAAAGATAACGAGTTAACACCTTCGGTATGTTCCAAAGGACAACTGCCGCCGATATGACCATAGTAGTTAAAGGCGGGTATAAATGGAACCAAAAAAAAAGAAAAGAACTTGTGGAAAGGAACAAGTGAAAGTCGCGGCCTTGGCTTATCTGAAATTGCATTGCTCCTGTACTAAGAGTTATATTTCAAGAGTTATATGTAGTTATTCTACCAGTGATACAAGTACGTCTACTGCAGTAGCTGTGTAAATAAAGGTAACCTTGTTACAATTATATTTCAGTGGTTATTCAGTAAAGTTTTATCAGCGTTAGGGCTGAGGCTAGTGAAAACAATTGCCAGTTGTCGATTAAACAACTGCGCATCAATATTCACATAAAATCAACACTCAAGACAGCCTACGTGCCTACCTCACAGAATGCAATTAATACAAAAGAAACAGAAAACAACACGGAATCCCACAGGATATCTCCACACTCCTAAACAGTTCCAAACTACGCCGCAGTCTGTTTACTTGCCTAAAGAACATAGACATTTGGAAATTAATATAAATTATCTACAATATACTTTAATCAACTGTAATTCATAATCTACACAATGGTGTAAAGCTAATGTAACACTTTTTTTTTTTTTTTTTTTTTTGCAAAATACTGTGGTTAACTTATATGAATATGTTCTTGTCTTTGTTTACAGTTATCGTATTTAATGTAAATCGTTTTCCTAAGTAATGTTATTAATGTGCATATTTTATATGTTTGATTGTAAAACTGTATATTTAATGTAAATTTTATATATGTGACTAATTACATTATTTTGCTAAGATGGTCGCGATATGACTCAAAAAGTTAAAGCGACCTTAAATATATTGAATAAAAAGAACTTCTGGAATACTGAATGGGTAAAAAAGCTGCCCCCAAAAACTTAGAAATCTGAAACTCAGTTTTCAACGACAATCAAATCTACCTAAAGAACAAAATGGACCAGATAAACACCCGGTTACGCATTGGTCATTCGATATTGTCTCATGAGCATCTCCTAAATAAGTCAAGCCACTTTGTGTTGTAGTGTAATATTTACACATATATTTGAATGCAAATATTTAGAACCTTAAAGACAAAAATGGAAAGTTTCTTCACAACCAAAGGAAGCAGTGAACAATTCCATATCTCTTTTCAATACTATTCAATTTATACATAGCATTAAACTATCAATGGCATTGTGAGCTTAACATTATATACATTATATATAGGTGTATTTCAATTATTGTACTACTGTTATTGTTCATATGCTGTTTGCAATATGTCTGTATTGAAACATAACGTAAATTTTGTTTTTATATCGACATGGTCGCTCATAAGATGGTTGTTCATGTGACCTAAAATACATAAGTTAGAAACACTCACAACTGTCAAAACAACGTTTTTCATAACAAACTAATATTTCACAAGTGTTCTAAATAATCATATACATTTTAACATTACACCAGATCTTTTACACTTTGCCTTGAAATGCAAGTCGGTCCTCGCTGACACAACCGGGATTTTCTGGAAAGCAGTTAAAAATAGAGTGCAGGGAATGTACTTTAACAAACATATTGAACCCAGCTTTCGAAATTATAAACACTCATCGGTGTGCAGACTCATGTCTTCATACAATAACTTCAGCTTAATAATGTGTTCCGGTAATTGATAAAAGTGGTGTCCTTCAGTTTTTACACATTTCTTATCTATTTTGATAAAGTTTTCATTCACAGGCAGGTCCTTTCTCTCTTAAGTCTACTAATCTCTGCTCGCAAATTGTGTTTCAGTTCATCTGCACTGCGTGGATTACTTTCACAGATCCTTTTTGGCGTTACTCAGAGATAATGCCACAAGTAAGCTGAGAGCAACACTTTGCCAAATAGCTTTAAAAATAAATATTGTCGCGGCAACGAGCATAAAATTTTCGGCGCAAATATATAAAAGACGGCGGATAATGCTTCACTGTAATAAAGAGCTTCCATAAGCAGTTAACAATAGCGCGGCTATTGTACACAAAGAGCCGGCAAATAAAGATAGTTGAGGTAAAGGACTTGCCGACACAGATAGGATTTCACGTTTGTATGATTCTAGTGATATCTTGATTGACAGAGAAAAGTTGTTTTCTGATTTTCACGAGAAACCTATCCAATTTATGAATGGGATATATAAGAGATAGTGACACGCCAGTCGTGAGTTGTAAAACAGTCAGACGAATAGTAAACAGCTGAGAGTGTTGTTGTAACGAGAGCTGTTTGTTATTGTCATCGACCTTGGTGTTGTAGATTGTGATATGTGATGTAATTCTGCTGCTACGCAGTGTGTTTCTACACAAATAAAGAACATTTGGCATTTCGGCAAATTGGACTTTAATTCTACGAACCCACAAAGTCACAATATGTTTGCAAAATTCTCCTTTAAGCTGGCAGTAGGAAATGAGGCAGAATATTTTTAAAAGCACACATAATGTTCCTTGTGATTAGTTAATTACGTATTAAAAAATGTCCAAGTTCTCTCATAATACCTTCCTGAATTTACATAATATTCACAAAATTATAGATCCTATTGTTTTATATGTTCTTCGGGAACTCACAAAGCAACATCTTCGATATGTGGAGAAATTTCATAAATTATCAGTGGATTTTCCGTATTCCAGAATCTATTGCGGTGTTAACATACTAACTAGGTAAACGAAACCACGCTTTATCGGACATTATGAAATGTGGGTCAACAATATAATCATGTGTGTTCTGCAAAACTGATTTCAGCAATTCACTTGCCACATTATCAATTGGCCGTAAATCTTAGAATATAGAAATTTGGTATAAGTTTAGTTTTAACATTTAGTAGCCTCAATATTTTTGAAAAGTTATTTGTTGTGTTGCACCACTTAAATATATACTGGAAGAATGTTTAAGTGATGCGCTAATATCAGTCATCTGTTCTCTACGTTTAGACCCGAGAATTTCAGAGTTACAGAATGTGTTTCTTTAAATCTATTGACATTTGTGATTCTAATGTGCCTCTATTTGTATGTCGAATGGCAGAGAATTTGTACAGGTGTCCTCCTATATGAATATTCGTTGTTGTAGAGTACGTTTATCAGCCTTAATTTCAACTCCGTGATCAAATTAATGCACACTCATCACGCACAATTTAAAAATAGTTCTAAAGAGGTACAGAGCTTAACCCGATGTCTAATACTTCAAACGGTACAAAATAAGGACCGTGACTGTAGAGCAATTAAGAACAGGTGTTGCGCTGTTAATATCTGAACTTGTAGTAAGCACTGACCTGAAACATTTGAGTCCACCCAGCGTTGATGGAAACAAAAGTTACGATCAAGTGGAAAGCCGCTCGCGCTGCCTGCTTTCCCGGATTAGCGTCACTCGAGTGGAGGAACTACATTTTGTGATCTGGACGGATTGAATCAGATTGAAAAATTCAATACGATAGCCAGGATTTGAACACGGATCTCCCGGTCTCCGTCCGGTTACTTTAACCATTGAGCTACCATGACCAACTTGCAGTGTGACATTAGTTTCCCAACTGATTAGCATTATCTCGGTAAACCACTAGGAAATTCTCACATACACATGAAACAACCTCTTAATGGCGACTTACAACAACTATTATGTGTTTGAAATGGGAAGGGTTCTGGAGTCCAGCTAAGCAGATGCCGTATCGCACTCAGCGTTGCCAGCTTGTTACCCCACTCTTTTTATATTTCCCTCTCTCTTGCACACTCATACAACATACACGTCTGCTCAGCACAGACGTAAGGGTAAGCGAATTATATTTTACAAACTTTTACAATGATGCAGTTGCCAAAATCAAAATTGGAAAAACCATTTTCGCAAATTATATATATTTTTAAATACTATAACTATAATTATAGTTTATGAATTACCTGCTTTTCTAATCCAAATGCGGGACAAACTTGTATTACCTACACCACACGCTTCAGCAGTAAGCCATTGAGCGTTTTTGAAATCGAGCTCATTTCTATATTCCTCATTGCCCAATTTTTTGAAAAACGTGTACACCTTAAAACAATACCTCGAGCCTGGCTTCACAACAATCGTCTTTTTGACTCGCCACTAAATTCAGCGCACACCAACCACTTTGAACTCTCTAGAATAAATAGAGATTACGAACAATTCATAAACAAAGATGTAATGTGAGAAGACACGTTCTGCCAGGGCAGCAGGATATTTCTTATTTCCTCTTGTTAAAATTGGCTTATTCAAAGTAATTCTTTTATCACGCCATGTCAAACATTTACGTTTCAGTTCTTAGTAATTACAAATATACGTACCAGCATACATGCCAGCCAATAATGATATTTATACAGTGCTTACGTCGCGATTTATTGCTATAATACAGGTAATAGTGTCTTATTTATTTGTATTAGAAAAACTATTTCTGATAAAAATATGGGGTTTTCATGGTTATGTTAGATGCATTACTCTCTACCTTCCACATGGATCATGGATGGCGAAATCTGAATTTTTGTCTTAGCGCGAAAAGTATTTCATACAGATTGATTAGGATGGCGCTCGTCACACACCACTTAGCGGGAACACTGCAGGACTCCCATTGGTTGCTCGCCAAGTAGCGCTCAAGGACAAACACCTTCCCATTTGAAACACATAATAAGTACTTTAAGTCCGGGCTTTATAGTCCAACCACTATTAGGTCTATTAATGGAAATTAAATATTGCTTTCACACCAGCCGTTTGCAGGCCAAATTGTGAATACGTAGTCTAATTGGAAGACTATGTTTTCTAGATAGTGTATTTGAGTCTAAGTTTAAAGCTGTTGAATTGGTAGCATGAAAATTATTTAAATCTGTGGTGAAAGTCTTCCTAGACAATAAAAAGGAGGAAAATTCTAAAACTTTGGTCTTAGAACTGTTAAGGAGTTAAAAGAAATAGGTTACCGAATGTCACCTTAAGTTCACTTTTTGCACTCTCACCTTCAATCTCCCTGCAAACCTAGAAGCTGTAAATGATGGGGCAACTGTGTGTGTGTGTGTGTGTGTGTGTGTGTGTGTGTGTGTGTGTGTGTGTGTGTGTGTGTGTGTGTAATTTAGGTCCTCCAACGCTAAGTCATATCGGACGATGAATGGAATAGGTGAAATGAGGCTCAAATGGGCCCAGGGTCCATAGAGCTTAATTACCCGACATTCGTCTTTCAGGATAAGAGAAAGCTCCGGAAAAAACCGTACCCAGGTAACTCACCCTGACCGAGATTCGAACTCGGGACCTCTTGAACGTGAGGCAGACACTCTACCACCACACTACCGAGGCGGGCTGATGGGGCAAAGTAAGCATCTTCAACAGACATTTCTGAGATGGAAAGACGTTCCCATGGTCACTGGGATTCATCAATGTTGGGAGACTAATTGTTCGTTCCTTAAAAGCAAGAGTATATGTCAATAACAGAAGAAATCAGCAGTGAAAATGTTCGGGGAATATTCAGATGTATGGTTTTCATCTTTATCTGGTTTCGCTTTACTTTATTAATAATAATGATTAATAATTGTGATGATTAGTTTAAATGTTATTGGGTAATATCATGTCTATTACTTTCATTTAAGCACACATGGATTATCGTATAGAATTTTTGTAGATTTTTATAAATAAAATAGGAATACGCAAAGACGTTACGTGATACAGAACTTTAAGGAGAATTTTTGGAATCAGTAGGCCAGTTTACATAAGAATTGAACCACCTTGTTTCGGGTATACGAAAAAAAAAAACGTTGTTCCCTATTTTAATTTTTCGAATAACGGTACATATTTAGTTTAAAAAGCACCTGTTTGGTTTTCCACTTTGTTCATTGTCAATAGCTCCTCTTCTCACAACACCCCTTTGATTGTAAACCGAATACTTAAACTGTGCATGGCTTATTTGTAGGGCTTTAGAGGTGGGGTTCATGGATGCCTGTTCCTATTATCCCGAAGCTTCTCAAACCCTTGTGAGCTTGTCTTAATTAGGTATTTGCCAGTTTGCGTCACAAAGGCTACACCCCAGTACACTTAAAACAGGGAACAAAACTTCCATATTAATAATTCTCCTGTAAGCTAACATTACCTTACAGTTACCATGGGGTAACTCCGTGCCATTACTTTCAGTCAGAAAACCAGGTTAAAGATTTAATATGAATATTTAAATGAAGATATTACTCAAAACCCTTAGAGTGTTTACATTCGCATGTCTTTCTTCAGCCAATATCGTTTCCTGTGTATAGATTTTACAAGAAATTCTTGCAAACGTTATTTTTACTGTATATATTTCATCTAATCTAACTAGATATTGGCAGAAATATTTTCTTTAAGGGCACTGGGAGGTTAGCTTTAGCTAACTAAAAAAACTGAAAAAACTAAACATTGCAAGAAATTGAAATTTGGTATGATTATGGTGTAAGGATGCGTACCGACTGTATAGCGTTTGCATTAAGTTCATACAGTTTCTTGCAAAAGGGGTATAAGTCACTCAATATATCCTGATGAAAAGTATTACACCCTATACTTCAGGTCTAGGTTCCTTGTAGGAATTTAAAGCTATAGGCACCAATATCTTTCCTAAATAACATAAGACACGGTTTTATAATCTAAACTAAATGAAAAGCATACATAGTTTATACTATGCACATGAAAAATTATTTAGTTGTGTGAAAAAAGGCAATATGTTTAAGAACTGAATTTTATTTTCCCTCCATTTTATGAATCGTATGAATACAAAAGTTAGACTAATCTGTTCAGGGAGCATTAACAAATAAGCACTATCCTTTATAGTTTTTGAGAAACCTGTACCTAAAGTATGCAATATCAAGTTTTTTGGGAAATCACGATAAAAGATTAAGCAGCATTATTTTTAAATTATACATACTCTCAGAACATGCCTGCTCGATATTCCTGCTCATTTACGTTTTCCTCATCTTTTATTTTATTTTTTCTCGCTTCTAACTGTACTTTTCAAGCAACTGAGCTGTTCTTTTTGCCTCTAAGAGTCGACGCAGATCGTTTTTTAGACATGCTGCTCTCACATTTTCACCAACCTTTATACCCCTTTTTGCCATTACTTTATGTCTACCACTGCACCCATCATTATAACAAATAATACTATCATATACACCAAATTTTAAAGTTTTTGACCCAACATGCATAGCTTTTGGAATTCTTTCCCATATTATATGAGGAAAACTTTCATTTGGGGCTTGGGTGCAAAAACACGGTTAAAGAAGCCGGAAGTTAACCATGGAGAAATAAACGAGTGAAGCAGCAGGAAGGAGAATGACCAAAATGTAAATCAAATCTTACCACATATTTCTAAGTGGGTTAGTTTAGAAATTTCAAGCTTTGGAAGTAGGCTGAGTGAAATGTGTATTCAGAAGATCAGAAAGTGGGCGGGTCATTGCGCCGCCATCTTTAAATTGATGGATTAAAGGACTTTAATACCAGATGGCAACCAAGGTTTTATATATATATATATATATGAATTAAGAGCTGAAGAATTATATAGTTTTAACGCTAAAAACAAAAATTCATTTTTTGAAGCCCATCGACCTCCTAGTGCCCTTAAGATTGCGTGTAGATATACATCTATGGTGAGACAGAAGACTGTGGTATTATTCAAATGTTTAAAAATGGATCGCTACCTAGGTATGCGTATTCCAGCCTTAATTTTCCATACCATCCTAATGACACCTCGAGAAACAGATGAATAATAACACGTTCAGATACAATTAAATTTTTTTTGAAAATGGCAAATAAATGACAACAAATATTTCGAAAATACGTGATGTTAAAAAGGTCACTAAAAATATTTTTCGTCCTATAGATAACTAAATTGTTGTAGCACAATGAGCGTACGCTGAGGCTCTTCCGAAGTAAATGGTGGAAAACGGTTGAAACAGTTAAATCAAGTACTCTATCCTTTTCGCAATACGATGTGGCATATCTCATTATAAAGTGTACATTATAAAATGTACTTCGAATGAAGAGGTGCTCATTCGTATTTTGCAGAATACTCAGTATGTATTTTGTAAGCCCACATCTTATCCATGGACTGTTTACAATGGTGTCACGGAACGTATCTCTTTATTTTCGTCCTACCGAAGCCTTTCGTTCACACATTGTGTACTGTTTCATATATTTCGTGTATATACACATTAGCAATCCTTTCTCTTTTCACACAGCGTAATATGTGCGAACAATTGAGTCTCATAATTGATTTGTAGTTACTTAACGTGCATAGATAGCCGAGCAGCTGTAAATAACTATGTAGGTGCTTGAGGCGGTCCGGCCCATAGCGAACCACGTCGAGCTCTCCCTTGTGCTCAACGCCTCACAATTAAGGATCGGTGGCGTGTGGAGGTTAAGGAAAGGGAGATTGAAATTGGTCGAGGTGACTTGTAGCTCCCGCATGAGAACTCTCATCTGTACTTCATGAGTGGGTGCGTCCTGACTGGTTGTGGGTTGAAAGATGACACCTCGAATCTGGTAGACAGAAGTTTAATGTTGTCCTTAGACTCCTTTGCTCGCCATCGTAAAGTCGTCGTCGGTGTGGTTGCTGTGTTCAGCGTCACTGTCAATATTGTGATGTGAAGAGCAGGGGCAGTAGCCCTGCGTAGTCGAACTGGATATATTTATCGTCTTCCCTATATATTTCTCTTTTTGCTAACTTTCACTGGAGAGATGGTTAAATATTGCAGTTTGTCTCGGTGCATGGCGCGGAAGTGTACTTGTTAGGCGGCGTCGAATACGCGTCCGTCTCACGTAAAACTCAGGATCGAAGTGTTCTTACTAGAAAAACCTACTTTCTGCCATCAATTTGAATTACCCCCACTCTAGGTATTTCTCGGAGTTTGCAAAATCATATGAACAAATATTAATTTTTATTGGCTGCTAACTATCCCCACTTTAGATCAGTATTCAGAATTTCCAGTTTCGGACCTAATATCAGAGACGTTTTCTCTAACGTTCCGCATTCACAAATTTATACGGAAGCATGCGTTCTGCGCGTCGGTCAAAACCTTATAGCCTGTTTTCAGAAGCACGCATGGGATTTTAACAATGGGTTGGTTTCCGACTGAGAGGCACCCAATTTTACTTGAGGGCAAAACAGACAACGGAGTACGGTTGTTTGTTTACAGGGATTGCAAAGAGAGTTTAGTGACCTTCGCAAAGTGGTCTTGTCACTGTGACGGTCTGCGGAGTATATGCTAGCATTATGGCATATATCTATTCTGGTATACGTCATTTATTTATTCCTTTGTTTATGTTAATGTCTTTCTGGTATCAAGTTATATGTCGTCTCAGTGTTCCTAGGTGACAGGAGCTGCGTCATGCTATATCTACGAAGCTTTGAATCCCACAAATCATTTTGGTATATTTGCTGTTGAAATACGAAATGTGTATTACGCACATTGTAATATAACTTCCAATTGCTAAGGTTATAATTATTATTCTGTAATTTACGTCTTCTAACGTTGTCATATCGGACGATGAATGGAATGAGTGAAATGATGCTCAAACGAGCCCAGGTTCTATAGAGCTTAGAGTTACCTTACATTCGCCTTTCAGAAGAAGGGAAAACCCCAGAAAAAGCATTATTCAGGTAACTCAGCTTCACCAAGATTCGAACTTGGGTTCTCTGGAACGTGCTACGCTACCAAGGTGAGCCAATTGCTAAGATTTACTTGATTTTGACGCATTTGCTCACGCGTAGAAGCTGAAACAATATACTCTGTTTTTAAACTAACTGAAAGAAAATGTTTTATTCCTATATGAAAAATAAAATAAAAATAGAGATTTACTTCTTACAGGGTGTATAAACCCTCTTCTTCTCTTACTTCCCTCATTCTACGGGGCATGGATATGACCAAATGCCTAGTGAAAATTTCACGAGAAAATACTTCGCGTTATATGCCAGCACCATTCATAACAGATGAATGAGCCTGAGTGTTTACACAACTATTTGTAATAACATTGCATTTATTTTGAAAATAATTAGAATGTGTTATTTGCATTTCTATAAATGAATGGGTTCAAAATCTTATTATTTATCCTATGTAAGAAGAACACAAGGTATTAGTATTAAAGTTGATACCGAAATTATGGTTGCCAGAAGCAAAGAATAATGATAGACGTCGAAGGAATGTTGGTTCGTTGTGACGACCAAAGCCAAGGTTAGTTGGGGAAACTTTTTATAACAATGCCATGAATGAAAGGAACAGTGACCTTAGAAGGTTTCTAAAGGTATTGTCACTTGACGTACATGAATAGGGTATTCTTCGAATCGTTTACAATAGCGACCAAAACAGCCACAAAAGGACTTTGTTTAAAAAGGAATTTGGAGAGTGAAAGTTATATATAAATACACACACGCAGTTGTGGTGGGGAGCACTCTTCGGCGTTCGCTGATGGAGTCGGGTCACGGCTATAAAACCATTATAAATATTATCCGGCGTGTAGCCGATATAAAGGGAAGAGTCAAACGTGCAGCCTATTAGGGTGGTCAACTTGTTCGGTCTTGAATATTTGTCAGGTCATCAAAATTTATCGAGAAATATAATTAGCATTCAGTCACTATAAACCGTGTTTGATAACCCTCGGTCGGCAGCTTCCATTTCGAGGTTTGAAATAAGAAGCAGTGAATAAATAATTTGGAAACGGGCATTCCAGTGTTGTAAAATTTCCTTGTCACACATCCACGCATACCCTGAGAGAAACCTCATTGCTCACTATAATATTTGCTTCAAACTGGTGCACAACGTAAAGCAGTGGTAACCTGTGATCGCCACCTCCAACATTTTTGTATCAAATTGGCGCCCAACGTGGGGCTCGATACGAGGAGGAGGTTCAGCACGATAGGAGAAGGACGTTCGACAGCAAGTGGAGCTCGATACGAGGAGGAGGTTCAGCCCGATAGGAGAAGGACGTTCGACAGCAGGAGGAGGTTCAACCCGAGAAGGAGGTTCAACCGAGGTCGAGTTTCAACCCGACAACGAGGTTCAACAGGAGAAGGTGGTTCGACAGGAGGACGGTCGACCCATCAAGAAATTCGTCAACAGTTCGACTGTAAAGAAGAAAGGAGGCCGGCATCGTCATCAGTGACATCATCAGGAGCCAGTAAAAAAACAGTCAAAGGTACAGAGTGTAAAATTATATCTTACTAGACTATAGTGAATTTATTTGAGGAGCGAAAAACAAGATTTTAAGTAAAATTTGTAAAAACGATGGAAGTTCAGGAGGTTTATAATAATAGCAGTATGCAGGGAGTAGTTGAAGTGGCAGAGTGTGGTAGAACTGTACCAAATGATGTAGAAATGGAACAGATTATGTTACAGGAAATTAGAAAAGTGTTCGCAAGTATTCAAAGTTTAAGTAAAAAGATAGATCATAATACTCAAAGTTTAATAAAAGAGATGAAGGCTAATAATCAAAGTTTAATAACAGAGACGAAGGCTAATAATCAAAGTTTAATAAAAGAGATGAAGGATAATAATCAAAGTTTAAAAAAGATAGAAGGAAAGATAGAAAGTGGTTTTCAGAAGTTAGAGGCAGGCAAATAGAACTAGGAAAGAAGTTAGACAATCAACAACAGTTGTTAGAAAATTTCGGGAAAGTTAGTCAGGAAGTAGAGAACGTAAGAGAAGAAGCTGATCAGGTAACAGACAGTTTAGGGAAAGATGGTAGTGAGGAGATAGAGAATGCTGAAAAGGAAGTTATGAATCTAACTAATGAA
Source organism: Mantis religiosa (assembly GCA_030765055.1). Taxonomy (NCBI): domain Eukaryota; kingdom Metazoa; phylum Arthropoda; class Insecta; order Mantodea; family Mantidae; genus Mantis; species Mantis religiosa. Next base: position 862,941 of record JAUKNK010000204.1, read on the forward strand.
AGGTTAGATAGTGAAAACAGAAAACTTGGGGAGGAAATAGGACAGAAATTAGACGAAGAAATAAGAATGGCTAGAGAAAAGTTAGGAGAAACTAGGAGTAGACTAGAAGTATCAGAGAGGGAAAATAGAATACAGACGAGGAATTTGGAGAAAATCACAAATGAAATGAACGAGTTAGCCATGGAGATCACGGTGACAAAGGAAACTGAAATTTTGAATCTAGATAATGAAAGGTCGGATAGTAAAAACAGAAAACTGAGGGAGGAAATCGTACAGAAACTAGATAAAGAAGGAGAAATGGCTAGAAAGGAGTTAGAAGAAACTAGGAGTAGACTAGAAGCATCAGAGTGGGAAAATAGAAAACTGACGAGGAATTTGGAGAAAACCACAAGTGAAATTAGTGAGGTAGCAATAGAGATCACGGTGACAAATGAAACATTGAAAAACATGCAAAATCCAGGGATAAACGAAACAGAAATATTAAAATATTTCGGGCAAGGGGCACAGTTCCATCAGAATATGCCTAAGAAAGATAGGAAAAAAGATCGGTGTCCAATATCTAAGCTAAATGTGGAAAAATCATGGGGATGTAGAATAAATAAGTCCTTCATACATGGAAAAGTCCGCAAAATTCTCTTGTATTTCGAAGTACGTTGTGGGATGATGAATTTTCTTGTAAATGGTAGAAACTTAGGCTAAAGTATTTAAAATTGCCATAACAAATTGTAAAAGGAGAAGAAACAAACTTGTAAAATGTATAGGCTGAGTATAAATAGTGTAGTGTAAAATGTATAGGTTAAGTTTAAACAGTGTTGTGACAGTGCAGTGAAACTTAAAACTAAACAAGTGAAAAAATATAGTAATTAAAATCAGAACACTTAAAGACTCTTGAAAATAATATTTATATAGAATCCTAAAGAAGTATTCGGAAATGTATAAAAAAAAATTAACCAGTTAAAAAAGAAATATCAGAACAATGAAAGACTTTTGAAAAGAATATTTATATAGAATCAAAAAGAAGAACTCAGAAATGTTGTATACAAATATAATCTTATTAATGTACCATTGATTTAAACATGGGAGTGTATAGTTAGGAATTGTTTCAAGTGTAACAACAGGATGAAGTAATTTTAAGTAGATCAGTTGAAAAAAAAGAAGATGTAGATTGAAATATTTTCTGAGTAATAGTTAAAGGTTGAAAATTGCAGAACAGAATGTTAGTAAATTTTAAATGAACTGTTGTTATGTAACCAGGTGAATAATTTTTAGGAAATGTCATGTAAGAAAAAAAAATTAATGTTGTGAAAAGAAATTGTAAAATGAATTGGAAGTTGCTGACAAAGGTTTAATATTTTGCGTTATATTCGGGCAAGACATATATATTATTTCATTATGGGATAATAAAATAATATCTATGGGGGCATTTGATACCGAAATTATGGTTGCCAGAAGCAAAGAATAATGATAGACGTCGAAGGAATGTTGGTTCGTTGTGACGACCAAAGCCAAGGTTAGTTGGGGAAACTTTTTATAACAATGCCATGAATGAAAGGAACAGTGACCTTAGAAGGTTTCTAAAGGAATTGTCACTTGACGTACATGAATAGGGTATTCTTCGAATCGTTTACAATAGCGACCAAAACAGCCACAAAAGGACTTTGTTTAAAAAGGAATTTGGAGAGTGAAAGTTATATATAAATACACACACGCAGTTGTGGTGGGGAGCACTCTTCGGCGTTCGCCGATGGAGTCGGGTCACGGCTATAAAACCATTATAAATATTATCCGGCGTGTAGCCGATATAAAGGGAAGAGTCAAACGTGCAGCCTATTAGGGTGGTCAACTTGTTCGGTCTTGAATATTTGTCAGGTCATCAAAATTTATCGAGAAATATAATTAGCATTCAGTCACTATAAACCGTGATTGGTAACCCTCGGTCGGCAGCTTCCATTTCGAGGTTTGAAATAAGAAGCAGTGAATAAATAATTTGGAAACGGGCATTCCAGTGTTGTAAAATTTCCTTCTCACACATCCACGCATACCCTGAGAGAAACCTCATTGCTCACTATAATATTTGCTTCAAACTGGTGCACAACGTAAAGCAGTGGTAACCTGTGATCGCCACCTCCAACATTTTTGTATCAAAGTAACAGCAATAAAAATAAATATGCACATCAAGAATTCAAATTCACGTTAGTCCACTTGGGATACACATGCGTTTTACCGCTCAGTCACCACGCACAAGGCCAAGCAACAGAGCATCTTCCTATATATCGGATTGCTTTGAAATGAAGCTAGAGTTGCATCAAAGCGTATTTCGAAAAATTGATTGTTCTATCAGAATAGCCGCGTGTAGGCCAAACTATGGAAGGGTAGAGACAGATAAAAAGCTTCAATGCCATAGCTGGGACTCAAATTGAATGAATCTACTTTTCCATAGCGTGTACTGTGAACGCAGCATCAACGAATGCTTCCAATGTTTTCCGAATCGAATTTTTTTTCTGGCATCTGCTCATTTTTTAAGTGTAACTTTATTGTTGTCTTATATCTGGGGAACGTGTTGCTGCATGCAGTATGTCCGCATTCCATGCTCTGGAGTAGGTGCTCCGTAGAAAATTCCTTGTGTTTTTGTTGTATTTTGTCTAATACAGTAAAGCTGATATTGCATATTGTTCTGTAATATATTTTAAAGTTCCATATATGGATATATAGAGTAAACATGACCATCTGAAATTCAATGTAAATCAATAACCAATCTGGCCATGTAGATGATGCAGCGAATGCTTAGGTTTATTAAAATCCCAAATTCAGAAAATTCCGGAAACTATCTCTACACAAATTGTGACGTCGGACTAATCAAAATTTAGTATTTCGGTAACCTAGCAACGAAACAGAGAAAAGAACCAATAATTTTATATTTAAATTTCTTTCTTCTTCTTGCTTGTACTGTCGAAGCGTGTAGACGTGTTTTTGGGTAACGGCTCTTGAAAACTACAGGAAGTTAGTGGAGTTCACCGTTCATTAACGTGTAATAAACGATTAAAATATACTCTGAATACGCAACGCGACGAGAAATAACATAAGCGGAAAACCGTTGCATCATTCGCAAAGCTAAGCAGAAAATTAAAAGTTAGTAAAGCGCTATACCAGTGAAAAAGTCGCTTGTGAAACAAAAGATATCGAGAAATAAATATATGTAAAGTGAAACGGTGTTCATAATTTTATTTCATAGTTGCCCAAACGTATAATCCCTTTTGAATCGATACCACGACATTGAGGTTTCACATCTCATCGCTCGCCGCAGCTACCAGAAGGAAAATTTACAGAAATCTTCGGGACCATCATCTTCACGGCCTCGAGACAGGAACGTTCATCGCTTCTACATCGAGGTAAGGGTGGGCCTCTCCACGTGTCACCACACCGAGGGAAACGCGAAACCGTTCGCGCGTGTGGGACGTGGACCTCACGACAACGAATCCTACTTCAAATATGTCGCCGCATGCTGTGGCATAAATCTACCTTCACCAATATAACCACTTCAACAGTTTGGGCACATTGTCTCAGGCACAGCAGTTGCATAAATTAAGGACATCAAATGTTCCCAAAGGAAGAAATTCATGTACCGAAGCAAGGGGAATCCAATTCGGGCAATTTTTGTATCTTTTGATTTTGTGTTGCATCTCTGAAATAATTGATTTTAAGACCCATGTATATGTGAAGTTTTTTACTGTTTTGTTCTCACAAACACGTCCTCTGCATACACGTCACGAATATATGGCTGCGCCATGGCTGAGTGCTTAGACCCCTTGGCTCTCACCAAGGGGGCTCGGGTTTTGGTCCCATGCGATCAAAAAGTTCCATGTACTCTCACTTTGTCTCCCTCTTTCGTGTTACACGACGATTCAGGGGTTTTATGTCGGTCGACGGCGGATATATGGCACAAATAGTAGAGATTTGGAACTTCTCCTTGGCTCCGTCAGAGAGTCATCGTTAGAGCCTCTAGTATTGGATCGAATTATTCTCGCTTATCGCTGGAGGGGAGACTATGAATTACCCTCCAGTGGCTTGGGCGATTCGATTCAGCCGGATGATTAAACCACTCATGTTAGGGAACTCGGAACATCTCTGCCGCTAAGGTGTGGGCAAGCTGCAGGCCATATGTCAACTGCGGGCTCTTCAGCCCATTATTTCCTCCCTGCGGTGTATGTACAAAGGATACAGTGTAGGGTCGAAGTAGGCGTCCTGTTCTTTAACTAATCTACCTTCAACTTCTCGTTGGTCCTTTTGATGCGCAATAGTATAAAATCAGTGATTTCACATAATACAGAAACTTGCAAGCAGCATATGACGAAATATGGGTGAAACCTATGAATATATTGATTTCTCTAACAATAGAGATATGATTACTTAACCTGTTTGATAGACTCGTGTGGCCCGATAACTTAATTTTCCATGTAGGTGGATTTTAAACAGATATAACTGCTACTACAGGTGTAGTTGATCGGGTGCTATACCAACCTAGTGGCCTTCCAGGTACGTAGTAGACCCTTCATCGTACGACATCGTTAGGAAGGGTTAGACTAAAGAAAATGTTTATAAGATTTGCACAAAAGGTCTTGATCTTGAGAACAGAACATGGGCGTTTTGAATATGACTCTCCTGATGTTTTAAGAAACACAGTGAATCATGCATACAAAGACGTTTGGAGAATTGTATCGACAATTCTGTCTTTGTTTTAAATTCTAACATATAAAGAGCAAAATTAAGTGGTCTTTTATGACCAAAATAGGGGGACGCTGATAACCACATCAATTAAAAAGCATTCATAAATGAAAACTCAATTTCTATTTCCAATGAGAGAAACTTAAAATGGAAATGAAGAATATTAAGTTTTCACGATAGAAGAAGCTTCTGCTAGTCGTACTATGTTTATTAAATAACATTTGTATCAAAATAGGTAACTAAAGGACATCTATGCGAGTATAAACTATTTTTCCATACACTAGTAATGAACTGTTTTAGAGCTTATTGCAACACCTTATTAAAATTTTGCGGAATAAATATGGCATGCATCTCGTAGGTTTATAATTAAATAGGCTGTGTTTGCTTTGCAGTTTCTTCTGTTTACCTAATCCTTGTTTCACATAAGCTTTCCCCGTCTCTCTTAACGGTCACGTGATCTTATCACCTCTCATTGGCTGCCATTGCAGTATAGACTGTTGTGCGGTAAAAATGAGTTCGTTATTTAACAGCGTGAGATATATTTATATGTTGGAAGAGAATTGTCAAATTTATATTTTCGTAACTGTTTTAATTAAATATATTATGCAACAGAGTTGATTTATCTGAAGTGCATGTTAATTCTCAAACGAAGTTAAGAAGAGCTTCCTTTACTCTCAAGCACATGGCACGATAGCACGTGATTTAGCGGTAGTGATGACATATTTATTTATATGACTTTCATCACTGACCTTGTTTTGAACTGGATTGGTCATATATCGCCATTCGAAGGTGTGCTGTGCCGAGTGCGAGAACTAAGTTTTTTTAATGATCGTTTCTTGCGGTGTACTTATTATATGTGCCATGGCAGAGTCACCGCCATTTTTTCGCTGAAGCATCGCAAGGGAAAACCTTTACAAAGCGGCGAAAAAAGAATTGTGGTGCATGTATTTAATGCACTCAAAGAGAAGAATCCATCTTTGTCAGTGAGAGAACTCGAACAGCTGTGCTCTGAACTTGCAGGTGTGTTAGATGCGTAGGAACATCGCGACATGAAATTGAGACAACAGAAAAACTTATCATTCCAGGGGCGATATTGTTGTGTGGCAAAGACGTTATTTAAGGACAATCTGACTGTATCGGGATACAAATCACAAAATATACTACCTTGAGGAGACTTGGGTGAATGAAGGACACACGACAAGTGTGGCGTGACATGACTTTTAAGACTGAAAGACAAGCATTTGTGCAAGGTATGTGTGCTGTTTTAAAAAATCTCAGTAGAAAAGACCGAAGGCCTTTCATTTTAAACTTGTTTCAGTTTCATTGCTCATTCATTCAGTTTGAACTTGCTTAGTTTCAGTATAAACTTGTATTTTTAAATGCCTTAATATTCTTATGATTTCATCTATCTTCCTAGCAATTATTATGACGTTTACTACAGGTTTAAATGTGACGGGAAGGCACCGCGCATGGCATATGGCGCGAAAGCATTAGGCAGTTAGGATGAGGGGGAGGGTAGTTGCACGCGGAGTGATACATGTCAGTGGGGCAAGGTTATATGAAACACAATTTAGTAGCTCATTTCTGTCAGAAATGTACATTCTTAAGATTAAATATCTGTAATTTTGTTTCACTTTTCCACGTTTTTCTTGAATTAATAGCTGTTTTCTACACTATGCCATTCTCAATGAAAACAGGAATGCATGTTCTACTTTTTGTGATTTCATTTTCTTATATGTAGAGGTTTGATCACTTAGGATTTGGGGCTAGAAACCGAGTCCATCAAGAACATGGTTCCTCAGAGGTAAGAGATTATGATAATCGGTTGGTCGGTTACCGAGTTTACCCTTAAGATTCCAAAAAAAAAAATCCTGTTCTCATTTGTAGATATTTTAGTATATTTGTCGATTACTTTGATTATTATTATTATGGTTATAGTTATAAATATAATTCGGAACAAGCAGTGCCCATAGGGTTAATATCAAATACACTTGATAACGAATGGCTTTAAGTCCCGTTTGCCCGGATATCCAGCTTGTTGGTCTGAGCTTGGTGGTGTTACGATAGTGACTTAGGCAACCTCACTTATACCGGATGGAAGTTCCAATTTATGCGGCTGAGAATGGAAGTGAGTGTGGGGTGTTTTAGGGCCCATCGACAACAATGTCATTTGGGGAGAATGGAAGTTTATTGCAGTTGCAATACAAAGACGTCAAACATTTGCTCAGTTTATCAACAAAGCCGGATGAAAATACGTATGAAATCCGACAAAAAACGTACGACAATTGTAGGCAATCTATTATTGTGGGCTGGCCATTTGTCATTGCCGAAATGTAGGCTTGTTGAGGGAACATAATTTGCAAAAACTAAAATATTTTCTTATGTTCTACATTACGCATTATAAGCATTACTGTTATTTTTGTTGTTGTTGTAATTTACGTCCTCCAAAGTTAAGTCATATCGGACGATGAATGGAATCGGTGAAATGATGCTCAAATGAGTCCGATGTCCATGGAGCTTAGAGTTAGTCGACATTCATCTGTAAGGATAATAGAAAGCCCCGGAAAAAGCCTTATCCAGGTAACTGAACCTGACCCAGATTCGAACTGGGACCTATTGAACGTGAGCCATATATGCTACTACCGCCCTAACAAGGCGGGCACATTACTGTTATGTATTTATAAACCTATTCTATATAATATAAATACATGTCATTAACATATTATTTCAGTGAGTAACTTTAAAAGACATACTAGTTTGTAGTTTCCCTCAGTGTAAGTTTTGTCAAATATTAGATTTCGCTCGAAATCTTTGCTAGCTCAAGTTCCCTCACTCCCGACTCTTCCGCGGTCCTTAGGATGAGTATCAAATACCTTCAGATCCGGAGCTTATTTCTACATTCTTTTCGTAATATTTAATATCACGAGTGTAAGCTGACTCCTAGAAGCCTGGCAGGTTATTAAGTTAACTCGACTCCTGCACCCTACACTACCTCCATAGTGAATATACTTGACTCCTAAATAAAGTAAATATGAACAGAACATAGCTGTACCCTGTTTCACATTATTTGCAACTTGCATATTAACAACTTTCGTACAAATAGGAAGTAAAACCCAAATGTCTTTTAACTCTGCTTTATTATTACAGTTTGTTAACTTGTAAAGACGATTGCTATGACGAACTTTCCTTGTAGACAACATAGCGAGCGCAGTTAACCTATCTTCTCCAATAAATTTCCCAAGGAATATTTTAATTATTTTCAGTGTGTAGAAGCAGCGCTCAGATTCACTTGCTGTTAGAGGTTGAGTAATAGTTAATTTCAGAAGTGTTAACACTTCAGAAAGAGTGGAAGAAATATTATTAGTTTTAAGGTATTGAAGTAATTTTACAGCACCACCAATATTCCTGAATTTTTCTCCTGAATAGATGACTGAAAGTTCTGTATGTAGTTTGTCCTAATCAAAAACTAGGAAAATTTTAATGCTTTCACTGAACGAATTTTTTTGGAAATATTGAGTTAAATTGCTTAAATTGTGAATCCTGTAACAGGGAAGACACAGAAAATATGTTTTGTAAATTGGAAGCAGAGATTCAATTGTGACAGTATAACATCACATATTTCCTTGGCTGCTGCTGCTGCTCTGGTCTGTGTATTTCAAACAATTTTTTTCTTTTTTGTGGGTTTTTCTGCTGCCAAATCACAGTACTCCACCGTGTTTGTTACTTCTATAATTTCAGCAGCAAAAGCAGAAGAGAGTAGGAAAGGCAGGAATTAAGAAAGGGGTTCACAATAGGGTGAATGTGCATGCGATTGTAAACAGCATAACTCAACTTATGTATTTATTTTGTCGCGGCGCTGGGCATAAACGTTTCGGCACAAATGGATAATAGACGGCGGATAATGTTTCACGAGCTTGCATAAGCAGTTAAGATAACGCGGCGAGTGTTCACAAAGCCGGCAAAAAATGTTACCTCAGATAAAGGACTCGCCGGCACAGATAGGATTCCATGTCTGGAAGTTTCTAGAGATATCTCGATTGACAGAGAATGGTAGTTTTTCTTGTTTGCTTGAGAAGTTTCTCGAGTTATCAATGGAGATATAAAGGGGATTGTTACACGCCAGGAGGACAGTTGTAAACAGAGTGAGTAAGCAGAGTTGTAGTTGTGTAACAAGATCGTTGTTTTAACGAGAGCTAATGTAATCAGCTGTCACAGTTTGTTATTGTCATCGACCTTGGAAGATAGTGTTATTATGTCATGTGATGTTACGTGGCAATTGAACAGTGTATCTCCACGGAAATAAAGGACATTTTTAATTTTTGCAACTCGGCCTTTTAATTCTACGAACCCACAAAGTCACAATTTATTTGACTATCTATCTATTTATCTATTGGTTTATTTATTTATCTCTCCATGTATTTATACATGTATTTTCATAAGTGTAAAATCATAAGTAATGAGCCAAAAGGCACCATTGGGCATAAATGAGAGCATCTTAATATATAATTACTTCAAACAAGTTTCTCGTTACATAAGCTTTTCTCGATATATTTGTTACTATAATTTTAATTGACAATAGTTCATATTATTTTAAGGTAATCTAATTTTTTTGAGTCATGCCATGTAATAAGCACGGACTTTAAATTGCAAAATATAGTACCTGCTTTATCTGTCTGTTAGTTATTAAAGCTTCTATATTGAACATGTATGCAGTTACGTTTGGTTATTTCGTTTATTCTCAGCCTCTTTCATATATTATTTAATAGGACACTATTAGCGTGTATTAACTTAAAAATATAATACATAAAACATGCTCATTATTATATATTCCAAAGGGGAATTCTGTATCAAATGGCTTAAGAAGGTTCTTAGGTGAGAACAATTACAATGAAATTGTAGCACAGGAATTCGTTTATATGACTTTATTCTTCTCTTTCCTATTACAAGTACACATCTGCTAATTAACATTGACATAGGAGTGGTGTTCCAGTAGAAGCTCTCGTTCCCAACGTTTCGTCTGAAGCTGCGTCGAACATTTTCAGTGGCAAGTCCGTAGTACTCTCTTGCAATTCTCGGCGACGGTACATCAAAATATTAAATTCCATTCCAACACAATCCATGACTGCTAATTTGAATTAAATTATAAACTTATATTTCATTCTATAAACATTCCAGAATCATACGATTAAACACAACAGTTCTCCATTGTTTGTTTATAAATAACTGTAGCTTGATTTTGTTTTAGGGAAATATTAATAATTACTACAAAAGAGCATTGAATTGATGTTCTGCAAATCCTCTTTCAAAGCAAAGATAGATTGTTAGAACTAAGGACGCTTCTTTTCCTGGTATGTCAAAATAAATTTGCTGGTTCTGGTATAAGAGTATTCAGGGAAAACATGAAGCACTTTATCGAGCTGTTAAAAGAAATTCTTTCCCATAAAATAAAAGACATAAATGCCTTTAAGTTAAATATGTAAGATTTTATTACTTTAATTAGGAAGCGTTGTGTTTATGCTTGAAGAGCAAATGTGTTCCCAAATTCTTGACTTCTAAACGTTCAGCTGTTTGTAGTTACCTTAGTGCTCTCTGCCTAATTGAATCGTTTATTACAGAAATCACCTAAGAGACAAATTATAAAAAATGTGTTTGGTGGTACTGTACAATTTAAAGGCAAATACATCTTTTACTGCAGAAATAACCTATGTTTTATATCAGCAATGCTAATTTCAGTGTGAAAATAATCCGTTTATTTCAGAAAGAACCCAAGCGGCGTCGCTTAGGTTCTTTCTGCGGTAAATTTCACTCGTGCTGGTTGGCAGCCTGGACGACATGTGTTTTGTGACTCGCTGTGACAACACACAACTACCCTGTACGTGGCCACTCATTTTTCCCATGTGACAGAGATTTTGGAAGCATAAAGTGTCTCTTGAGAAAGATGGACAGGATTTATACTTGTGATGAATATACAGAGCCCATGCTAAAACCTAGAAAATCTGGCCGATCACCTCACATCAGACGATGTTCTCAGTTTCAAAAAGCGGTGGCCCAAATAACATAAGAAAATGCCAAATTCGGACGAAACATCAGGCAGGAAAGTAGCCAAAGAAAATAAGCAGCCATTCAAAGTGTCCAAGTACAGGCAGTTTCTCTACAACTAGGCGACTCCGGGAAAAGTGGTAGCAAGCGAATTCATTGGAGGAATAACAAGATCTACCTTAACATTGCTAAAAACTGCCAGCCCTCCGGAACTACCAACAGAGAAAACTTATCCTTTGGGGAAGGTATGTTTACTTTTATTTTACCAAGGTTATTTTAAACGTTTATATTTTATTTTTAGCTAAACATTTTTGTAGGCTATAACAAATTTTAAAATTTATCGGGTCTTGCACAGTGAGATTTTTTGTTTTAAGTCCCAATCAACAAATAAGAGATAAGACAATATAAAAATGTTGATGGAATACACTGTTGAATATGAAGCCCTCTATGACACTTATCATCTAATGGTCAACAACTGACGAGGAGTTGCCAGAAGACTTGCCAGAAGCTGAATAAGTGAATAAGGTCAGATCTTTGTATATAGACATACTCTAGCGAGTAGTCTACTTGTATTTTTCGATTTAGGCCTAATAAAAACACTATTTTTAGACTTGAAGCGTGTCTGTTACTTACCTTTTATACCAAAACCGGTAAAAATAATGGTTTGACTAAATTTCAATAATAATTTTCAAAAAATCATTTTGGATACACTCATTTATTGCAGAAACCACCTAAGTGCAATTTTTTCAAAAGTTTATGACTCAAAAACTTAAAGGAAAAAAAATAAAAATTTTATTTCAATAGCATATTTTTGATTTGGTACGAAGATATTTGAAGGAGACTAGACGTATACTTAAGCTGAAAATCAGTTTTCTTTAGTTTTCCGAAAGTTGAAAAATGCGCGCTTAAGTGGTTTCTGAAATAAACGATTCAATTTTGATGTACAGTAAGCTCCATGTCATTATGATACATGAGGAAATATCATCAAACATTGCTTCTTTAGGTCTTATATATTATATTTAGGATATGTTTTCTTTTTTCTGTTTCATTGTTAATATTGTCACCTAATTATTGGAAGGCCTTACCAGCTAGCGGTTGGGAGGGCGGCAGGAGGTATTCAGACCACGCCTACCCATTTATCTTGTAGCGCTTACGAGGGTATGGTTGGAAAAACATCCCTAGCTATCTCTTTCCCCTCCTCCGGACGTCTGGAACAGTCGGAATGATTCATTAAACCGCGAGACTTCCAGAAACAGCGATGTACCTATAAAAAGGGGCTGCAGTTAGCGAGTCAGTTAAATTCTTGGCGAGCAGCCGTGAGGAGCGCCGAGTGAGCGAACGGACTGCAAGACGGTGTACGTGTATCAGAGGAGTTGTACGTAATTGTGATTGTAGAGTGGACCTGTGACAGACGATCTGGTAGATTGTAATTGGCTGCGCTAGTAGTTCTATGTAATCGGCAAGTGTTCCAACTGTACTTCGATGGAAATAAAGAACATTTTGAATTTGTGCAATTGGACTTTTAATTTCACGAACCCACAAAGTTACAATATATAGGACAAATCATAGGTTTTACTATAACAACATTATCAGATTATTATAACAAAGTGTAATTTTCCTAACAAGTGCATCGAATGCAAGTTGCAGAATTCATCGAAAATAAATTTTTAGGTAATTTGGAAAACGAAAACCTCTTAGGGACGTTCAATAACTTCCTGTTGTGTCGCCGATTCATAAAGGGTTGCAATTTCTCATTTCTAGTCACTTTTCTTGAAAATACTTAGCGATACGCAAAAAGCAAATCGTTACAAAACTAAATTGTACCATGTGCACTTTTGGTGATATGTGCAAAATCAGATAGGTTTATTATTTATGGTTCATGGATACAAATAGCATCATATTGGCCACCAATGCAAGCGAATTCTAAAGCAATCACTCTCAACTTAGCCCTTTATTTATTTTTGCAGGTTCGTAATGTTACCCACGACATATTTGTTATTACCTTGGGGTGGGCTGTTTCTTTTATAGTTTACTTTCAGTTTTTAGGAATAATCTTAACATTCCATGAAGACAAAGGCTTCTTTTGAGCGACCCTCTATATTTAAGCAGCGTACATAAATTACAGTCACATTTATAGGAACTATCATTTTCGTAAGAAAATAAAATTTCATTTCTTGCAGTTTGATATACTAATTGCCTACAAAACATGTATTTGACAGTTTTTCTCAGTTATATAGAGGGCCTTTGTTTACAGAGTGACTGGCTAATCCTCATTCATAAATTGCATGCCTCCTTAGTACGTGTCCCTTTCTCGCTATACTTCCCCTAACCTTCTACATTATCGTTGCTACAGACCTAGGATTAAAACAGACATATTCAGTATTTCAGTTACTGTATACCTGTGAATGCAATTTCTGTACGGTGATAGTCTAAAGTATTTCTTTGGTTTATTATGTTTGTTATTACACTGCATTTTCAATGAAGTCACTACTTCTGCCGTACCTTCATAATAGGGTACCAACAGCGAAAAACGTGGTTGCGGAAAGGGTAGAGGAAAAGTACAATATAGGTACGGAAGATTAATTAAGACTTGTGTATCTTCAGGTGCCTGCTTTAAGGGCACTGGGGGGTCTATAGGTTTAAAAAAATCAATGTTTTGTTTTTAATGTTAAAAAGTTATATAATTCTTCAGCTTTAAAATGATTTATATATATATAACATAGGTTGTTAGCTGGTATTAAAATCCTTTAATTCGTCAATTTAAACATGGCGGCACAATGATACGCCCACTTCCTGAGAATGGTGCTTAATCTTTGATCGTGATTTCCCAAAACCTTTATGTTTCATAATTTTGGTGCATGTTTCTCAAAAACAATACGCTATATTGATACAAAATTTTGTAGTGGTTATTTGTCAATGTTGCTTGAACACATTTGGGTAACATTTATATTCATGTGATTTATAAAATAGATGAAAACAAATATTCAGTCCTTGAAAATATTATCTTTTTTATTACTCAAAACTAATTAATTTTTCATGTGCATCGTATAAACTATGTGTGATTTTCATTTAGCTGATATTATAAAACTGTATCTGAGGTTATTAAGAATAAAACTTGGTGCATGTAGCCTTAAATTCCTACCAGTTAAGTGCACCTCAAATATAGGGTGGATTTTTTTTTCAGGACACACGGTGTGATTTATGTTTGCATGGACCTATGTGAACGTAATTTAAATATTATACAGTAGTTAAATGCACACATCCTTATACAGTAATCATACCGAATTTCAATTTCTGATAATGTTTAGTTTTATACATATTCAAATTTGAATATTGGTAAAAATTAGCCTTTTCTGGGTAAAAGTAACCTCCCAGTGCCCTTATAGCAACCCCAATCATAAAATGAGTAGTATTGTGTCGTATTCGGTTAAAGTTCTGGCCCGGATTCACTTGATTGTTCTGCTTCCCTAGTGTTTGTTCTACGTTACCTTTGAAAATTTCTGTATGTATGACCATGGTTGAATACTTTTAGGTGTACCCTTAAAAGTAGAGATTTGAATGTTCCAGTGCTTCAGCAGTCGCCTAAGCCACCGTCCGTACCGCTTATGTCTAGGTAAGGAATGCGTTGCAATTTTTGGCATATATAAAATATACTTTTTGACTTTAAATTTGATATAACATTTAAACTACGAGGGCTGTTCCATAAATAATGATCATAATTTTTACGGTCATAATTATTCGAACTAAAATTCTCTCTTATTACATTCTATATAAAATATGAGTAGCTGGCATGCTTAATTTGTAAGATTACTCACTCAAACTAGGCAGGTGTTCACCGTTTCTTCCAAAAGCGCTTTTCGGAGTAGTTGGAGCAGCATCCACAGAAGATGGTCTAAAGCAAAGACCGAAAAGCCCTTTTGGAAGAAATGGTGAACACCTGCCTAGTCTGAGTGAGTAATCTCACAAATTAAGCATGCCAGCTACTCATATTTTATATAAAACATATCTCACTTTTAACATCTGGACAAGTCTTCTTTAAAAGTTATTAAATTATGTTAGCTTAATGTGAAACAAACAAGCCGTAGTAATTTGATTGTTGGTACTCCAGGTTCCCCCCTGTGAGAACCAGTAAAGTTCAGACATGTTCAGTATCGCCTACCGCTGCAGTGCAGGTAACACGCGAGGAAAAATATGCGGCTTTGAAATTCTGCTTTCGTCTCAACAAATCTTCAGTTGAGGCCTATACAATGTTACAGGACGCCTATGTAGAGCCTGTTCTTCCCTACAAGACAGCTCGAAGATAGTTTAAAATGTTTAAAGAGGGGAGACAATCAATTTCAGGGGAAGGTGGACCCAGGGCTCCATTTACTGCTCTTACGGAAGAAAACATCATCACTGCTGCTGCCATCGTGAGAGAGGATGAACCAATTACCTTAAGATCTCTTTCTGAAATACTGAACATGTTAGTGGGTGCCACCGACATTACATTACACATGAGACGTGTTTGTGCGCGATGGGTTCCAAGACTGTTGATTTCCGAACAAAATGACATTCGCATGCAGGTCTGTATACAGTTAAAGTTGATGTTAGAGAAAGATCCGGAGTTTATTTCAAACGTAATCACTGCTGATGAAGCTTGGCAACATCATTTTGATCCTGAGAGCAAACAGCAAATCTCATTGTGGAAACCTCCCTCATCAACAGACCCCCTAAAAAGCAAAAGTGGTTGTGTCTCCTGGAAAAGATATGGTCATCTCATTCTTTGATATACATGGAATGGTTTAACAGCATGTTGTACCTGCACACACAACAGTTACTGGAAAATACTACAGGGATGTCCTGGAAGCATTGCAAGTCTATATTAGGCACACAAGACGACATTTCCGTGAAGCAGGCTGGATGCTGCACCGCGATAATTTGCGGCCGCATATTGTAAAAGCTTTTGATAAATATCTTGTAATAATCAACGTGAAGTGCACCCCTCACCCTCCCTATAGTCCGGATTTAGCCACATGTGACTTTTTTCTATGCCCTAACTTGAAGAAACGGCTTTGTGGGTGGCATTATCCATCATCAAAAGTAATGGTGAAGGTTGTGGAGGCGATTTCGAAGGATCTCTCAAAAATGGTTTCCAGCATGTCTTTGAAGACTGGCAGAAACGCTCGGACAACTGAATCGCATTCAGGGGAGACTATTTTGAGAAGGACTAACAAAAGTATGCGGATGGCTAAAGGTACGTTGTCAAAAAAATTGTGATCATTCTTTATTGAACAGTCCGCGCATAAAACAATAATGTTTATGGTACAAAGTTTATATGCTTTAAACATGAATTAAACAAGTATTTTTATGTTCTTTTATCAGCTATATGATGCTTTTAATATAAAACAAATGTGTAACGTTTATTGAAGTTTAAACAATAAACATTATTTTACGATCAGTTTCAGCTTTTGTTATCACTGTATGATAAGCTGGGTGAAACTTTTGCTTGTACATGTTTGAGAAGATATTCTAAACTTCACTCCCATAAATACTTACATAAACTTGTTATATTTTTTAATTAAAATTTCTAATTTTTAAGCTAATTAGCATATATTAAGTTGCTTATATTTGATACTGAGAAATAACAAGAAAGCCCCAAAGTTTTAACCCATATTGCGGCCAGGGTTTCTCTAAATCGCCAGTAACACTCAATTTCACTTAGTTGAAAATCAGTTTGCCTAAAAAATGTGCTAATTAACTGAACCTAATAATACGTTCAAACCCTGAAATATGACGGTCACTGTAGAATTTTCACCAGTTTTTCTGTCCACAACAAAAAATTATTGAAACAGAGAAGGTGCCGTATGTATTACTGACAAACACTGAATTAGACTTACGTAGTCTGCATGTGTGAAACATACTGCAAGCAGCAACATGCACACTGTACCATTTTAAACATGACTTTATGTACACTTACAGTGTTTCTCTTCCCAAGGCAATGATACTCCAGCTGGTGACCTCTGTTAAATGTTCTTATGTTGGCACAGGAGACTTTATGCCCCTAAAATTCATGCTAACTGCAAGACGCAGCTGTTGCACAGCATTGCCTGTAGACAAGGCGAAATTCAGTAGTGATAACACCACTCTTTACCATTTTGTCAACTCAAGCATCAGAATATACAGTGAGAGAGGCAGTTTTTCGTCTCTATTATGCAGAAGTTTTTCAAATTAAATTTAATTACCAATACTTTGGAAATGTTTTGGAAAGTAGCTTCATACATTTAAATCAGTACGTAGCAACAACGTGTAGATTGGTATTTAATCCATGTGCAACCAAATAGGAAGGCTGTTCAATAAAGAACGATCACAACCTTTTTTTGACAACGTACCTTTACTCATCCTCATAATTTTGATGGTCCTTCTCCAAATAGTCTCACCTGAATGCGATGCACTTGTCCAAGCGTTTCTGCCAGTTTTCAAAGACATGCTTGAAACCATTTTTTGAGGGATCCTTCAAAATCGATTCCGGGGCCTTCATCACTGCTTCTGATGACAGATAATGCCTCACATGATGGCATTTATTCAAGTTAGGGAATAGAAAAAAAACACATGAGGCTAAATCCGGACTATAGGGAGGGGTAGGGATGCACTTAACGTTGATTTTTGCAAGATATTCAGCAACAACATTGGCAATATGCGGCCGCGCATTATCATGGTGCAGCATCCAGCCTGCTTCTCGGAAATGTCTTTTCGCCTGCTCTGGACTTGCAATATTTTCAGCACATCCCTGTAGTATTGTCCAGTTACTGACGTGTGTGCAGATACAACATGCTGATAAACAATTCCATGAATATCAAAGAATGAGATGACCACAACTTTCGTAGCAGAAGCAAGCACTTTTGCTTTTTGGGGGTTGATGCTGAGGGAGATTTCTACACTGAGCTTTGCTATGTACTCTCAGGATCAAAATGATGCAGCCAAGTTTCATCGGCAGTGATTACGTTTGGAAGAAACCCCGGATCTTCCTCTAACATCAACTTTAACTGCATGTTACCATCATTGCAGCGGTAGGCGATATTGAACATGTCTGAACTTGCCTGGTTCTCACAGGCGGGAACTAGGAGTACCAACAATAAAACTACTAAGGCATGTGTATTTCACATTAAGCTAACAGAATATAGCAAGTTTAAATTTTAATACGAAAAATTATGACCGTAAAAAATTATGACCAATCTTTATTGAACAGCCCTCGTATTTCAATTCTCTACTATTAGCCTATACTAAGTTACGGACTTTCATTCAAAACCATTTTTACGAATTTCACTGAAAATATGTGCTTTAGGTCCTCTAAATATGAAAATATTTTTTTTTTTTTTTTTTTTTTTTTTTTTTTGGAAAAGGGTTCGCGCATATTTCTACAAACAGTATAACCAAAAAATGAAAAACAAAGTGGCTGAAAAAACTCGATACTTCTATATTTAACCATTTTACAAGCTTGCAGTATGATATTTTAAAGAAAGTATCCTTTGATATTTGTATTTTACATTAAAAATGCATTATTTTTTATTTTCCAAATTTCGTTCAAACGGTGTTACCTGAAATACGATATATTCAAGATATTTGTGATGCTAATAAAAGGCGTATATTTAATAATTATCAGTAGCCTGTGAAGCGCATTTCAGTGTCAGTAATTTGGTATCATTAGTAAATTATATAAGAAACAGACAAAAACATACTGCAGAGGAAATGTGCAACTGTTAAAAACTGCTTTCGAATGTTTTCTGTGGCACCTGCTGCTTCCAAGATATACGTGGCTATATTTTAGAAGTTTTCAAAACTTTCATCATTTTTCAAGTGTTTTAGGTGTTGCCACAGACAGAGTAAGGTATTTCAAACTAATCCTTGTTTCACATAAGCTTGTCCCGTATTACTTAACGGTCACGTAACCTAATTACCTCTCATTGGCTGCTGTTGTGTATAGACTGTTGTGCGGTACAAAATAGTTCGCTATTTAACAAGGTGATATATCTTTATATGTTGGAACAGAATTGTCAAATTTATATTTTAGTAACTGCTTGAGTTAAATATATTACGCAACGGAGTTGATTTACCTGCAATGAATGTTAATTCTTAAACGAAGTTAAGAGGAAGTTGCTCTGCTTTCAACCCCGCCTCTTAGATGACGCGATAGCACGTGCTTTAGCGGTAGAGGTGACATATTTGTTTGTGAGTCTTTTATCACTGAACTTGCTTTGAACTAGATTTGTCATATATTGCCATTCGAAGGTGAGCTTTGCCGAGCACGAGAGCCTAATTGATCGTTTATTGCGCGGGTACTTATTGTATCTATAATGGTAGAGTCTACCGCAAGTTTTTCGCTGAAGCACCGCAAGGGTAAATCTTTACAAAGCGGCGAAAATTGGTGCATGTGTTCAATGCATTCACAGAGGAGAATCCGCCTTTGTCGGTGAGAGAAGTCGAAAAGTTGTGCTCTGAACTTACAGGTGTGTTAGATGCGTAGGAACATCGCGACATGAAATTGAGACAACAGGAAGACTTACCACTCGAGGCATAAACTAAAACACATGCCCGGAAAAAAATGCGATGATTTCGTGCTCTGCGTCGTCATGTGCATAGATTTTTCTTTAGAAACGAACTCCCTAACATAAATAAAATTTTGTCTGCTGTAATTGAGGACGCAGATTTACAAATTTCAGCAGATCTTTTCTGTAGAGGTTGCTTATAAGCTGGGTTTGTGAATGAGAAAACGGGCAAGACAAATTTGCTAAGAGACAGGCGATATTGCTGTGTGGCGAAGACGTTATTTTAGGACAATCAGACTGTACCGAGGTACAAGTCGCAAAATATACTGCCATGACGAGACTTGGGTGAATGAAGGACACACGAAAAGTAAAGTATAGCATGACACGACTTTTAAGATTGAATGACCATCCTTTTTTGCAAGGTATTTGTGCTGGTTTGAAAAATCTCGGTAGAAAAGGCCGAAGGCCTTTCATTATAAACCTGTTTCAATTTCGTTGCTCATTCATTAAGTTTCAGCTTGCTCAGTTTCATTATAATCTTTTATTTTTTCATGCATTCATATCCTTATTTGTATGATTTTATTTATCTTCCCCGCAATTATTAAGACGTTTACTACAGGTTTAAATGTGACGTGAAGGCACCACCTATGGCCTATGGCGGGATAGAGTTTGTCAATTAGGGTGAGGGGAGAGGTAGTTGCACGCGGAGTGATACGTGTCAGAGGGGCAAAGTTACATGAAACAGAGATTAGTATATGGTTGTAAACACCTTATTGTCATTCAATGCCATAGCAGAAGTTTGAACCATGAATCTCTCAGTTCAAATTCCAGCTTTGGTTTTGAATTTCTGAGTCTGACGCTACCTATCTAGAACCCTGCTCTACACAGGACTATTGGAAATAACCATCAATTTCTATTGGATTATTACTTCAGCCACCTATTGTTCCTTATGCCTCCGCAAAGGTGCATTGAAAATATTCTCGCCAAACGTTTGTTCAGTAACGTGAAGTAGATAGAAAATGAGCCTCTACCCCTTTAGTAGCTATTAAGAAAGTGCTCCAACATTTATTGTTACTGTGTTACCTCACAAATTTGTTATAAAAATGCTCTTCTTAAATTCAAACATAAAGCAACATTTACTTTATTTAAAATCTAGAGGACGTAAACATTGTAAATCCCTAATATATTATTAGAAGTTATGACAAGGTTGATTTATTTTATAAAGCTGATAGTTAACTGCATTTTACAAATACGGTAATTTCTGACATTTAACTTCCCATCATTGGGACTGACTTTGATTGACCGAAAAGAGGGTTTATTATATAATCATCAGTTTAATTGTTTGGGTAAGATAATGTAAACACCTTGCCTAACTGTAATAGATGAAAATACTTCGTAATGAATAGAAACGAAAAACCACTGAATTTATATTGCGCAATGCATCTTCCAAATTACTTCCTTTGCAGTGATAAACCTAACAAATATAAGCGTGTATAACAACTGGCACTTTTTGCTCCCTACATGAAGATATTAAGCAGAATTTTCAGTTCTCTATTGCAATTAAGTCAAGCTTAGAATATAATCCCAAAAGACTACAAGTAGTTAAAACCGCACTTAGACCATTTGACCTTGAAGTTCGGACCATTTAACCTTGAAAAAGACACGTGCAGGTTTAGAGGCGTATTAGGAAGATTTGCGGTTTTGGTGTAGAAGATGCTGTTTTGCATCGTCTTGACTCTGCATCTGCTGCCCACCACCGACGCACCCCGACGCACCCCTACGCACCCACATCTACTCCGCGCAACCCGACGCACTACCGCGCAACCCCACGCAACCTCTGGACTTCCTGCATCCCCCAACGCACACCTATGCACCCCCATCCACCCGGTGCATCCCCGCGCACCCTCTTAGCGTTCTGTACCTGCAACCAAAGCCCAGGCACCTCCGCGCACCCTCTTGACTTTCTGCATTCCCTGTGCACCACCTGCCACACCTAGATACCCTCTGGACTTGCTGCATCCTACGGAGACGTTGACAAACTGATCAGCTTGATGGCTGGTGGGCTTCTAAATGTGTTGATATTGGTCTATAAGGGGTTATTATTTTTATTTTTGTTAATAATACACAGAAATAAATGTCACGTGACTTTAGGAGAAGGACTGGAGAGGCGCAGGTGTCTAGTTAGGCGTCCAAGGATCAAAAGGAAGAAAATCAGGTGAGAACATTATTAAAAAGGCAGGAAGTGACGTGTAAGGTTTTGATTGGTTAAAATAAGACTGTTTTTGATTGGTCGAAAGGTTAAAGGCAGACGTGTGATTGGTGGAAATAAAGGCCTTTCTAATTGAGTGGAAAAAGCCGGAAATACGACCCAAAGCAGTCAGTTTGTATGTGAATGTTATATTGTACAAATAGGAATGTATGTACATTTATGAAAATAATTATTTATATTGTGATGTTCTCCTGCCTTTTTCACTAGGCATTGCATTTGTTTGGTTTCCAAACGTTTGCGCTAAAAATGCCAACCTAGGGTCCCTAAAATTCAGTTGATAATTATGTACGCTGTGTAACTGTCTAAATATGAAAAACAAGATAGTGAAATGCTTTTATTTGCTTTTTTCGGGACAGCTTTATTTCTGTTAAACATACAAACGGTTGGGAACCATTCTGATTACACAGACTGTTAAACGCACAACTTTTGTGTGAGTCCTACGTTTTTCTTGAAATAAAATAATTGCAACTTCTTAGGGTATAGGATGTCACTAGTTTTCTGTCAATCATGGCAGTTTACTATGCCGAGGCCAGGAGGAATGACGAAAACAAATTTAAAATATGAAAGCTTTTGCTACTGCCGATTCGACATTCTTGTAGCTGCAGACGTTTCAATGCGCTTCGAAGTTTCCCCCCGCTCTTGTAGATGATGCAGAAATAAGTAGAAATCAGGTTTTCGATGATTTGAGGTGTAGTTTTGCCGAATCTGGATGATAGGAATACTTCTGAGCTGTCGTCTAGTTTGACAAATGTTTTGGTTCCGTGATGGTATCGATGGATCTGACGCGCGTCACATGATTAAAATGTTTGAGATTCAATTGTTGAGGATTAATAAAGTATTAAAATGGTAACCATTATAACTTTATAGCTCGGAAGTTTTGTTTAATTAACATTCATGTTTGAGTGAAAGCGAAATGGTATTAGAGAAAGCTGAACAAATTACATGGAAATTACTTGAAAAATTAGGAAGTAGCTTCTAAAGTTTAAAATCGTGATAAATGATATGATATGATAAGGAATGTTTAGCCATCGTCAATCCACATTCACAATGAACTTTATCCATTTATACAAAATAATTTTTATTATGTTTAATTTTTTTCATTTTTTCATTTTTAATTTTTTAGTTAAATTCTTTAATTTAAAGTGGTCGAAAGGTGTCTTGGTCTAGAACAGTGGTTTGGCATCCACTCTTGAAGTTTTCCCAGGTGGAAATGTCATCCAGCACTACTAATATGGCTTATGCGACATTTGTTGCTTATTTCTCCCCATCGGTACATAGCAAACTGACTTATAATATGAGAAAAGATTTTCTTTTTAATTTTATCTTTAGGGAGAAGCAGTGTTGTACACCAGCCAAACAAATGGAAATAAAAAATTCGATGCGCTCGAGAGAGCTCTGAGGCTCCTTGAACAAACAAATAATTAGCAGATTTAGTAAGTCCTTCGTATCTTGTTAGATCAAATTCTTCTTATATTGTAATAACTTTACTACTTGATTGAATATTATTATTGTGTGTCAAAAGCAACATAAACCAAATAGATACGTGCGATATACTCCAAATTGTGTGTTTTAGTTGAGTAATTCCCATATTTGCGACTATATCCACATTGAACTGCTTGTAAACCGTAAGGGATAGGCAAAATTACTAACAGCACAAAACTTCAGATCTCATTAAAATAGATACTATATCGAACTAATTTTGGAGCATTAACCGTTTTTGAGATATTCGTAGTTACTGGTTTGAATTTTCAAAAGATTATTACTTTTTCAAATGATTAACCGCCATTGGTTTATACAAGAGTTTGGATTTCCAATTCCAGCATAGAGCGAACACTTTTTGTAATATCTGACCAGTGCTAGAGCCTATTCAATACATCTGGTATTTGCAATGAACCCATTTCGGCGAACACTTAAATAAAAGGAAGGAGATAAAGATATTATTAATATTAATATTATTATAATCATCATTAGTAGTAGTATTATTATTATTAGTACTATTATCATTATTTTAGCACGGTTTGTAGAAGAGAGGGGAGAGAATATCTTGTCAAAAGAAATCCATAAGGTAATTGCTTTATCTTCTGTTCATATAAGCAGGTTCTTATTGCCTAATACCACATTACTTCTAATAAAAATGCACGTGAAATATAGAAGTGTTTTAGATAAGGCAAAATTAAGTAATGAGCAAAAAAATCCATGCGAGTGTGACATATTGTACCATATACCAAAGCTGAGCAGAAACACGACTAGCATTGAATTGATATGCAGCTCGTATCGAAAATTCGTGGGCGGAAAGTTCTATATGAATAGCCCACGCGAGCTTTTATCATGTGTAGGGTCACAGAAAATAACTTCTCTCTGTGATGTATTTTAGTACCCCGTTCGTCATTTGGATTGACGGCATTAGTACACAGTAATTGTGCATAGAAAATAATGACTTAATAGCTATCTTAGAAGGGTTAGAAATATATATATATATGTATATATCGTTTAGTTCCGGTGATAAGTACAACTACAGAACAAGAGCCTACATTTGTACTAACATAATACTTTCAATATTTTCATAACTATCGGATTGAAGGACTAGTTATCTTACAATGCGGCAGTTACAAGTTCTCGATGGGATGATCAATCCTTCCAAGTTTTAGTGGACAACGCCCACTATAAATTTTCGGAACACTCACATAACTTTGCCACAGAACCCTTGCGATACAGTTGAGAATGTCAACCTAATGTTGGTGGTTTGTAACACAATTTCATGAAAACTTATATATGATGGTTTTTATAATGATGGTAAAATGATATTTCATTTAATGTGTATTACGTGAGCATTAACTACAAGAAGTATCTATGCCTACAGAATGCAACAGCGTAAGTCAGCATAATCAGTTTTAACATTCTGATGTGATAGGAGGATATGAAAGTAAAAAGCTTTATTAAATGTATCCGAAAATGCTTCGTTTCCTGACTCACGCTAGAGTATATCTTATGTTTGGTTATTCTTGTTGCTTTTTAAGTAAAAATATAAGTTCGTTTAACAAATGTGTTCTTTCAAACCCATGTGTTGGTAGTAACATGAAGCAGAGTACAAGAATATAATACGCATATACTGTACAACGATTTGGGGAAATGTACAGCAAATGCAAGCTAATAAATTAAATCTAACAGGAGCAAAACCATAAGCACGTAATCGCTGTTATTCAACGTTTTCAAGTCTGGACTAAGTCTTGGTGATAATGGCCAGGTCCATTTAAAGTACGTATATTAGAAACGAAATGAGGTTAGAGAACATTTATATTTTGAAGAAAATGTTTTGTACAAGTTTTTAAAATATTCTGTGAACCAACACTCATATCTAGGCTTTGTGGTAGCTGTCGATCACGAGGGCATGCGGTAATGGCATGCTTGTGTAAAAGGTGCCTAGAGTGTTATTTCAGAGCACACGGGGCCCTTTTGTGGCACACCTTTGAGAACCGTCAAGTATGATATAACCAAAATAACAAGTAGTTGGGTTTCATCTTGAATTTTGGAACAAGCAAAAAATTTCTAGGGAAGTCCACGAATTAATTTCTAGTCTAAGCTGTAAGCGGAGTCAGATTGTTTTGAATTTAATTACCTCTAAACTCGGAAGAGTTGTTGGTGGCCTTACGAACCACAGACACCGCGTGCATAGATGTAATGGAAGATCCATTATGACAAAATGTGTACGATGCGAGAGTGAATGTTCTGCCATGCAGGGATGCGTATCCCTGGGCTCCCATTTCACAATATAGGAAGCGTAGCTAATAGCGATGTGGTCTTTTAGTGGGAAAATTGATTATTATTGAAACCCTAGCTTAAGAAACCCTAGCTTAAGAAACCCTAGCTTAAGAAACACAAAAACTTTGAGAGACCATTAATTTTTTTTTTCTTTTTCAAGGTCAGTGTTATAACTTTTGTCCAATCGATTGGTACTTGGATATGAAATGAACTGTTTCCTTACTCACGACCTTTCATACAAAAGAAACCATTAATTCCAGATGATTTTCCCAATAACAAAAATGTTTCTAAATACTCTTTGCATAAAATTAGTAAAGCCTGATATTATTAGATGCATATTTTGGATAGAAGTGATCTGTTGTTTAGTCTCTTTTTCAATTTTATTCCATGCTCCTATAATTTGAAAACGGAGGATTTCCGTACAGAAGCTTATTAGGAAAAAAAAATATTTGCTTTATCCTCTCATAAACTAGACACATTAAAAATAAACATTTGGAGGCATTCTCCAGAAGAATCGATGTCAACAGTGCATAAAAAACTTGACCTTACATGGGGAAAGGGATAGCAGGTAGAACAAGAACAGCATCGTCTTTCGATCCGGAAACAATCACGACTTGACTCAGAGAAGTAATGTAACAGTAAAGTGAGAGTATTTTTCTTTTATGTATTTCTATAACTGCTTCAGCATCTAATGTTTTTTTATTTTGGAAGGTTATCTGTAAATTCTGTTACTTTGGAACCTAAATGTCGGATCTTTTATATAAAAACGATGATTTCCCCCAACATCTACTAGTAGCATAAACTGTTTAAGAACTGTTGCGCAGGAGAATTAAATGATACGCACCTATAATAAATTAGTAGATGATTGTCATATAAGGTTATTTTTAAAATATCTTAACATCTTTTGTCCCAATCTCAAACACGCAAAAGAGCCTCTGCATTTTAAATTAAAGACCACTGATAAAAGAATTTCTCTGTTCTTTGTGTAGAACATCCTGCGTCTTTGCCATCTAAATGAGTGGTGGGTGGGCTTTCATCCAACCAATTCCTCGGACAAAGAACTTGACCACTCTGCATCCATTTCGTGCCGTTGTCACGGAAACCAATTTAAGCCTTCCCTCAGGTCTACTTCTAGCCCCTCTTACTTTGATTTGTAACGTAAACAAACTGAATGTATATATTAGCCTTTCATTGGAACGGTTGAAGAGTAAAACTTCTCTTTCTGATACTATAGATACGTTCGAATCAAAATGTAATACAATAATATACCCTGTTTTCAAATATTACAAAATATTTCTAAGTAAAATATCATGTATTAATAATAACTAAACACTAGTAACACAACTTCACTAGTTGTGTTACTAGTGTTTAGTTATTATTAATACCTAGTTTACTTCACTGTCCACAGCTTCAGTTTTTTACATAAAAATATCATGTGTCCAATATATTAGCCTAGAATCAAGCCCATCTATTGAATTTTCCTGAATTTGTGTTTTATAAATATTTCTATAATGTTTCATTGCAAAGAAATCAGGAAAGATGGGGAGCTCGTAAAATACAGAATTTGTGTCAATTTCTTATAGTATCAGTCATGTAACTTAGACGTTTCCTGAGCGTCATCTATGGGATGTAAGTAGAAGTTACTAGTGTTTTGTTTTCTCCTCTTGTCTTTTGTTTACAACAAAAGTTGTTACCACCTAAAAATGTGAATGCTGTTTCCGCAAGTTGAATCATACTTGCTTAATTTGAAAGAAATTTGGGCAAAAATTTATTGTGAATAAATTAATATGTGCCGAATATATATGAATTGGTCTTTGATGTTGAACATCATGTTTGAATCGCATTAGGTATTTTCGAGCATAGAATCACATATAATACAAGATTTGCTTATGAAAGGCTCAATATATTTTCTAATCCTCCTCGCCCCCCTGTAATTTTCTTGTTAATGAGGAAGTTTCAAGTGGAAAATATACCTTAAACTTTGTGACAGAAGTGATGTGGCCTCATCTTAACCTTCAATTGCCAAGTTTAACTGCAAGGCACTGAAATCAAAGCTACGCAATTCAGACAAACATTCCCATATCAGAGTCATGTCTCTTGAATAACTGAATAGAGCATTCTCTCCTCATCCAACTCACGAAATAAAAACTGGTAACCTGAGCCCGTGTCCCAAAACCACATGTGCAACTCAGTACGCACCAGAGCTTTCCAGTCGAGCTATTTCATAAAGCAAAATTTACTTTAAATAGATACGAGAAATTGGTGGCTGTTTATCACAGTTTAAGCTAAAACAGCCAGCTGATGTTTTGAATGTAGCCTCCCTATACCGCATAGCTTCTCTCACAGGAATCTCAGGTTGGCTTTCGGCATGAGATGCCGTCACTTTCCTTCTAATAGTCAGCACTCCAGGTAGATTGATTTAAACCAAAGGTGTGTGACTACAGTCGAAATTTCAGGTAAAATTTGATCTCATACTATTCTTCTAGTATATACACAAAAGTACTCGTGATATTTAGATTCCCGAACGTGGTGTAAATTGAATTTACGGCTCTTTTCCCAACCATATTTAAACCAAACAAATAAACGACAAGCAAACAAACAGGTTTTGATTTCAGATACATGGTTTCGCCTCTAGCGACATTTGTTAAACTTAAACGAAAAGTAAAACTTAGGTTAGCTCTGGGGATAAAAAAGATTAGTGAAGTTCACTTTTGCATTGCATTCAGTAAAAAGCTTCTGGCACAGGTATACTGGCAGGCTTTATTAGCCCAAAGATTGTTGGTGCGTACCCACCCAGGATTGGGTTTAACCGCATGTAGGATTTTCTTTTTCTTGGGATGTTTCAGGATGGGTTTATTTGTATTTGGGTGATGGTTAGATTTGAGGTAGAAATTTACTCCTCTAAGGAAGACAGGATGCTTACCTGTTGCACCCTGGCGATGTAGTAGGTTTATTTAATTTAGATTATGGATAATTTTGAGGCCAAACAATCCTTGATAGATTATGGGAGCTCAGCTTTTGCTGCTGCTAGATTAGCTTCGTGGTTACCTCGGATACCCGCAAGCCATGCGGAGGCCCCGGAATATTCGGCGACGACGTCTGGCTGGGTCATAAACACCAAGAGACCTAACCAAGGCACTTCTGTGCGATGGTAAATTTTCGCACAATTTTGTAGCCCGGCGCCTAATTTCATCCTCCACCTATTGAAGTGTGAGGCTTCATGAAGGAACCCTACTGGGAAGAATCGGCCTACTTAATAGATGGACCTAGGTCCTCTATTCTGAGCACGTTGAAGATATGCCAGCCAGGAATATGCGGCCATGCCTCAGACCTCGCAGGCATATAGCATCAACGGGACTATGAGTGCCGGAAAGAGATATAACTTCACGCGGACTGGCATCGATCGAAAACCCAGCATAGGGTACAAGGAAGCAATAGCTCCCTGAACCTTCATCGAGAGTTCCCTAATGTGTCGGCTAAAAGTCAAACCTCTGTCTAAGCTCAACTCCCAGGAATTTGATAGAGGGTACCCATTCTATCCTTTGACCTCTGAAATTGAAATTTGGACAGTCTGCGGGGCTGTGGCGCTTAGTGAATAGTATGGCGTGGCTCTTGTCTGGGTTAACGGACAACCTCCAACGTCGGCACCACTCTTGTGTGGCACGAAGGCGTCTTTGTATTGGGTTGAAGGCTCTGAGAATGTGCCTGTCTTTGCAGAAAAGTAGCACGTCATCAGCATATTGTGTCATTCCGACGCGCGGCTATGTTGGAAAGTCTGCCATGTATTGACTAAACAGTGTGGGATGTAGTACACAGCCTTCGGGGACTACGCCTCTCACAGGTCTAAGAGAAGATGTCTCCCCGCGACTGTGACTTTGAAAGTGCAGTGCTTAAGAAAGCTGTGTAGTATATTGATTAATGGAATTGGTAGGCCCAGGTGAATAAGCTTGTGAAGGAGTCCGGTGTGTCAGGTGGTAGAGAAGACCTTCTCGACATCCAAAGACCCCACCGCCGTGAACGCCTGTTCCTAGAGACACAGGGCAGCCGTCTCCACGACTCGCAGCAGCTCTTGGACTGTCGAATGCCCAGGACGGAATCCAAATTGATGAACAGGTATGGCTTGAATGTCGCCCAAAACTGGAGAGAAGCGGGTCCCCAGTTTTCTTCTGCTTAAAAACTTCTGCTGAACGTGTGCGCAGCTATATAGCAAACGTATAATCATAGGAAAATAATACAACAAAGTCTATTCGCTGAGCTCACATGACTTTCATTACCTCTTCAACAACATGTATTCTTAAATAATATTCACATTAATGGAGCTAAAATTTGGAAATGATTCTATTAGCATTTCCTTATTGGCATCGTAGGAATTGTAGCATATAATAGGGGTAATCATTATTCTAATCTTAAGAGCTGGTCTCTCTGTGATGGCTCTGAAACAAGATTTATATGTTGGAGATGGGATGCACGTTGACTGTTTCAAAGACCCAAGTCGGAAAGCCAGGATTACTTCGTTGTAGTTTGAATTGTTTCTTTCTTGATGATTGTGTTTGATTAAATAAGAGTCATGAGATCTCTTGTTTGCAGGTGTGGTTACGAGTGAAATGAATAAAATATTGTATAAGTTCAATTTTGTAATATATATGTATATATATACATATTAATTTTATAAACTAGATTACATTTTACTCGAACTTTCTTTCTTAGTCAGTCATTGCAGGTTACCTCCAATATGTCGATAAATCCTTACTTCATTAATAAATGTCTTCCATTAACTACATAAAATTCATCACTCCTGCAAGTCCACTGATCACTATCAAGATTACAGAATATATCCTTTTGAAGATTAATCATTTTACGTTACAAAACTTTTATATTCACCGCGACATTTTTCAATCGTCATGAAACAAGATTACGGAACATATATACCTGAAGATTATTCATCTTCTTTTCCATAACTTTTCGTCTTTCCACATCAAGCAGGATTATTGATATTCTTCTATCAAAACTTTTCATCCTTTTTAATCATGCAAGATTATTGATTGTTTCCTTAGCAACCGTTCATCATTTTTATAATGTCCTTAAATGTGCCACCAATACTCAGATCAGAAAACAAAACTTATTTCAATCAAAAACTCCCGTTACAGCTCTATACATGGAAAAGTTATGTGATGGAGAGCGACTTCCTATTAGAAAAGTATTTGAAGTAATATAGAATAAAAAGTAAATTATCATGAAATTATCTTAATTATATTGTGGTTTAACCAAAAAAGTTAGAGCCATGTTTGAAAGTATAAAGATTTTGAAGATGTTTTTCCAATTAAGGCATCCATTGTGGAGATTTTTTTCGAATGTCATCCTCGGATGATATTGACAATGAATACCAAGTTTGGTATTTAACAGATTTTTTTCTTTCTGATTCATACTGTTTAAACACCCAGACACACACACGCAGGCACACACACACAGTCACTTGCACTCAATATTCTGAAATTACTTTTGAATTCAGGGGACCTCAAGACCTGTATTTACACTTAGATATTGATATCTAATTTTCTCTTGAAATGCAGTACCCTGCCCAACTTACTCTGAACGTGGTAAAGCATGTGCAGAAAATATTAAGCATATCACGATTTCGGTGACCGATATACAAGTTTCATTTGGAAATTTATGTAACTGGTGAAAAAGATATACGATTATAACGAACCATTCCTCTTGGTAGTTCACAAAATTGAACATCAATTCGTTTTCAAAACAAAAGATACAACAAGAAGGAAAACAATCATACATAGAATGGAATAATAAATTATTTTTCTAGCGCAGTTGTTTGAGATGATCAGAAATGTAACAACACAACCTTCCTACCTGCATCTTCCGAAGTGTTTGTAGGAGCCGACTATCAGCGTTCGTACTTTGTTATCTCAAATATTTTCACCTGTGAAATTATATATATTACGTATATCAGTATTATAAATGTAACCAAAAGTGTTGTTAAAGATTTCATTTCCTAGTAAGGTAAAAGTGCATTCAGGAGCGTAGGCTACCTTCAGACACTGACGACTCTTTCATTTGGTGTTCAGAAATATTTACAAAGCTTCCAAGATAGTCTATATCAGAAAGTGAGCTCCTTGGCTTGTCCCTTAACCATTAGATTGTAATTGATTAAACTATCTTAGTTCGTCTGATTCAGGCCACATTCTCTAGACGATATAATATTATTAATTTATATTATATTAATTAATATCCATTATCATATATTATTATTGCTATTATTAACTGTCCGGTAACAGCAAACAAAGAAATTCCTGGACTGCTATATGCGGATGACTTAATGTCAGGACCTATAAAGGTAGTAGGATTCCATAAGGCAATAAATGAAATGTAGAAATTTTGTGAAGAGTGGGGAATAAAAATAAATATAAATAAGTCGAAAGCTATGGTCTTCAAGAAGGGGGTTAAACTAAAAAAAGATGAAAAGTGGGTACTAAATGGCAAAAGGTTAGAAGTAGTCACTGATTGAATACTTAGGAGTAAGGTTGAATAACAATGGAAAGTGGGGAGCACACAGGAGAAAAATTGAAGCAAAAGGAAGGGCGGCAATGAATGGAATAAAAATATGCAAATATAAACTAGAAATGACAACCAAATAGCTAGAAAGAATGTACGAAGCACTACTTGAATCCAAAATGCTGTATGCAGTGGAGATCTGGGGGGGGCACAGAGGTAAACAAAACGGTGGACCAAAACTACAGAAAGTTTTGTAAAGAGCTACTAGGCTTACCAAGGTTAGCACCTAGGGAAGTAGCTTTAGTAGTATTAGGAAAGACAAGAAGAAATGCAATAATAATGGAAAGAATAATAAAATTTTGGTATAGGTGTTTGGTTACAGAAGAAGGGGAAATTATGAAATTATGCATGAGACAGAAAAAAAGTTTGGAGAACTCAAATAGTTGGTGGGCAGAGATAGGAGGAATTATGCAAAAATAGGAATGGAAGATATATAGAGAATAGAGGAAAGGAATACATGCGATGTGGGTAAATCAGTAAAATGCAGAAGAGAAGATATAGGAAGATAGGAAATATGGGGCAGTCTAGAAAATATGAAATCATTACAATTTTATAAGCAAATAACAAGAAATTGGGGACGAGAGGCATATATAGATTACTGCAATAGGCAAGAGAGAGAAGGGTTATCATGTATGAGAACAGGAATAATATTTCTAAGAGGGATAAGAGGTAGGGAAAAGGGAATTTGTGAATTGTGTGGGGCAAAAGAAAGCATAGAACACTAAGTAACAGAGTGCGAGGTGTTTGCGATATGGAGAAAAGATGTTTGGGAAGAAAAGTGAGAGAAAGTAGAGAAGAGGATAGTAGCTAAAAAAATGTTAACGGGCAGGGAGGAAAAGAAGGTAAGGAGAATTGGTGAGTTCTTGCAGAAAGTAAAAGAAAAATGGGCCAGAAATGTAAAAAATGCAAGAAAGGAAAAGGAGGGGGAAGAAAGGGTTAATTAAGCAATGAAGCAGTTATGGAAGTTAAGAGCTACCTGACAGAGCAAAAGGCCAGGGTGCCATGCAAGCCAAGGTAGCGGCAAGGTAACGACAAATGTCGTCAAAAGTTGTAAATTGTAGCATTTTGGTATATGCACAATAAATATATCATATTATTATTATCATCATCATCATTTTCAGGAGTGCACTTCTTTATTCTTGTCTACGTTAATATAATCTAATGGGCTGAACAACTATAAGGTTACAACGAAAGGCGCAGGAAAGAAATCCAGAAAGAAGATAAAGAAAATCAATATGACCTATTGATAAACGCAAACTCTGTAGGTTTTATGGCTGGTACTGTGTTGGTGATGGTGGTTGAAGTTGCATGCTTTTCTTTTATTAATTAATGCAAAGGAGGACCAGTATACATAACGTTAAGTACTGGTAGAGTTTGAAGTTACAGACGAAGTAAAGTAGAAAACAGAAATAGAACAGCAATAGTTTCAACAATCAAGTGAAGTGGAGCCAGCGTGATTATAATTAAGTTTGTACTGCTCACTATTACCTTTGTTAACAACTTACTTGATGCCTTTCACAACTTAACAAATAACATCCCACTCTGGCCTACAAATCTATTCGCTGTGATAGCTTTAATAATTTAACAAACCTTCGTTGTGCACATATATTTGTATGGACGTTCTCGTTTCCCGTGAGTGTTTTTCTGCAGTTACTCTTCACTTTGCTACAAGAGGTAAGCAGTATGCCTCTCTGAGGAATTCCTTTCACGCTTAATGAGGCAACCCTCTCATGGGACCGTTTTAAGGATCCACCTGTTAAGCATGAAACTCGCTTATGACCTTTAACGTAGCAAAGGAACGTGACAAAATTGAATTCTCCAAAACGCACCACATAGAGTAGTGAGTAGTGATAGAAGAATGGTTATTAATTCTGATTTGCCTGAAAAAAATACTTTTGGTGTGCTAAGAATCAGTAAACAGTTAGAAGTTGTTTCTAAAATATCATGTATATCTTATTACTATTGTAAAATTTTAGCTATGATAATATGTCGAACTAAATATATGATAGATAGGGGTGGTGATTCTTCGCAAATGCGATATAGCGAGATAAAGTGCGAAATTAACTCAAAATGCGATATAAATGAGAAATCGAAGATTTGCCCAAGTACGAGGGTGGACCAAAAAGTAATGCCTCCTTTTTTCCTGAAATAAGCAAGTTATGTGCAAACTTTGAATTTGGCGCAATTCCGCAAAACTTCTTCTCCAATCCCCTGCAGTAGTAACTTCCTAAGTCAACAGGTGGCAGCAGTGCATATTCTTGCAAAATTGCTGACATTAACATTCGTATTAGACAACGTTCTGTGATTGAATTTTTGACTGTGCAAGGTGAAACGCCAATTCGCATTCACGAAAAGCTAAAAAAATGTGTATGGTGATGCAACGGTGCATGTCAGCACTGTTAGACGATGGGTTCGGGCTGTAACAAAGCTGAAGGGCAAACACCATTGACAGATGAAATGCGAAGCGGCAGGCCGAGACAGCACTGATTCCAAGCAATATTCAGCGAGTCGATGACATCATTCATGGTGATCGCCGGGTAACAACAGGTGAATTGTGTCGCATTAACTACCTCAGTAAAGGCAGTGTGATGACGATTATTCAACAACTTGGTTACTCAAAAGTGTGTTCGCGTTGGGTACCAAGAATGTTAACCGCCCAAAACAAAGAAACAAGGAAAACAATAGCCTCAGAACACTTGCAGCGCTTCAATTTGGAGGGAGAGGAGTTTCTGGAATAAATGGTTACTGGAGACGAAATGTGGGTTCATTTTTTGAACCTGAATCAAAGAGGCAGTCAATGGAATGGCATCACAAAACGTCACCGAAGAAAAGAAAATTCAAAACTCAGCGGTCGGCAGAGAAAGTTATGGCGACAGTGTTTTGGGATGCAGAGGGTGTGATTGATTTTTTGGAGCAGGGATGCACAAAATATTATGTCCAATACGTCAGAGCTCTCAAAAAGCTGAAAGCACATCTTCGCGGATGTTCTTCTTTTGCATGACAATGCAAGACCACATACCAGCCGTTACACCACTGCAGAAATTGAAAAATTGGGACGGTAAGACTTACCTCAGCCCCCATACAGCGCTGACCAGGCACCATCAGATTTCCATCTGTTCGGGGCACTAAAGGAAGCTCATCGTTGGATTCATTTTGAGGATGGGGAGGCTGTGTAAACGTCCGTGCATTGATGGCCTAGGAAGCAATACCGTGTGTTTCACCACACTGGAATACATGATCTAGTTAAAAGATGGGCCAAAACTACGGAAAAGCACGGAGATTATATTGAATAGAGGCAAATTAATCGCCAATGTTGTAGTTTTCAAGCTTTGTAAATTGGATTCAATTTTCTTGGCAATTAAAAAGAGAAAAAATAATAGGAGGCATTACTTTTTGACGCACCCTCGTAATTATTTTTTCCTAATGCTTTTTCTTATGGAAAATTAAACTGAACAGTCTGAAGGACCTTTATATGTTTAGAAAGTTATAAAGTAAGTGACCACTCTTCTGAAATGTGAAAAGCAACCCTTCCCGCTAAATTA
Source organism: Mantis religiosa (assembly GCA_030765055.1). Taxonomy (NCBI): domain Eukaryota; kingdom Metazoa; phylum Arthropoda; class Insecta; order Mantodea; family Mantidae; genus Mantis; species Mantis religiosa. The sequence continues at coordinate 898,361 of JAUKNK010000204.1, forward strand.
GCCTATTGTTCCACCATTGCCTTATGAGTATGGTAATGAAGCGAGTTCAGTTGTTTTACAAAAGAAACCCTCTTATCACGGCTAAGGACTGTCATTAATCTATCTTCAAAACCCAGATAACGGAACATTTCAATCATTGTCTCTAAAAACTAATAGCAATCGTAATTTTAAGGAAGTGATAAACACATATTAATTCCAGTTGGAGTTCTTAGTTGCCAAAGTTCCGCTTTTCATTGTTCTGTTCTGATTTACAGCAATTTTCATTCATTCTATGCGTAGGTCACGTCAGTAAGTGCGGGGCTAATTTTGTGCATTTTTTATAATCAGGGGCGGCCGGTGAGGCATTGTATTGACGGTGCCATAAATATATGAACGAATGAATGAATAAATTGATTAATTAATAAGGGTTGTTAAAATATGAATGTGTGTACCAATTTCGAATGATTTGGGTAATCTTATCAATAATCCATCCTATTTTATAATATACTGTACCAAACAGAACGTTCAGGGACACAGAAATAGATGTTTATTACATCCGTACTCTTGTTACGCTTAGGTGTGACGAGTACAGTAAAAGTTTGAAAATACAGTTCATGGAGAATGTGATACGAAGCGTTCGTGTACGATTTCGCGATAGAGAGACATTTATTTTAAGTCACGTGCTTTACTGTACTCTAACGGATGAACCGTAAATTATGCGCCAGAGAAATCTCGGCACTACCTTCTCCCATAAGAAGACGTGTATAAGCAGATATCCTAGCCCTTAACACAGGCGCTTATGAGCGTAGATTGTGCCGTTCCGGAACCTTTGCCAAGCCACGGAAAACAACCAGGACACAGCCCTTGCGTTTAACGCGCCTATTCACACAAGGGGGCAGATACTCAGAAACAATCTTTCTTGCGCAATTCCTATATACTTCTCTTTTTTTCATACAGATGTTGCCATGGCATAGCGTCACTACCACAGAAGTCGCCCCTGCTTTATATTGTGCTTGTTTTACATCAGTATGCATGTCAGTATCTTTTTGCGTTATGCAGTATGCTTTAGTCTCAACAACTTGTTCTATATTTTGTTGTATTGCTTCAACTTATTTAGTGTAAAATAAATTGACACTTTTTGAACTTTCAACTCACTGTCATTAATAACCCTGCATAAATGTGTTTTAATCTCATATAAATAATATTAATGTTCATGACCTTAAAAGTTTACTCAAATTAAACTTTTTTTTCGTCAAAATGCTATAAAATTCAAATTTTGATTGTATAGATGCTACAAAATGCTAAATTTAAAAATCAATATAATAATAGAGTCTACATAAAATATTCAAGGTCATGGCCGGAATTTGAACCTAAAATCTCCTGGTTCCGTCCATTCGCTCTAACACATTGAGCTACCATGACCAACGTGCCGTCCTGACATTAAATTCTCCAGTTGACTCATATATTACCCCGGTAGACCATAAGGGGCTCTCGCATTCGAGACACACCGTTTCCGTGGCAACCTACTATCGTAAGTACTTGAGTCCCAGGTTTCATGGGCAAGGACCGCCTCATGTCTAAGTAAAGTCGGTTTTTAAGAAAAACAATTATTTGGAATGTGTTCTGACAAGACTATTAGATTCAATGACCTTGAGTTATCGTTCAGCGAGGTATATTATTTCACGATGGTACCAGTCTGGTTTTTGATGCGAAGAATTCGATGACACCCAATTGCACTTCTTCAATGTTGTCAAGATTTGTTCCACGTAGAAAATGTGCCATGGATCAAAAAATATATTAAGGTAATGGCTGTATGTTGGATGTGGAAGCAGTTCGATTTCTCCCAATTCCTAAAGTTTCTCCATGGCTGTTATGCAGTATGGGATGTAACATTGCCCTGTTATAATAGAACTCTATTTCGGTTAACTAATTCTGGGTATTTCCGTCTCAAAATTTCATGAACACATTCTAATTGGTGAGAGCAAAGATCCGTATCAGTTACCCGCTCGTTTGGAACAAACTCCCAGTGAATCACACTTTCAAAATTCCACAAGACACAAATCATTACTTTGGGACCAAACTGGCAGGCTGGTGAGCATCGAGCCACCGTCTCGAAGCATCAGGGTCTCGGTAATTTACCCATTTTTCATCACATCTATATCCACGGTATTACAGAGATGCTGATGGCAGATATCCACTCTATATTCAGTCTGTTGAGGTATGATATCTTTTAATGCACCATGTTCTTCTATAAGCCTAATTTTTGCGGAATTGCTCGAAAAACTTGGCGCATATCCTTAATACTCCATACCTCAGGTCTTCTAGAATTTGGTAAATCATTAGTGTTTGAAACGTGCGAACCATCACTGTGCCACACGCTCACTAACGACACATTCTCCTTCAGCTTCACATATCCCCGAGCTGCGGCAGCGGCCATTTAATATTTTTTCTATCATTTCCTAATTCGGTCGGTGCTGGACTATGCCGTATCTTTTTTGGCTCTGCTCCCACATCGGTCTTGCGCAAGTTGGATATCGCTCAGTACCGTGCTCTCCGATTTGTCTGGGTGCTATGCTTTCTAGACCAACGAATGCGCTTTTATTTGAGACCTCAGAACCACCATTAGAGATCCGTCGACACCTCTTATCCCAGCGCTTTCTACTGCTAGGTTTCTCCGGGGACGCCCACCCAGTATTGCGGCTGTTGCACTATCTCGCTGCTAATTACCTCAACGCGGATTTTCCTGCTGTACGACGACTGCTCTTACTGTTACTGGGTTTTCGGGATCTATACCACGCTTTACACTTAATTTTTAAAAGTTCCACTCTTCCGGGGTTTCAATAACCATTAGATTTACCCTTCCTGACTACTTCGGTGCATTATCTACCTGATTACATCATTGTGCCCTGATGTGAACATCGCCCTCTCTCATTTCTTGCAGGTCACATGACCAGATTTCACCACGATCTAAACCGACGGTTCTAAATCTACTGATGGAGTACGTTATGCATATATCTGTCCTTCTGCTAATGCTCTGGCTCGTTACCGCTTACCTATGGAGGCTTCCAACTACACGGCGGAAGGTCTGGACATTGGTGACGCTCTGCAATATGGGATTTCTCGGGGCTTCCCCAAACTGCTGGTGTTAAATGCGCAGAGTGTGCTGCTGAGACTCTCATCCCCCTCTGGACCAGAGATACGCACTATTATCTTTAAGAATTACTAACGTTGGTGAACAACGCTACCATAGCCGGATATCAAATTCACTTCCTTTGGATCAGAGGGTATATCTGAATTCGGTAAAATGAAGTCGCCGTTCGCCTGGAAAATGAGGGACTCATCCAAGGCACATATCAAGGCATCTAACTGCCCTACAGGGATTTCTTCCAGGTCCTTTTGCGAGACGCCTAGTGCCACTGGAATGATGCCTGGACTCACTATCAGTCCATCATAGGCAAACACTACTCCACCGATTAGACGCATATATCCACGACCCCCTGGTTCTCCAGCTTCAGGTTTGCACCTCCATTATTAGAACGCGACTTGGACATGTATGTTGCCCTGCGCATTTAGAGCGACTACGTGTCATCGGTTCCCCTGTTTGTCCTGATGATCCAGGCGAAGCCGCTGAGCTCAATCATCTCCTGTTTAGCTACTCTCGCTACCGAGCCCACCGTTCTTCCTTGCACCGCCGCCTACTTCTAAAGTCTGTTTTTTCCCCGCTGGCATCAACACCATAGTACAGTTATGCCACAAACCTGTATACCAAGCTCCTCTGCAACTTCTTAACGAGAAAGTGATCTACAGGTCTAGCCTCCTCCCAACCTCTTTGTTTTTCTTTCAATATTTTTCTTATTTTTCCTTTCGATGGCCATATGGGATTTTACCGAAGCCAAAAAGGGTTAGAAATATGCTGTGTGTGGCCTAATTGTATAATGGTTAGCACTCGGGACATTGAATCCAGAAATTTGGGCTCGTTACAGGCAGCAGGGTGGACCCGAGCTTGTTAAATGGCCAAAATGTACAACTTTTTCTGGTGTTTCATTAAGTTACTATGTAACGTTATCGGTTTCGAGGCAATGATCATGCAAAGTAAAAATTTCCACAAAACTATATTTGTTTTAGATTTCAGATTATTTCAAATGTACTATTTCTAATTCATGAATTATGCAATAAACATGATACAGCTTAATAGTTATTAAATAGAGCATGTTGTGTGTGCGGTCCCATGGTGTAATGGTTAGCACTCTGGACTCTGAATCCAGCGATCCGAGTTCAATCCTCCCTGGGACCTAAGTTTTTTTAAATACCTTAATTTAAAATTTTTCTACTCCGTCATTAAATCGCTATAATATAATCTGTTTTCAATTATATCAATTTCCATAGAACTATATTGTTGAATATTTGTTTATTTAGATTGCTACAGATTCAACATTTTTCAATTTCGAATGGTGTAGCGCACACAGCAAAGGTTTACAAAGTCTTCAAGCAAGAAGAATGCTGTGTGTGGTCTCATTGCCTAATTGTTAGGGCTCAGAACTTTGAATCCAGCAATGCGAGTTCGATTCTCGGTGGGACCTAATTTTTTGTTACTGCCAGAATATTTAAATTTCTCTAGACCTTCACAAAATCACTATAATTTAATCTGTTTTCAATTAGTGCATGTTCAATTGTGTCAATTTCCAAGAAACTATGTTGTAAAATAGGACTTTTTTATATTATTTAAGAATCAGCATTTTCAATTTTGAGTGGTGTAATGCACATTCTTAAAAGTAATCCATATTGGAAGTGCGCACTGTGTGGCCTCATTAAATTATGGTTAGCACTAAGAATCTAGCAATTGGAGCTCTATACGGGAGTTCAATAGTCCCGCATAGTCCAACACCTTCAGACATCAGGGCGATGCAGATGTGGCGTACAAAGAGATCCTGCACAAGAGAGTTATAATTAGCACGTAGAGACCGACAGTTCCATTGCCACAATGTTGAAGCCATGCTGTAATTTTGGGTTGTCATCGCTGGATTATGAGCTTCGTAATAAGGTGGTAAGGAAGTTGCGGAGAAGTTCAAGTTGAAGAGGAAGAAGCAGTTTTTAGAGGTACTATAAGCTGTATTAGTAGCTCCACAAGTTGCAAACTAGTGGGAGCAGACGGCGATGAAGGACCCGCCCAAAATGGCAGATAAGGATTATGGGTACTCGTTGTGGAATATACAGATTGGAAATAATTGGAGGAAAATGGGTAACTCGGTCAGGGATAGGTCGTCCTGACAAACGAGGCACCAAAACAGCAGGTGAGGTCGGAGTGGCGAGGGTAACGCCCGGTTGGACTCCTGGCGAATGTGCCCGACGGGGAGTGCTGGAAGGCGACGGAAGATTACTGGCTGAATTTGTAGGAGATCTTCCTCCAGAGAGGGGACGGAAAGACCGTGGAACTATCATCTGGTGGGCCGCATTAATGGCCGGCATCTAATTCCTGTGAGATGGTTGAGGCGAGCAAGGGGCATCTATTCCGGAAGCCACCACCCGTGCCTCCCGGTATTGACGAAATTCTGGGCGTATTCTGACTGTTACAAGGTAGGCTCTCTGACAGCGAAGGCAGCAAGGACCTGAAGTAGGGGTGCAGTCTTCCAAGAATTGGGATCCAGCTTGCTTACCGCATCTAGCAGCACTCAGATATTGATGCGAGCAATGGCCCAAGCGTTAACATGTTTGTGTAGACGTAGACGGGAGGATCACGATGCTCCACCGGGCAGCGTGTTCCTAATATGTCTACAGGAGTCGGCAATACTTGTGAGCGAAAGGTAATTCCACAAACAGGAATTGGCAGCTCTAATGCAGGTTCGCTATTAGATCGAGAAAAACGCTGCACAGAAAAAGGGGTTGGCCCTCTCTAAAAGCTCCGTAATTTCTTCTTCCGAGAGACTAGCATAACCGTTGCGAATAGCACCCTGTTTGTGTACCAGGAAATTAGGAATGTAAACTTCCAAAGATGTTCCAGAAGATGACGGTGACTCTACAATTGTGTTAGCGGCCTCCGCCGATGCAGCCTCAATTTTCAGTCGTTTTTTTTCTGCTGAGGAAATATGCACATTCGCACGTCGGATTGTTGGGTTGTGGCGAAAGAGCAGTTTACCCACACTCATGGGGTGTAGCTTACTCACATTCTTTTGCAGACTCCCAATAAACACATAAAAAGGTCCGGGATCTGCGCTGCTATAACAGTTGGAATGGCTACGAAATGTAGGGACCCCAGCTGTACAAGGTGTTGTAGTAGGACGCGACGGGCAAGGAGGAGAGGGTGTAGGGGGCCTCATCGTCCGGGACTGAAGTTGGCCGTCGTCCGAGGTATCTACTGGCAAGTTCCTAATCGCCTGAGTCGAAATCCATGTTGGAGTCTAATGGAACAACGGATTCCGATAAAGTCCGCTGCCGCTTAGAAGCGCGTTCTTCATTTGCACTCGCAGCAGAATTACGAGGACGGAGTGAGGTTTGGGCTGCCTTGCCGAAAATATTCTGTAGAGATTGCTGCAGAGAATTCGAAGAAGGAAGTTGTTCTTCATGGTGGTAACATGTCTGCATTGCAGAATAGATTAGCTGCCCCGTATTAGGGGGATCAGCCATAGCGCACTAAGGTCTAACACTTCACGAATGGAAAGCTAGCACGTGAAAACACAAAGAAACTTAATGTTGACTTAGGACGGCAACTTGCCCCTTGTTACAAAAGCCGAATCGCGTGCCGGAAAGGTAAACAGGTAGTCACGGTGAAGCGATGTTGGCTGTTCCGCTGTCAGGCAATATTGTACTTCTAACTTTATTTGTGTTAAACCTGTGCAATGTGTGTTACACCAATGAAAATGAAATATGCTGAATATGAAGTAATCTAAATAAATTTCATTTTAACAGGATAGTTCGATACGGTCGGTGCTGGACTATGGCTGTACCTTCTTTGGCTCTGCTCCCACATGCGTCTTGCTCAAGTTGGATATCGCTCAGTACCGTGTTCTTCGATTTTGTCTGGGTGTTATGCTTCCTACACCGACGATTCCGCTTTAGCTTGAGACCTTAGAATCAACGTTGGAGGTCAGCCGACACCTTTTATTCCAGCGCTTTTTGCTGCGAGTTTTCTCCGTGGACGACCATCCAGTATTGCGGACGTTGGTGTACAACGCTACCATAGCCGGACATCAAATTAAGTTCCTTGGGATCAGAGAGCATCTCGGAATTCGATAAAATGTAGTCGCCGATCGCCTGGCAAAAGAGGGACTCATCCAAGGCACAATCCAAGGTATCTAACTGCCCTACAGGGTGTTCTTCCCGGTCCTTTTGCGTGACGCCTAGCTCCGCTGGAATGATGCCTGGACTCACTATCAGTCCATCATAGGCAAACACTACTCCACCGTTTAGACGCAAGTATCCACGACCCCCTGGTTCACCAGCTTCAGGATGACACCTCCATTATTAGAACGCGACTTGGACATGTATGTTGCCCTGCGCCTTTATAGCGACTACGTCTAATCGGTTCGCTTGTTTGTCCTGATGATCCAGGCGAAGCTCCTGAGCTCAATCATCTCCTGTTTAGTTACTCTCGCTACAGAGCCCACCATTCTTCCTTCCACCGCCGCCTACTTCTAAAGTCTGTTTTTTTCCCGCTGGCACCAACACCATAGTACAGTTATGCCACAAACCTGTAAACCAAGTTCCTCTGCAACTTCTTAACGAGAAAGTGATCTACAGGTCTAGCCTCCTTCCAACCTCTTAATTTTTCTTTCAATATTTTTCTTATTTTTCTTTCGATGGCCATATGGGATTTTACCGAAGCCAAAAAAGGGTTAGAAGTATGTTGTGTGTGGCCTAATTGTATAATGGTTGGCACTCGGGACTTTTAATGCAGCTATTGGGGCTCGATACGGGGAGCAGGGTGGATCCGAGCTTGTTAAATGGCCAAAATGTACAACTTTTTGTAGTGTTTAATTAAGTTACTATGTAACGTTATCGGTTTCGAAGCAATGAACATTCAAAGTTCAAATATCCACAAAACTATATTTGTTTTAGATTTAAGATTATTTCAGATTTACTATTTCTCATTAATGAATTATGCAATACACATGATACAGCTTAATAGTTATTAAATAGAGCATGTTGTGTGTGCAGTCCCATGGTGTAATGGTTAGCACTCTGGACTCTGAATCCAGCGATCCGAGTTCAATCCTTGGAGGGACCCAAGTTTTTTTAAATACCTGAATTTAAGAGTTTTCTACTCCGTCATTAAATCGCTATAATCTAATCTGTTTTCAATTATATCAATTTCCATAAAACTATATTGTTGAATATTTGTTTATTTAGATTGATTCAGATTCAACATTTTTCAATTTCGAATGGTGTAGCGCACACAGCAAAGTTTTACAAAGAATTCAAGCTAGAAGAATGCTGTGTGAGGTTTCATTACCTAATTGTTAGAGCTCAGGACTTTGAATCCAGCAATCCGAGTTCGATTCTCGGAGGGACCTAATTTTTTGTTACTGCCAGAATGTTTAAATTTCTCTAGACCTTCACAAAATCACTATAATTTAATCTGTTTTCAATTAATGCATGTTCAATTGTGTCAATTTCCAAGAAACTATATTGTAAAATAGGAGTTTTTTATTTTATATTATTTAAGAAACAGCATATTTCCATTTTGAATGGTCTAATGCACATTCTTAAAAGTAATCCATGCTAGAAGTACGCTCTGGGTGGCCTCATTGTATAATGGTAAGCACTCAGAATCTAGCAATTGGAGCGCGATACGGGAGTTCAATATTCCGGCATAGTCCGGCACAATCTGACATCAGGGCGAAGGAGACGTGGCGTACAAAGAGATCCTGCACAAGAGTGTCATAAATACCACGTAGAGACCGACAATTCTATTGCAACAAGGTTGAAGACTTGCTGTAATTTTGGGTTGCCATCGCTGGTTTATGAGCTTTGTAATAAGATGGTAAGGAAGTCGCGGAGAAGTTCAAGTTGAACAGGAGCCGCAGAGGAAGAAGAAGGAGATAATAGGGGTACTATAAGCTGTATTAGTAGCTCCACAAGTTGCAAACTAGTGTGAGCAGACGGCGATGAGGGACGCGCCCAAAATGGCAGATAAGGATTATGGGTACTCGTTGTGGAATGTACAGATTGGAAATAATTGGAGGAAAATGAGTAGCTCGGTCAGGGAGAGGTCGTGCTGTCAAACGAGGCACCAAAAGCGCAGGTGAAGTCGGAGTGGCGAGTGTAACGCCCGGTTGGACTCCTGGCGAATGTGCTCGACGGAGGAGTGCTGGTAGGCGACGGAAGGTTACTGGCTCACTTTGTAGCAGATCTTCCTCCAGAGAGGGGAGGGAAAGACCGTGGAACTGTCATCTGGTGGGCCCCATTAATGGCCGACATGTAATTCCTGCGAGATGGATGAGGCGAGCAAGGGGTATCTATTCCGGAAGCCACCACCCGTGCCTCCCGGTATTGACGAAATTCTGGGCGTATTCTGACTGTTCCAAGGTAGGCTCTCTGACAGCGAAGGCAGCAAGGACCTGAAGTAGGGGTGCAGACTTCCAAGAATTGGGATACAGCGTGCTTACCGCATCTAGCAGCACTCAGATATTTATGCGAGCAATGGCCGAAGCGTTAGCATGTTTGTGTAGACGTAGCCAGGAGGATCACGAGTTTCCACCGGGAAGCGTGTTCCTAATATGACTAAAGGAGTCGGCAATACTTGTGAGCGAAAGGTAATTCCACAAACAGGAATTGGAAGCTCTAATGCAGGGTCGCTATTAGATCGAGAAAAACGCTGCACAGAAAAAGGGGTAGGCCCTCTCTAAAAGCGCCGTAATTTCTTCTTCCGAGAGACTAGCATAACCGTTGCGAATAGCACCTGTTTGTGTACCAGGAAATTAGGAATGTAAATTTCCAAAGATGTTCCAGAAAATGCCGGTGACTCTACTATTGTGTTAGCGGCCTCCGCCAATGCAGCCTCAATTTTCAGTCGGTTTTTTTTTTCTGCTGAGGAAATATGCACATTCGCACGTCGGATTGTTGGGTTGTGGCGAAAGAGCAGTTTACACACACTCATGGGGTGTAGTTTACTCACATTCTTTTGCAGACTCCCAATAACCACATAAAAAGGTCCGGGATCTACGCTGCTATAACAGTTGGAATGGCTACGAAATGTAGGGACGCCAGGTGTAGAAGGTGTTGTAGTAGGACGCGACGGGCAAGGAGGAGAGGGTGTAGAGGGCCTCATCGTCCAGGACTGAAGTTGGCCGTCGTCCGAGGTATCTACTAGGAAGTTCCTAATCGCCTGAGTCGAAATCCATGTTGGAGTCAAATGGAACAACGGATTCCGGTAAAGTCCGCTGCCGCTTAGTAGCGCGTTCTTCATTTGCACTCGCAGCAGAATTACGAGGACGGAGTGAGGTTTGGGCTGCCTTGCGGAAAATGTTCTGTAGAGATTGCTGCAGAGAATTCGAAGAAGGAAGTTGTTCTTCATGGTGGTAACATGTCTGCATTGCAGAATAGATTAGCTGCCCCGTATTAGGGGGATCAGCCATAGCGCACTAAGGTCTAACACTTCACGAATGGAAAGCTAGCACATGAAAACACAAAGAAACTTAATGTTGACTTAGGACGGCAAATTGCCCCTTGTTACAAAAGCTGCCTCGCGCGCCGGAAAGGTAAACAAGTAGTCACGGTGAAGCGATGTTGGCTGTTCCGTTGTCAGGCAATATTGTACTTCTAACTTTATTTGTGTTAAACCTGTGCTATGTGTGTTACACCATTGAAAAATGAAATATGCTGAATATGAAGTAGTCTAAATAAATTTCATTTTAACAGGATAGTTCGATACGTTCGGTGCTGGACTATCGCTGTACCTTCTTTGGCTCTGCTCCCACATGCGTCTTGCTCAATTTGGATATCGCTCAGTACGGTGTTCTTCGATTTTGTCTGGGTGTTATGCTTCCTACACCGACGATTCCGCTTTAGTTTGAGACCTCAGAATCACCATTGGAGGTCAGCCGACACCTCTTATTCCAGCGCTTTTTGCTGCGAGTTTTCTCCGTGGCCGACCATCCAGTATTGCGGACGTTGGTGTACAACACCACCATAGCCGGACATCAAATTCAGTTCCTTGGGATCAGAGAGCATCTCGGAATTCGATAAAATGAAGTCGCCGATGGCCTCGCAAAAGAGGGACTCATCCAAGGCACAATCCAAGGTATCTAACTGCCCTACAGGGTGTTCTTCCCGGTCCTTTTGCGTGACGCCTAGCGCCGCTGTAATGATGCCTGGACTCATTATCAGTCCATCATAGGCAAACACTACTCCACCGTTTAGCCGCAAGTATCCACGACCCCCTGGTTCACCAGTTTCAGGATGGCACCTCCATTATTAGAACGCGACTTGGACATGTATGTTGCCCTGCGCCTTTATAGCGACTAGGTCTAATCGGTTCCCTTGTTTGTCCTGATGATCCAGGCGAAGCTCCTAAGCTCAATCATCTCCTGTTTAGTTACTCTCGCTACAGAGCCCACCATTCTTCCTTCCACCGCCACCTACTTCTAAAGTCTGTTCTTTTCCCACTGGCACCAACACCATAGTACAGTTATGCCACAAACCTGTAAACCAAGCTCCCCTGAAACTTCTCAACGAGAAAGTGATCTACAGGTCTAGCCTCCATCCAACCTCTTTATTTTTCTTTCAATATTTTGCTTATTTTTCTTTCGATGGCCATATGGGATGTTACCGAAGCCAAAAAAGGGTTAGAAGTATGTTGTGTGTGGCCTAATTGTATAATTGTTAGCACTCGGGACTTTTAATGCAGCTATTGGGGCTCGATACGGGGAGCAGGGTGGACCTGAGCTTGTTAAATGGCCAAAATGTACAACTTTTTCTAGTGTTTAATTAAGTTACTATGTAACGTTATCGGTTTCGAAGCAATGAACATTCAAAGTTCAAATATCCACAAAACTATATTTGTTTTAGATTTAAGATTATTTCAGATTTACTATTTCTCAGTAATGAAATATGCAATGCACATGATACAGCTTAATAGTTATTAAATAGAGCATGTTGTGTGTGCGGTCCCATGGTGTAATGGTTAGCACTCTGGACTCTGAATCCAGCGATCCGAGTTCAATCCTCGGTGGGACCCAAGTTTTTTTAAATACCTGAATTTAAGAGTTTTCTACTCCGTCATTAAATCGCTATAATCTATTCTGTTTTCAATTATATCAATTTCCATAAAACTATATTTTTGAATATTTGTTTATTTAGATTGATTCAGATTCAACATTTTTCAATTTCGAAGTGTGTAGCGCACACAGCAAAGTTTTACAAAGAATTCAAGCTAGAAGAATGCTGTGTGAGGTTTCATTACCTAATTGTTAGAGCTCAGGACTTTGAATCCAGCAATCCGAGTTCGATTCTCGGAGGGACCTAATTTTTTGTTACTGCCAGAATGTTTAAATTTCTCTAGACCTTCACAAAATCACTATAATTTAATCTGTTTTCAATTAATGCATGTTCAATAGTGTCAATTTCCAAGAAACTATATTGTAAAATAGGAGTTTTTTTATTTTATATTATTTAAGAAACAGCATATTTGCATTTTGAATGGTCTAATGCACATTCTTAAAAGTAATCCATGCTAGAAGTACGCTCTGGGTGGCCTCATTGTATAATGGTAAGCACTCAGAATCTAGCAATTGGAGCGCGATACGGGAGTTCAATATTCCGGCATAGTCCGGCACAATCTGACATCAGGGCGAAGGAGACGTGGCGTACAAAGAGATCCTGCACAAGAGTGTCATAAATAGCACGTAGAGACCGACAATTCTATTGCAACAAGGTTGAAGCCTTGCTGTAATTTTGGGTTGCCATCGCTGGTTTATGAGCTTTGTAATAAGATGGTAAGGAAGTCGCGGAGAAGTTCAAGTTGAACAGGAGCCGCAGAGGAAGAAGAAGGAGATAATAGGGATTCTATAAGCTGTATTAGTAGCTCCACAAGTTGCAAACTAGTGTGAGCAGACGGCGATGAGGGACGCGCCCAAAATGGCAGATAAGGATTATGGGTACTCGTTGTGGAATGTACAGATTGGAAATAATTGGAGGAAAATGAGTAGCTCGGTCAGGGAGAGGTCGTGCTGTCAAACGAGGCACCAAAAGCGCAGGTGAAGTCGGATTGGCGAGTGTAACGCCCGGTTGGACTCCTGGCGAATGTGCTCGACGGAGGAGTTCTGGTAGGCGACGGAAGGTTACTGGCTCACTTTGTAGCAGATCTTCCTCCAGAGAGGGGAGGGAAAGACCGTGGAACTGTCATCTGGTGGGCCCCATTAATGGCCGACATGTAATTCCTGCGAGATGGATGAGGCGAGCAAGGGGTATCTATTCCGGAAGCCACCACCCGTGCCTCCCGGTATTGACGAAATTCTGGGCGTATTCTGACTGTTCCAAGGTAGGCTCTCTGACAGCGAAGGCAGCAAGGACCTGAAGTAGGGGTGCAGACTTCCAAGAATTGGGATACAGCGTGCTTACCGCATCTAGCAGCACTCAGATATTGATGCGAGCAATGGCCGAAGCGTTAGCATGTTTGTGTAGACGTAGACAGGAGGATCACGAGTTTCCACCGGGAAGCGTGTTCCTAATATGACTAAAGGAGTCGGCAATACTTGTGAGCGAAAGGTAATTCCACAAACAGGAATTGGAAGCTCTAATGCAGGGTCACTATTAGATCGAGAAAAACGCTGCACAGAAAAAGGGGTAGGCCCTCTCTAAAAGCGCCGTAATTTCTTCTTCCGAGAGACTAGCATAATCGTTGCGAATAGCACCCTGTTTGTGTACCAGGAAATTAGGAATGTAAACTTCCAAAGATGTTCCAGAAAATGCCGGTGACTCTACTATTGTGTTAGCGGCCTCCGCCGATGCAGCCTCAATTTTCAGTCGGTTTTTTTTCTGCTGAGGAAATATGCACATTCGCACGTCGGATTGTTGGGTTGTGGCGAAAGAGCAGTTTACATACACTCATGGGGTGTAGTTTACTCACATTCTTTTGCAGACTCCCAATAACCACATAAAAAGGTCCGGGATCTACGCTGCTATAACAGTTGGAATGGCTACGAAATGTAGGGACGCCAGGTGTAGAAGGTGTTGTAGTAGGACGCGACGGGCAAGGAGGAGAGGGTGTAGAGGGCCTCATCGTCCAGGACTGAAGTTGGCCGTCGTCCGAGGTATCTACTAGCAAGTTCCTAATCGCCTGAGTCGAAATCCATGTTGGAGTCTAATGGAACAACGGATTCCGGTAAAGTCCGCTGCCGCTTAGTAGCGCGTTCTTCATTTGCACTCGCAGCAGAATTACGAGGACGGAGTGAGGTTTGGGCTGCCTTGCGGAAAATGTTCTGTAGAGATTGCTGCAGAGAATTCGAAGAAGGAAGTTGTTCTTCATGGTGGTAACATGTCTGCATTGCAGAATAGATTAGCTGCCCCGTATTAGGGGGATCAGCCATAGCGCACTAAGGTCTAACACTTCACGAATGGAAAGCTAGCACGTGAAAACACAAAGAAACTTAATGTTGACTTAGGACGGCAACTTGCCCCTTGTTACAAAAGCCGCCTCGCGCGCCGGAAAGGTATACAAGTAGTCACGGTGAAGCGATGTTGGCTGTTCCGTTGTCAGGCAATATTGTACTTCTAACTTTATTTGTGTTAAACCTGTGCTATGTGTGTTACACCATTGAAAAATGAAATATGCTGAATATGAAGTAATCTAAATAAATTTCATTTTAACAGGATAGTTCGATACGTTCGGTGCTGGACTATGGCTGTACCTTCTTTGGCTCTGCTCCCACATGCGTCTTGCTCAATTTGGATATCGCTCAGTACCGTGTTCTTCGATTTTGTCTGGGTGTTATGCTTCCTACACCGACGATTCCGCTTTAGTTTGAGACCTCAGAATCACCATTGGAGGTCAGCCGACACCTCTTATTCCAGCGCTTTTTGCTGCGAGTTTTCTCCGTGGACGACCATCCAGTATTGCGGACGTTGGTGTACAACACCACCATAGCCGGACATCAAATTCAGTTCCTTGGGATCAGAGAGCATCTCGGAATTCGATAAAATGAAGTCGCCGATCGCCTCGCAAAAGAGGGACACATCCAAGGCACAATCCAAGGTATCTAACTGCCCTACAGGGTGTTCTTCCCGGTCCTTTTGCGTGACGCCTAGCGCCGCTGGAATGATGCCTGGACTCATTATCAGTCCATCATAGGCAAACACTACTCCACCGTTTAGACGCAAGTATCCACGACCCCCTGGTTCACCAGTTTCAGGATGGCACCTCCATTATTAGAACGCGACTTGGACATGTATGTTGCCCTGCGCCTTTATAGCGACTAGGTCTAATCGGTTCCCTTGTTTGTCCTGATGATCCAGGCGAAGCTCCTAAGCTCAATCATCTCCTGTTTAGTTACTCTCGCTCCAGAGCCCACCATTCTTCCTTCCACCGCCACCTACTTCTAAAGTCTGTTCTTTTCCCGCTGGCACCAACACCATAGTACAGTTATGCCACAAACCTGTAAACCAAGCTCCCCTGAAACTTCTCAACGAGAAAGTGATCTACAGGTCTAGCCTCCTTCCAACCTCTTAATTTTTCTTTCAATATTTTGCTTATTTTTCTTTCGATGGCCATATGGGATGTTACCGGAGCCAAAAAAGGGTTAGAAGTATGTTGTGTGTGGCCTAATTGTATAATTGTTAGCACTCGGGACTTTTAATGCAGCTATTGGGGCACGATACGGGGAGCAGGATGGACCTGAGCTTGTTAAATGGCCAAATTGTACAACTTTTTCTAGTGTTTAATTAAGTTACTATGTAACGTTATCGGTTTCGAAGCAATGAACATTCAAAGTTCAAATATCCACAAAACTATATTTGTTTTAGATTTAAGATTATTTCAGATTTACTATTTCTCAGTAATGAAATGTGCAATGCACATGATACAGCTTAATAGTTATTAAATAGAGCATGTTGTGTGTGCGGTCCCATGGTGTAATGGTTAGCACTCTGGACTCTGAATCCAGCGATCCGAGTTCAATCCTCGGTGGGACCCAAGTTTTTTTAAATACCTGAATTTAAGAGTTTTGTACTCCGTCATTAAATCGCTATAATCTATTCTGTTTTCAATTATATCAATTTCCATAAAACTATATTTTTGAATATTTGTTTATTTAGATTGATTCAGATTCAACATTTTTCAATTTCGAATGGTGTAGCGCACACAGCAAAGTTTTACAAAGAATTCAAGCTAGAAGAATGCTGTGTGAGGTTTCATTACCTAATTGTTAGAGCTCAGGACTTTGAATCCAGCAATCCGAGTTCGATTCTCGGAGGGACCTAATTTTTTGTTACTGCCAGAATGTTTAAATTTCTCTAGACCTTCACAAAATCACTATAATTTAATCTGTTTTCAATTAATGCATGTTCAATTGTGTCAATTTCCAAGAAACTATATTGTAAAATAGGAGTTTTTTATTTTATATTATTTAAGAAACAGCATATTTCCATTTTGAATGGTCTAATGCACATTCTTAAAAGTAATCCATGCTAGAAGTACGCTCTGGGTGGCCTCATTGTATAATGGTAAGCACTCAGAATCTAGCAATTGGAGCGCGATACGGGAGTTCAATATTCCGGCATAGTCCGGCACAATCAGACATCAGGGCGAAGGAGACGTGGCGTACAAAGAGATCCTGCACAAGAGTGTCATAAATACCACGTAGAGACCGACAATTCTATTGCAACAAGGTTGAAGACTTGCTGTAATTTTGGGTTGCCATCGCTGGTTTTTGAGCTTTGTAATAAGATGGTAAGGAAGTCGCGGAGAAGTTCAAGTTGAACAGGAGCCGCAGAGGAAGAAGAAGGAGATAATAGGGGTACTATAAGCTGTATTAGTAGCTCCACAAGTTGCAAACTAGTGTGAGCAGACGGCGATGAGGGACGCGCCCAAAATGGCAGATAAGGATTATGGGTACTCGTTGTGGAATGTACAGATTGGAAATAATTGGAGGAAAATGAGTAGCTCGGTCAGGGAGAGGTCGTGCTGTCAAACGAGGCACCAAAAGCGCAGGTGAAGTCGGAGTGGCGAGTGTAACGCCCGGTTGGACTCCTGGCGAATGTGCTCGACGGAGGAGTGCTGGTAGGCGACGGAAGGTTACTGGCTCACTTTGTAGCAGATCTTCCTCCAGAGAGGGGAGGGAAAGACCGTGGAACTGTCATCTGGTGGGCCCCATTAATGGCCGACATGTAATTCCTGCGAGATGGATGAGGCGAGCAAGGGGTATCTATTCCGGAAGCCACCACCCGTGCCTCCCGGTATTGACGAAATTCTGGGCGTATTCTGACTGTTCCAAGGTAGGCTCTCTGACAGCGAAGGCAGCAAGGACCTGAAGTAGGGGTGCAGACTTCCAAGAATTGGGATACAGCGTGCTTACCGCATCTAGCAGCACTCAGATATTTATGCGAGCAATGGCCGAAGCGTTAGCATGTTTGTGTAGACGTAGCCAGGAGGATCACGAGTTTCCACCGGGAAGCGTGTTCCTAATATGACTAAAGGAGTCGGCAATACTTGTGAGCGAAAGGTAATTCCACAAACAGGAATTGGAAGCTCTAATGCAGGGTCGCTATTAGATCGAGAAAAACGCTGCACAGAAAAAGGGGTAGGCCCTCTCTAAAAGCGCCGTAATTTCTTCTTCCGAGAGACTAGCATAACCGTTGCGAATAGCACCTGTTTGTGTACCAGGAAATTAGGAATGTAAATTTCCAAAGATGTTCCAGAAAATGCCGGTGACTCTACTATTGTGTTAGCGGCCTCCGCCAATGCAGCCTCAATTTTCAGTCGGTTTTTTTTTTTCTGCTGAGGAAATATGCACATTCGCACGTCGGATTGTTGGGTTGTGGCGAAAGAGCAGTTTACACACACTCATGGGGTGTAGTTTACTCACATTCTTTTGCAGACTCCCAATAACCACATAAAAAGGTCCGGGATCTACGCTGCTATAACAGTTGGAATGGCTACGAAATGTAGGGACGCCAGGTGTAGAAGGTGTTGTAGTAGGACGCGACGGGCAAGGAGGAGAGGGTGTAGAGGGCCTCATCGTCCAGGACTGAAGTTGGCCGTCGTCCGAGGTATCTACTAGCAAGTTCCTAATCGCCTGAGTCGAAATCCATGTTGGAGTCAAATGGAACAACGGATTCCGGTAAAGTCCGCTGCCGCTTAGTAGCGCGTTCTTCATTTGCACTCGCAGCAGAATTACGAGGACGGAGTGAGGTTTGGGCTGCCTTGCGGAAAATGTTCTGTAGAGATTGCTGCAGAGAATTCGAAGAAGGAAGTTGTTCTTCATGGTGGTAACATGTCTGCATTGCAGAATAGATTAGCTGCCCCGTATTAGGGGGATCAGCCATAGCGCACTAAGGTCTAACACTTCACGAATGGAAAGCTAGCACATGAAAACACAAAGAAACTTAATGTTGACTTAGGACGGCAACTTGCCCCTTGTTACAAAAGCTGCCTCGCGCGCCGGAAAGGTAAACAAGTAGTCACGGTGAAGCGATGTTGGCTGTTCCGTTGTCAGGCAATATTGTACTTCTAACTTTATTTGTGTTAAACCTGTGCTATGTGTGTTACACCATTGAAAAATGAAATATGCTGAATATGAAGTAGTCTAAATAAATTTCATTTTAACAGGATAGTTCGATACGTTCGGTGCTGGACTATCGCTGTACCTTCTTTGGCTCTGCTCCCACATGCGTCTTGCTCAATTTGGATATCGCTCAGTACGGTGTTCTTCGATTTTGTCTGGGTGTTATGCTTCCTACACCGACGATTCCGCTTTAGTTTGAGACCTCAGAATCACCATTGGAGGTCAGCCGACACCTCTTATTCCAGCGCTTTTTGCTGCGAGTTTTCTCCGTGGACGACCATCCAGTATTGCGGACGTTGGTGTACAACACCACCATAGCCGGACATCAAATTCAGTTCCTTGGGATCAGAGAGCATCTCGGAATTCGATAAAATGAAGTCGCCGATGGCCTCGCAAAAGAGGGACTCATCCAAGGCACAATCCAAGGTATCTAACTGCCCTACAGGGTGTTCTTCCCGGTCCTTTTGCGTGACGCCTAGCGCCGCTGTAATGATGCCTGGACTCATTATCAGTCCATCATAGGCAAACACTACTCCACCGTTTAGCCGCAAGTATCCACGACCCCCTGGTTCACCAGTTTCAGGATGGCACCTCCATTATTAGAACGCGACTTGGACATGTATGTTGCCCTGCGCCTTTATAGCGACTAGGTCTAATCGGTTCCCTTGTTTGTCCTGATGATCCAGGCGAAGCTCCTAAGCTCAATCATCTCCTGTTTAGTTACTCTCGCTACAGAGCCCACCATTCTTCCTTCCACCGCCACCTACTTCTAAAGTCTGTTCTTTTCCCACTGGCACCAACACCATAGTACAGTTATGCCACAAACCTGTAAACCAAGCTCCCCTGAAACTTCTCAACGAGAAAGTGATCTACAGGTCTAGCCTCCATCCAACCTCTTTATTTTTCTTTCAATATTTTGCTTATTTTTCTTTCGATGGCCATATGGGATGTTACCGAAGCCAAAAAAGGGTTAGAAGTATGTTGTGTGTGGCCTAATTGTATAATTGTTAGCACTCGGGACTTTTAATGCAGCTATTGGGGCTCGATACGGGGAGCAGGGTGGACCTGAGCTTGTTAAATGGCCAAAATGTACAACTTTTTCTAGTGTTTAATTAAGTTACTATGTAACGTTATCGGTTTCGAAGCAATGAACATTCAAAGTTCAAATATCCACAAAACTATATTTGTTTTAGATTTAAGATTATTTCAGATTTACTATTTCTCAGTAATGAAATATGCAATGCACATGATACAGCTTAATAGTTATTAAATAGAGCATGTTGTGTGTGCGGTCCCATGGTGTAATGGTTAGCACTCTGGACTCTGAATCCAGCGATCCGAGTTCAATCCTCGGTGGGACCCAAGTTTTTTTAAATACCTGAATTTAAGAGTTTTCTACTCCGTCATTAAATCGCTATAATCTATTCTGTTTTCAATTATATCAATTTCCATAAAACTATATTTTTGAATATTTGTTTATTTAGATTGATTCAGATTCAACATTTTTCAATTTCGAAGTGTGTAGCGCACACAGCAAAGTTTTACAAAGAATTCAAGCTAGAAGAATGCTGTGTGAGGTTTCATTACCTAATTGTTAGAGCTCAGGACTTTGAATCCAGCAATCCGAGTTCGATTCTCGGAGGGACCTAATTTTTTGTTACTGCCAGAATGTTTAAATTTCTCTAGACCTTCACAAAATCACTATAATTTAATCTGTTTTCAATTAATGCATGTTCAATAGTGTCAATTTCCAAGAAACTATATTGTAAAATAGGAGTTTTTTTATTTTATATTATTTAAGAAACAGCATATTTGCATTTTGAATGGTCTAATGCACATTCTTAAAAGTAATCCATGCTAGAAGTACGCTCTGGGTGGCCTCATTGTATAATGGTAAGCACTCAGAATCTAGCAATTGGAGCGCGATACGGGAGTTCAATATTCCGGCATAGTCCGGCACAATCTGACATCAGGGCGAAGGAGACGTGGCGTACAAAGAGATCCTGCACAAGAGTGTCATAAATAGCACGTAGAGACCGACAATTCTATTGCAACAAGGTTGAAGCCTTGCTGTAATTTTGGGTTGCCATCGCTGGTTTATGAGCTTTGTAATAAGATGGTAAGGAAGTCGCGGAGAAGTTCAAGTTGAACAGGAGCCGCAGAGGAAGAAGAAGGAGATAATAGGGATTCTATAAGCTGTATTAGTAGCTCCACAAGTTGCAAACTAGTGTGAGCAGACGGCGATGAGGGACGCGCCCAAAATGGCAGATAAGGATTATGGGTACTCGTTGTGGAATGTACAGATTGGAAATAATTGGAGGAAAATGAGTAGCTCGGTCAGGGAGAGGTCGTGCTGTCAAACGAGGCACCAAAAGCGCAGGTGAAGTCGGATTGGCGAGTGTAACGCCCGGTTGGACTCCTGGCGAATGTGCTCGACGGAGGAGTTCTGGTAGGCGACGGAAGGTTACTGGCTCACTTTGTAGCAGATCTTCCTCCAGAGAGGGGAGGGAAAGACCGTGGAACTGTCATCTGGTGGGCCCCATTAATGGCCGACATGTAATTCCTGCGAGATGGATGAGGCGAGCAAGGGGTATCTATTCCGGAAGCCACCACCCGTGCCTCCCGGTATTGACGAAATTCTGGGCGTATTCTGACTGTTCCAAGGTAGGCTCTCTGACAGCGAAGGCAGCAAGGACCTGAAGTAGGGGTGCAGACTTCCAAGAATTGGGATACAGCGTGCTTACCGCATCTAGCAGCACTCAGATATTGATGCGAGCAATGGCCGAAGCGTTAGCATGTTTGTGTAGACGTAGACAGGAGGATCACGAGTTTCCACCGGGAAGCGTGTACCTAATATGACTAAAGGAGTCGGCAATACTTGTGAGCGAAAGGTAATTCCACAAACAGGAATTGGAAGCTCTAATGCAGGGTCACTATTAGATCGAGAAAAACGCTGCACAGAAAAAGGGGTAGGCCCTCTCTAAAAGCGCCGTAATTTCTTCTTCCGAGAGACTAGCATAATCGTTGCGAATAGCACCCTGTTTGTGTACCAGGAAATTAGGAATGTAAACTTCCAAAGATGTTCCAGAAAATGCCGGTGACTCTACTATTGTGTTAGCGGCCTCCGCCGATGCAGCCTCAATTTTCAGTCGGTTTTTTTTCTGCTGAGGAAATATGCACATTCGCACGTCGGATTGTTGGGTTGTGGCGAAAGAGCAGTTTACATACACTCATGGGGTGTAGTTTACTCACATTCTTTTGCAGACTCCCAATAACCACATAAAAAGGTCCGGGATCTACGCTGCTATAACAGTTGGAATGGCTACGAAATGTAGGGACGCCAGGTGTAGAAGGTGTTGTAGTAGGACGCGACGGGCAAGGAGGAGAGGGTGTAGAGGGCCTCGTCGTCCAGGACTGAAGTTGGCCGTCGTCCGAGGTATCTACTAGCAAGTTCCTAATCGCCTGAGTCGAAATCCATGTTGGAGTCTAATGGAACAACGGATTCCGGTAAAGTCCGCTGCCGCTTAGTAGCGCGTTCTTCATTTGCACTCGCAGCAGAATTACGAGGACGGAGTGAGGTTTGGGCTGCCTTGCGGAAAATGTTCTGTAGAGATTGCTGCAGAGAATTCGAAGAAGGAAGTTGTTCTTCATGGTGGTAACATGTCTGCATTGCAGAATAGATTAGCTGCCCCGTATTAGGGGGATCAGCCATAGCGCACTAAGGTCTAACACTTCACGAATGGAAAGCTAGCACGTGAAAACACAAAGAAACTTAATGTTGACTTAGGACGGCAACTTGCCCCTTGTTACAAAAGCCGCCTCGCGCGCCGGAAAGGTATACAAGTAGTCACGGTGAAGCGATGTTGGCTGTTCCGTTGTCAGGCAATATTGTACTTCTAACTTTATTTGTGTTAAACCTGTGCTATGTGTGTTACACCATTGAAAAATGAAATATGCTGAATATGAAGTAATCTAAATAAATTTCATTTTAACAGGATAGTTCGATACGTTCGGTGCTGGACTATGGCTGTACCTTCTTTGGCTCTGCTCCCACATGCGTCTTGCTCAATTTGGATATCGCTCAGTACCGTGTTCTTCGATTTTGTCTGGGTGTTATGCTTCCTACACCGACGATTCCGCTTTAGTTTGAGACCTCAGAATCACCATTGGAGGTCAGCCGACACCTCTTATTCCAGCGCTTTTTGCTGCGAGTTTTCTCCGTGGACGACCATCCAGTATTGCGGACGTTGGTGTACAACACCACCATAGCCGGACATCAAATTCAGTTCCTTGGGATCAGAGAGCATCTCGGAATTCGATAAAATGAAGTCGCCGATCGCCTCGCAAAAGAGGGACTCATCCAAGGCACAATCCAAGGTATCTAACTGCCCTACAGGGTGTTCTTCCCGGTCCTTTTGCGTGACGCCTAGCGCCGCTGGAATGATGCCTGGACTCATTATCAGTCCATCATAGGCAAACACTACTCCACCGTTTAGACGCAAGTATCCACGACCCCCTGGTTCACCAGTTTCAGGATGGCACCTCCATTATTAGAACGCGACTTGGACATGTATGTTGCCCTGCGCCTTTATAGCGACTAGGTCTAATCGGTTCCCTTGTTTGTCCTGATGATCCAGGCGAAGCTCCTAAGCTCAATCATCTCCTGTTTAGTTACTCTCGCTCCAGAGCCCACCATTCTTCCTTCCACCGCCACCTACTTCTAAAGTCTGTTCTTTTCCCGCTGGCACCA
The DNA here is from genome assembly GCA_030765055.1 of Mantis religiosa. Taxonomy (NCBI): domain Eukaryota; kingdom Metazoa; phylum Arthropoda; class Insecta; order Mantodea; family Mantidae; genus Mantis; species Mantis religiosa. The sequence continues at coordinate 921,803 of JAUKNK010000204.1, forward strand.
ACACCATAGTACAGTTATGCCACAAACCTGTAAACCAAGCTCCCCTGAAACTTCTCAACGAGAAAGTGATCTACAGGTCTAGCCTCCTTCCAACCTCTTAATTTTTCTTTCAATATTTTGCTTATTTTTCTTTCGATGGCCATATGGGATGTTACCGGAGCCAAAAAAGGGTTAGAAGTATGTTGTGTGTGGCCTAATTGTATAATTGTTAGCACTCGGGACTTTTAATGCAGCTATTGGGGCTCGATACGGGGAGCAGGATGGACCTGAGCTTGTTAAATGGCCAAATTGTACAACTTTTTCTAGTGTTTAATTAAGTTACTATGTAACGTTATCGGTTTCGAAGCAATGAACATTCAAAGTTCAAATATCCACAAAACTATATTTGTTTTAGATTTAAGATTATTTCAGATTTACTATTTCTCAGTAATGAAATGTGCAATGCACATGATACAGCTTAATAGTTATTAAATAGAGCATGTTGTGTGTGCGGTCCCATGGTGTAATGGTTAGCACTCTGGACTCTGAATCCAGCGATCCGAGTTCAATCCTCGGTGGGACCCAAGTTTTTTTAAATACCTGAATTTAAGAGTTTTGTACTCCGTCATTAAATCGCTATAATCTATTCTGTTTTCAATTATATCAATTTCCATAAAACTATATTTTTGAATATTTGTTTATTTAGATTGATTCAGATTCAACATTTTTCAATTTCGAATGGTGTAGCGCACACAGCAAAGTTTTACAAAGAATTCAAGCTAGAAGAATGCTGTGTGAGGTTTCATTACCTAATTGTTAGAGCTCAGGACTTTGAATCCAGCAATCCGAGTTCGATTCTCGGAGGGACCTAATTTTTTGTTACTGCCAGAATGTTTAAATTTCTCTAGACCTTCACAAAATCACTATAATTTAATCTGTTTTCAATTAATGCATGTTCAATTGTGTCAATTTCCAAGAAACTATATTGTAAAATAGGAGTTTTTTATTTTATATTATTTAAGAAACAGCATATTTCCATTTTGAATGGTCTAATGCACATTCTTAAAAGTAATCCATGCTAGAAGTACGCTCTGGGTGGCCTCATTGTATAATGGTAAGCACTCAGAATCTAGCAATTGGAGCGCGATACGGGAGTTCAATATTCCGGCATAGTCCGGCACAATCAGACATCAGGGCGAAGGAGACGTGGCGTACAAAGAGATCCTGCACAAGAGTGTCATAAATACCACGTAGAGACCGACAATTCTATTGCAACAAGGTTGAAGACTTGCTGTAATTTTGGGTTGCCATCGCTGGTTTTTGAGCTTTGTAATAAGATGGTAAGGAAGTCGCGGAGAAGTTCAAGTTGAACAGGAGCCGCAGAGGAAGAAGAAGGAGATAATAGGGGTACTATAAGCTGTATTAGTAGCTCCACAAGTTGCAAACTAGTGTGAGCAGACGGCGATGAGGGACGCGCCCAAAATGGCAGATAAGGATTATGGGTACTCGTTGTGGAATGTACAGATTGGAAATAATTGGAGGAAAATGAGTAGCTCGGTCAGGGAGAGGTCGTGCTGTCAAACGAGGCACCAAAAGCGCAGGTGAAGTCGGAGTGGCGAGTGTAACGCCCGGTTGGACTCCTGGCGAATGTGCTGGACGGAGGAGTGCTGGTAGGCGACGGAAGGTTACTGGCTCACTTTGTAGCAGATCTTCCTCCAGAGAGGGGAGGGAAAGACCGTGGAACTGTCATCTGGTGGGCCCCATTAATGGCCGACATGTAATTCCTGCGAGATGGATGAGGCGAGCAAGGGGTATCTATTCCGGAAGCCACCACCCGTGCCTCCCGGTATTGACGAAATTCTGGGCGTATTCTGACTGTTCCAAGGTAGGCTCTCTGACAGCGAAGGCAGCAAGGACCTGAAGTAGGGGTGCAGACTTCCAAGAATTGGGATACAGCGTGCTTACCGCATCTAGCAGCACTCAGATATTTATGCGAGAAATGGCCGAAGCGTTAGCATGTTTGTGTAGACGTAGACAGGAGGATCACGAGTTTCCACCGGGAAGCGTGTTCCTAATATGACTAAAGGAGTCGGCAATACTTGTGAGCGAAAGGTAATTCCACAAACAGGAATTGGAAGCTCTAATGCAGGGTCGCTATTAGATCGAGAAAAACGCTGCACAGAAAAAGGGGTAGGCCCTCTCTAAAAGCGCCGTAATTTCTTCTTCCGAGAGACTAGCATAACCGTTGCGAATAGCACCCTGTTTGTGTACCAGGAAATTAGGAATGTAAATTTCCAAAGATGTTCCAGAAAATGCCGGTGACTCTACTATTGTGTTAGCGGCCTCGGCCAATGCAGCCTCAATTTTCAGTCGGTTTTTTTTTCTGCTGAGCAAATATGCACATTCGCACGTCGGATTGTTGGGTTGTGGCGAAAGAGCAGTTTACACACACTCATGGGGTGTAGTTTACTCACATTCTTTTGCAGACTCCCAATAACCACATAAAAAGGTCCGGGATCTACGCTGCTATAACAGTTGGAATGGCTACGAAATGTAGGGACGCCAGGTGTAGAAGGTGTTGTAGTAGGACGCGACGGGCAAGGAGGAGAGGGTGTAGAGGGCCTCATCGTCCAGGACTGAAGTTGGCCGTCGTCCGAGGTATCTACTAGCAAGTTCCTAATCGCCTGAGTCGAAATCCATGTTGGAGTCTAATGGAACAACGGATTCCGGTAAAGTCCGCTGCCGCTTAGTAGCGCGTTCTTCATTTGCACTCGCAGCAGAATTACGAGGACGGAGTGAGGTTTGGGCTGCCTTGCGGAAAATGTTCTGTAGAGATTGCTGCAGAGAATTCGAAGAAGGAAGTTGTTCTTCATGGTGGTAACATGTCTGCATTGCAGAATAGTTTAGCTGCCCCGTATTAGGGGGATCAGCCATAGCGCACTAAGGTCTAACACTTCACGAATGGAAAGCTAGCACATGAAAACACAAAGAAACTTAATGTTGACTTAGGACGGCAACTTGCCCCTTGTTACAAAAGCCGCCTCGCGCGCCGGAAAGGTAAACAAGTAGTCACGGTGAAGCGATGTTGGCTGTTCCGTTGTCAGGCAATATTGTACTTCTAACTTTATTTGTGTTAAACCTGTGCTATGTGTGTTACACCATTGAAAAATGAAATATGCTGAATATGAAGTAGTCTAAATAAATTTCATTTTAACAGGATAGTTCGATACGTTCGGTGCTGGACTATCGCTGTACCTTCTTTGGCTCTGCTCCCACATGCGTCTTGCTCAATTTGGATATCGCTCAGTACGGTGTTCTTCGATTTTGTCTGGGTGTTATGCTTCCTACACCGACGATTCCGCTTTAGTTTGAGACCTCAGAATCACCATTGGAGGTCAGCCGACACCTCTTATTCCAGCGCTTTTTGCTGCGAGTTTTCTCCGTGGACGACCATCCAGTATTGCGGACGTTGGTGTACAACACCACCATAGCCGGACATCAAATTCAGTTCCTTGGGATCAGAGAGCATCTCGGAATTCGATAAAATGAAGTCGCCGATGGCCTCGCAAAAGAGGGACTCATCCAAGGCACAATCCAAGGTATCTAACTGCCCTACAGGGTGTTCTTCCCGGTCCTTTTGCGTGACGCCTAGCGCCGCTGTAATGATGCCTGGACTCATTATCAGTCCATCATAGGCAAACACTACTCCACCGTTTAGCCGCAAGTATCCACGACCCCCTGGTTCACCAGTTTCAGGATGGCACCTCCATTATTAGAACGCGACTTGGACATGTATGTTGCCCTGCGCCTTTATAGCGACTAGGTCTAATCGGTTCCCTTGTTTGTCCTGATGATCCAGGCGAAGCTCCTAAGCTCAATCATCTCCTGTTTAGTTACTCTCGCTACAGAGCCCACCATTCTTCCTTCCACCGCCACCTACTTCTAAAGTCTGTTCTTTTCCCACTGGCACCAACACCATAGTACAGTTATGCCACAAACCTGTAAACCAAGCTCCCCTGAAACTTCTCAACGAGAAAGTGATCTACAGGTCTAGCCTCCATCCAACCTCTTTATTTTTCTTTCAATATTTTGCTTATTTTTCTTTCGATGGCCATATGGGATGTTACCGAAGCCAAAAAAGGGTTAGAAGTATGTTGTGTGTGGCCTAATTGTATAATTGTTAGCACTCGGGACTTTTAATGCAGCTATTGGGGCTCGATACGGGAAGCAGGGTGGACCTGAGCTTGTTAAATGGCCAAAATGTACAACTTTTTCTAGTGTTTAATTAAGTTACTATGTAACGTTATCGGTTTCGAAGCAATGAACATTCAAAGTTCAAATATCCACAAAACTATATTTGTTTTAGATTTAAGATTATTTCAGATTTACTATTTCTCAGTAATGAAATATGCAATGCACATGATACAGCTTAATAGTTATTAAATAGAGCATGTTGTGTGTGCGGTCCCATGGTGTAATGGTTAGCACTCTGGACTCTGAATCCAGCGATCCGAGTTCAATCCTCGGTGGGACCCAAGTTTTTTTAAATACCTGAATTTAAGAGTTTTCTACTCCGTCATTAAATCGCTATAATCTATTCTGTTTTCAATTATATCAATTTCCATAAAACTATATTTTTGAATATTTGTTTATTTAGATTGATTCAGATTCAACATTTTTCAATTTCGAAGTGTGTAGCGCACACAGCAAAGTTTTACAAAGAATTCAAGCTAGAAGAATGCTGTGTGAGGTTTCATTACCTAATTGTTAGAGCTCAGGACTTTGAATCCAGCAATCCGAGTTCGATTCTCGGAGGGACCTAATTTTTTGTTACTGCCAGAATGTTTAAATTTCTCTAGACCTTCACAAAATCACTATAATTTAATCTGTTTTCAATTAATGCATGTTCAATAGTGTCAATTTCCAAGAAACTATATTGTAAAATAGGAGTTTTTTATTTTATATTATTTAAGAAACAGCATATTTGCATTTTGAATGGTCTAATGCACATTCTTAAAAGTAATCCATGCTAGAAGTACGCTCTGGGTGGCCTCATTGTATAATGGTAAGCACTCAGAATCTAGCAATTGGAGCGCGATACGGGAGTTCAATATTCCGGCATAGTCCGGCACAATCTGACATCAGGGCGAAGGAGACGTGGCGTACAAAGAGATCCTGCACAAGAGTGTCATAAATAGCACGTAGAGACCGACAATTCTATTGCAACAAGGTTGAAGCCTTGCTGTAATTTTGGGTTGCCATCGCTGGTTTATGAGCTTTGTAATAAGATGGTAAGGAAGTCGCGGAGAAGTTCAAGTTGAACAGGAGCCGCAGAGGAAGAAGAAGGAGATAATAGGGATTCTATAAGCTGTATTAGTAGCTCCACAAGTTGCAAACTAGTGTGAGCAGACGGCGATGAGGGACGCGCCCAAAATGGCAGATAAGGATTATGGGTACTCGTTGTGGAATGTACAGATTGGAAATAATTGGAGGAAAATGAGTAGCTCGGTCAGGGAGAGGTCGTGCTGTCAAACGAGGCACCAAAAGCGCAGGTGAAGTCGGAGTGGCGAGTGTAACGCCCGGTTGGACTCCTGGCGAATGTGCTCGACGGAGGAGTTCTGGTAGGCGACGGAAGGTTACTGGCTCACTTTGTAGCAGATCTTCCTCCAGAGAGGGGAGGGAAAGACCGTGGAACTGTCATCTGGTGGGCCCCATTAATGGCCGACATGTAATTCCTGCGAGATGGATGAGGCGAGCAAGGGGTATCTATTCCGGAAGCCTCCACCCGTGCCTCCCGGTATTGACGAAATTCTGGGCGTATTCTGACTGTTCCAAGGTAGGCTCTCTGACAGCGAAGGCAGCAAGGACCTGAAGTAGGGGTGCAGACTTCCAAGAATTGGGATACAGCGTGCTTACCGCATCTAGCAGCACTCAGATATTGATGCGAGCAATGGCCGAAGCGTTAGCATGTTTGTGTAGACGTAGACAGGAGGATCACGAGTTTCCACCGGGAAGCGTGTTCCTAATATGACTAAAGGAGTCGGCAATACTTGTGAGCGAAAGGTAATTCCACAAACAGGAATTGGAAGCTCTAATGCAGGGTCACTATTAGATCGAGAAAAACGCTGCACAGAAAAAGGGGTAGGGCCTCTCTAAAAGCGCCGTAATTTCTTCTTCCGAGAGACTAGCATAATCGTTGCGAATAGCACCCTGTTTGTGTACCAGGAAATTAGGAATGTAAACTTCCAAAGATGTTCCAGAAAATGCCGGTGACTCTACTATTGTGTTAGCGGCCTCCGCCGATGCAGCCTCAATTTTCAGTCGGTTTTTTTTCTGCTGAGGAAATATGCACATTCGCACGTCGGATTGTTGGGTTGTGGCGAAAGAGCAGTTTACATACACTCATGGGGTGTAGTTTACTCACATTCTTTTGCAGACTCCCAATAACCACATAAAAAGGTCCGGGATCTACGCTGCTATAACAGTTGGAATGGCTACGAAATGTAGGGACGCCAGGTGTAGAAGGTGTTGTAGTAGGACGCGACGGGCAAGGAGGAGAGGGTGTAGAGGGCCTCATCGTCCAGGACTGAAGTTGGCCGTCGTCCGAGGTATCTACTAGCAAGTTCCTAATCGCCTGAGTCGAAATCCATGTTGGAGTCTAATGGAACAACGGATTCCGGTAAAGTCCGCTGCCGCTTAGTAGCGCGTTCTTCATTTGCACTCGCAGCAGAATTACGAGGACGGAGTGAGGTTTGGGCTGCCTTGCGGAAAATGTTCTGTAGAGATTGCTGCAGAGAATTCGAAGAAGGAAGTTGTTCTTCATGGTGGTAACATGTCTGCATTGCAGAATAGATTAGCTGCCCCGTATTAGGGGGATCAGCCATAGCGCACTAAGGTCTAACACTTCACGAATGGAAAGCTAGCACGTGAAAACACAAAGAAACTTAATGTTGACTTAGGACGGCAACTTGCCCCTTGTTACAAAAGCCGCCTCGCGCGCCGGAAAGGTATACAAGTAGTCACGGTGAAGCGATGTTGGCTGTTCCGTTGTCAGGCAATATTGTACTTCTAACTTTATTTGTGTTAAACCTGTGCTATGTGTGTTACACCATTGAAAAATGAAATATGCTGAATATGAAGTAATCTAAATAAATTTCATTTTAACAGGATAGTTCGATACGTTCGGTGCTGGACTATGGCTGTACCTTCTTTGGCTCTGCTCCCACATGCGTCTTGCTCAATTTGGATATCGCTCAGTACCGTGTTCTTCGATTTTGTCTGGGTGTTATGCTTCCTACACCGACGATTCCGCTTTAGTTTGAGACCTCAGAATCACCATTGGAGGTCAGCCGACACCTCTTATTCCAGCGCTTTTTGCTGCGAGTTTTCTCCGTGGACGACCATCCAGTATTGCGGACGTTGGTGTACAACACCACCATAGCCGGACATCAAATTCAGTTCCTTGGGATCAGAGAGCATCTCGGAATTCGATAAAATGAAGTCACCGATCGCCTCGCAAAAGAGGGACTCATCCAAGGCACAATCCAAGGTATCTAACTGCCCTACAGGGTGTTCTTCCCGGTCCTTTTGCGTGACGCCTAGCGCCGCTGGAATGATGCCTGGACTCATTATCAGTCCATCATAGGCAAACACTACTCCACCGTTTAGACGCAAGTATCCACGACCCCCTGGTTCACCAGTTTCAGGATGGCACCTCCATTATTAGAACGGGACTTGGACATGTATGTTGCCCTGCGCCTTTATAGCGACTAGGTCTAATCGGTTCCCTTGTTTGTCCTGATGATCCAGGCGAAGCTCCTAAGCTCAATCATCTCCTGTTTAGTTACTGTCGCTACAGAGCCCACCATTCTTCCTTCCACCGCCACCTACTTCTAAAGTCTGTTCTTTTCCCGCTGGCACCAACACCATAGTACAGTTATGCCACAAACCTGTAAACCAAGCTCCCCTGAAACTTCTCAACGAGAAAGTGATCTACAGGTCTAGCCTCCTTCCAACCTCTTAATTTTTCTTTCAATATTTTGCTTATTTTTCTTTCGATGGCCATATGGGATGTTACCGGAGCCAAAAAAGGGTTAGAAGTATGTTGTGTGTGGCCTAATTGTATAATTGTTAGCACTCGGGACTTTTAATGCAGCTATTGGGGCTCGATACGGGGAGCAGGATGGACCTGAGCTTGTTAAATGGCCAAATTGTACAACTTTTTCTAGTGTTTAATTAAGTTACTATGTAACGTTATCGGTTTCGAAGCAATGAACATTCAAAGTTCAAATATCCACAAAACTATATTTGTTTTAGATTTAAGATTATTTCAGATTTACTATTTCTCAGTAATGAAATGTGCAATGCACATGATACAGCTTAATAGTTATTAAATAGAGCATGTTGTGTGTGCGGTCCCATGGTGTAATGGTTAGCACTCTGGACTCTGAATCCAGCGATCCGAGTTCAATCCTCGGTGGGACCCAAGTTTTTTTAAATACCTGAATTTAAGAGTTTTCTACTCCGTCATTAAATCGCTATAATCTATTCTGTTTTCAATTATATCAATTTCCATAAAACTATATTTTTGAATATTTGTTTATTTAGATTGATTCAGATTCAACATTTTTCAATTTCGAATGGTGTAGCACACACAGCAAAGTTTTACAAAGAATTCAAGCTAGAAGAATGCTGTGTGAGGTTTCATTACCTAATTGTTAGAGCTCAGGACTTTGAATCCAGCAATCCGAGTTCGATTCTCGGAGGGACCTAATTTTTTGTTACTGCCAGAATGTTTAAATTTCTCTAGACCTTCACAAAATCACTATAATTTAATCTGTTTTCAATTAATGCATGTTCAATAGTGTCAATTTCCAAGAAACTATATTGTAAAATAGGAGTTTTTTATTTTATATTATTTAAGAAACAGCATATTTGCATTTTGAATGGTCTAATGCACATTCTTAAAAGTAATCCATGCTAGAAGTACGCTCTGGGTGGCCTCATTGTATAATGGTAAGCACTCAGAATCTAGCAATTGGAGCGCGATACGGGAGTTCAATATTCCGGCATAGTCCGGCAAAATCAGACATCAGGGCGAAGGAGACGTGGCGTGCAAAGAGATCCTGCACAAGAGTGTCATAAATAGCACGTAGAGACCGACAATTCTATTGCAACAAGGTTGAAGCCTTGCTGTAATTTTGGGTTGTCATCGCTGGTTTATGAGCTTTGTAATAAGATGGTAAGGAAGTCGCGGAGAAGTTCAAGTTGAACAGGAGCCGCAGAGGAAGAAGAAGGAGATAATAGGGGTACTATAAGCTGTATTAGTAGCTTCACAAGTTGCAAACTAGTGGGAGCAGACGGCGATGAGGGACGCGCCCAAAATGGCAGATAAGGATTATGGGTACTCGTTGTGGAATGTACAGATTGGAAATAATTGGAGGAAAATGAGTAGCTCGGTCAGGGAGAGGTCGTGCTGTCAAACGAGGCACCAAAAGCGCAGATGAAGTCGGAGTGGCGAGTGTAACGCCCGGTTTGACTCCTGGCGAATGTGCTCGACGGGGAGTGCTGGTAGGCGACGGAAGGTTACTGGCTCCCTTTGTAGCAGATCTTCCTCCAGAGAGGGGAGGGAAAGACCGTGGAACTGTCATCTGGTGGGCCCCATTAATGGCCGGCATGTAATTCCTGCGAGATGGATGAGGCGAGCAAGGGGCATCTATTCCGGAAGCCACCACCCGTGCCTCCCGGTATTGACGAAATTCTGGGCGTATTCTGACTGTTCCAAGGTAGGCTCTCTGACAGCGAAGGCAGCAAGGACCTGAAGTAGGGGTGCAGACTTCCAAGAATTGGGATACAGCATGCTTACCGCATCTAGCAGCACTCAGATATTGATGCGAGCAATGGCCGAAGCGTTAACATGTTTGTGTAGACGTAGACGGGAGGATCACGAGGTTCCACCGGGCAGCGTGTTCCTAATATGACTACAGGAGTCGGCAATACTTGTGAGCGAAAGGTAATTCCACAAACAGGAATTGGAAGCTCTAATGCAGGGTCGCTATTAGATCGAGAAAAACGCTGCACAGAACAAGGGGTAGGCCCTCTCTAAAAGCGCCGTAATTTCTTCTTCCGAGAGACTAGCATAACCGTTGCGAATAGCACCCTGTTTGTGTACCAGGAAATTAGGAATGTAAACTTCCAAAGATGTTCCAGAAAATGCCGGTGACTCTACTATTGTGTTAGCGGCCTCCGCCGATGCAGCCTCAATTTTCAGTCGGTTTTTTTTCTGCTGAGGAAATATGCACATTCGCACGTCGGATTGTTGGGTTGTGGCGAAAGAGCAGTTTACACACACTCATGGGGTGTAGTTTACTCACATTCTTTTGCAGACTCCCAATAAACACATAAAAAGGTCCGGGATCTGCGCTGCTATAACAGTTGGAATGGCTACGAAATGTAGGGATGCCAGGTGTAGAAGGTGTTGTAGTAGGACGCGACGGGCAAGGAGGAGAGGGTGTAGAGGGCCTAATCGTCCAGGACTGAAGTTGGCCGTCGTCCGAAGTATCTACTGGCAAGTTCCTAATCGCCTGAGTCGAAATCCATGTTGGAGTCTAATGGAACAACGGATTCCGGTAAAGTCCGCTGCCGCTTAGTAGCGCGTTCTTCATTTGCACTCGCAGCAGAATTACGAGGACGGAGTGAGGTTTGGGCTGCCTTGCGGAAAATGTTCTGTAGAGATTGCTGCAGAGAATTCGAAGAAGGAAGTTGTTCTTCATGGTGGTAACATGTCTGCATTGCAGAATAGATTAGCTGCCCCGTATTAGGGGTATCAGCCATAGCGCACTAAGGTCTAACACTTCACGAATGGAAAGCTAGCACGTGAAAACACAAAGAAACTTAATGTTGACTTAGGACGGCAACTTGCCCCTTGTTACAAAAGTCGCCTCGCGCGCCGGAAAGGTAAACAAGTAGTCACGGTGAAGCGATGTTGGCTGTTCCGCTGTCAGGCAATATTGTACTTCTAACTTTATCTGTGTTAAACCTGTGCTATGTGTGTTACACCATTGAAAAATGAAATATGCTGAATATGAAGTAATCTAAATAAATTTCATTTTAACAGGATAGTTCGATACGGTCGGTGCTGGACTAAGGCTGTACCTTCTCTGGCACTGCTCCCACATGCGTCTTGCTCAATTTGGATATCGCTCAGTACCGTGTTCTTCGATTTTGTCTGGGTGTTATGCTTCCTACACCGACGATTCCGCTTAAGTTTGAGACCTCAGAATCACCATTGGAGGTCAGCCGACACTTCTTATTCCAGCGCTTTTTGCTGCGAGTTTTCTCCGTGGACGACCATCCAGTATTGCGGACGTTGGTGTACAACGCCACCATAGCCGGACATCAAATTCAGTTCCTTGGGATCAGAGAGCATCTCGGAATTCGATAAAATGAAGTCGCCGATCGCCTGGGAAAAGAGGGACTCATCCAAGGCACAATCCAAGGTATCTAACTGCCCTACAGGGTGTTCTTCCCGGTCCTTTTGCGTGACGCCTAGCGCCGCTGGAATGATGCCTGGACTCACTATCAGTCCATCATAGGCAAACACTACTCCACCGTTTAGACGCAAGTATCCACGACCCCCTGGTTCACCAGCTTCAGGATGGCACCTCCATTATTAGAACGCGACTTTGACATGTATGTTGCCCTGCGCCTTTATAGCGACTAGGTCTAATCGGTTCCCTTGTTTGTCCTGATGATCCAGGCGAAGCTCCTAAGCTCAATCATCTCCTGCTTAGTTACTCTCGCTACAGAGCCCACCATTCTTCCTTCCACCGCCGCCTACTTCTAAAGTCTGTTTTTTTCCCGCTGGCACCAACACCATAGTACAGTTATGCCAGAAACCTGTAAACCAAGCTCCCCTGAAACTTCTCAACGAGAAAGTAATCTACAGGTCTAGCCTCCTTCCAACCTCTTAATTTTTCTTTCAATATTTTGCTTATTTTTCTTTCGATGGCCATATGGGATTTTACCGAAGCCAAAAAAGGGTTAGAAGTATGTTGTGTGTGGCCTAATTCTATAATGGTTAGCACTCGGGACTTTTAATGCAGCTATTGGGGCTCGATACGGGGAGCAGGGTGGACCCGAGCTTGTTAAATGGCCAAAATGTACAACTTTTTCTAGTGTTTAATTAAGTTACTATGAAACGTTATCGGTTTCGAAGCAATGAACATTCAAAGTTCAAATATCCACAAAACTATATGTGTTTTAGATTTAAGATTATTTCAGATTTACTATTTCTCATTAATGAAATATGTAATGCACATGAGACAGCTTAATAGTTATTAAATAGAGCATGTTGTGTGTGCGGTCCCATGGTGTAATGGTTAGCACTCTGGACTCTGAATCTAGCAATCCGAGTTCGATTCTCGGAGGGACCTAATTTTTTGTTACTGCCAGAATGTTTAAATTTCTCTAGACCTTCACAAAATCACTATAATTTAATCTGTTTTCAATTAATGCATGTTCAATTGTGTCAATTTCCAAGAAACTATATTGTAAAATAGGAGTTTTATATGTTATATTATTTAAGAAACATCATATTTGCATTTTGAATGGTGTAATGCACATTCTTAAAAGTAATCCATGCTAGAAGTACGCTCTGGGTGGCCTCATTGTATAATGGTAAGCACTCAGAATCTAGCAATTGGAGCGCGATACGGGAGTTTAATATTCCGGCATAGTCCGGCCCAATCAGACATCAGGGCGAAGGAGACGTGGCGTACAAAGAGATCCTGCACAAGAGTGTCATAAATAGCACGTAGAGACCGACAATTCTATTGCAACAAGGTTGAAGCCTTGCTGTAATTTTGGGTTGTCATCGCTGGTTTATGAGCTTTGTAATAAGATGGTAAGGAAGTCGCGGAGAAGTTCAAGTTGAACAGGAGCCGCAGAGGAAGAAGAAGGAGATAATAGGGATTCTATAAGCTGTATTAGTAGCTCCACAAGTTGCAAACTAGTGGGAGCAGACGGCGATGAGGGACGCGCCCAAAATGGCAGATAAGGATTATGGGTACTCGTTGTGGAATGTACAGATTGGAAATAATTGGAGGAAAATGAGTAACTCGGTCAGGGAGAGGTCGTGCTGACAAACGAGGCACCAAAAGCGCAGGTGAAGTCGGAGTGGCGAGTGTAACGCCCAGTTGGACTCCTGGCGAATGTGCTCGACGGGGAGTGCTGGTAGGCGACGGAAGGTTACTGGCTCACTTTGTAGCAGATCTTCCTCCAGAGAGGGGAGGGAAAGACCGTGGAACTGTCATCTGGTGGGTCCCATTAATGGCCGGCATGTAATTCCTGCGAGATGGATGAGGCGAGCAAGGGGCATCTATTCCGGAAGCCACCACCCGTGCCTCCCGGTATTGACGAAATTCTGGGCGTATTCTGACTGTTCCAAGGTAGGCTCTCTGACAGCGAAGGCAGCAAGGACCTGAAGTAGGGGTGCACACTTCCAAGAATTGTGATACAGCGTGCTTACCGCATCTAGCAGCAATCAGATATTGATGCGAGCAATGGCCGAAGCGTTAGCATGTTTGTGTCGACGTAGACGGGAGGATCACGAGGTTCCACCGGGCAGCGTGTTCCTAATATGACTAAAGGAGTCGGCAATACTTGTGAGCGAAAGGTAATTCCACAAACAGGAATTGGAAGCTCTAATGCAGGGTCACTATTAGATCGAGAAAAACGCTGCACAGAAAAAGGGGTAGGCCCTCTCTAAAAGCGCCGTAATTTCTTCTTCCGAGAGACTAGCATAACCGTTGCGAATAGCACCCTGTTTGTGTACCAGGAAATTAGGAATGTAAACTTCCAAAGATGTTCCAGAAAATGCCGGTGACTCTACTATTGTGTTAGCGGCCTCCGCCGATGCAGCCTCAATTTTCAGTCGGTTTTTTTTCTGCTGAGGAAATATGCCAATTCGCACGTCGGATTGTTGGGTTGTGACGAAAGAGCAGTTTACCCACACTCATGGGGTGTAGCTTACACACATTCTTTTGCAGACTCTCAATAAACACATAAAAAGGTCCGGGATCTGCGCTGCTATAACAGTTGGAATGGTTACGAAATCTAGGCACGCCCGGTGTAGAAGGTGTAGTAGGACGCGACGGGCAAGGAGGAGAGGGTATAGAGTGCCTCAGCGTCCAGGACTGAAGTTGGCAAGTTCCCAATCGCCTGAGTCGAAATCCATGTTGGAGTCTAATGGAACAACGGATTCCGGTAAAGTCCGCTGCCCCTTAGAAGCGCGTTCTTCATTTGCACTCGCAGCAGAATTACGAGGACGGAGTGAGGTTTGGGCTGCCTTGCGGAAAATATTCTGTAGAGATTGCTGCAGAGAATTCGAAGAAGGAAGTTGTTCTTCTTGGTGGTAACATGTCTGCATTGCAGAATAGATTAGCTGCCCCGTATTAGGGGGATCAGCGATAGCGCACTAAGGTCTAACACTTCACGAATGGAAAGCTAGCACGTGAAAACACCAAGAAACTTGATGTTGACTCAGAACGGCAACTTCCCCCTGTTACAAAAGCGGCCTCCCGCGCCGGAAAGGTAAACAAGTAGTCACGGTGAAGCGATGTTGGCTGTTCCGCTGTCAGGCAATATCGTACTTCTAACTTTATTTGTGTTAAACCTGTGCCATGTGTGCTACACCATTGAAAATTGAAATATGCTGAATCTGAAGTAATCTAAATAAATTTCATTTTAACAGGATAGTTCGAAACGTTCGGTGCTGGTTTATGGCTGTACCTTCTTTGGCTCTACTTCCACAGGCGTCTTGCTCATGTTGGATATCCCTCAGTACCGTGTTCTTCGATTTTGTCTCGGTGTTATGCTGCCTACACCGACGATTCCGCTTTAGTTTGAGCCCTCAGAATCACCATTGGAGGTCAGACGACACCTCCTATTTCAGCGCTTTTTGCTGCCAGGTTTCTCCGTGGACGACCACCCAGTATTGCGGACGTTGGTGTACAACGCTACCATAGCCGGACATCAAATTCACTTCCTTGGGATCAGAGAGCATCTCGGAATTCGATAAAATGAAGTCGCCGATCGCCTGGGAAAAGAGGGACTCATCCAAGGCACATTTCAAGGCATCTAACTGCCCTACAGAGATTTCTTCCCGGTCCTTTTGCGTGACGCCTAGTGCCGCTGGAATGATGCCTGCGTTCACTCTCAGTCCATCATAGGCAAACACTACTCCACCGTTTAGTCGCATGTATCCACAAACACCTGGTTCTCCAGCTTCAGGATTGCACCTCCATTATTAGAACGCGACTTGGACATGAATGTTGCCCTGCGCATTTACAGCGACTACGTCTCATCGGTTCCCCTGTTTGACCAGATGATCCAGGCGAAGCCGCTGAGCTCAATCATCTCCTGTATAATTTCTCTCGCTACCGAGCCCACCATTCTTCCTTCCACCGCCGCCTACTTCTAAAGTCTGTTTTTTTCCCGCGGGCATCAACACCATAGTACAGTTACGCCACAAACCTGTATACCAAGCTCCTCTGCAACTTCTTAACGAGAAAGCGATCCACCGATCTAGCTTCCTCCCAACCTCTTATTTTTTCTTTCAATATTTTTATTATTTTTCCTTTCGATGGCTATATGGGATTTTACCGAAGCCAAAAAAGGATTAGAAGTATGTTGTGTGTGGCCTAATTGTATAATGGTTAGCATTCGGGACTTTGAATCCAGCTCTTGGGGCTCAATACGGGGAGCAGGTTGGATCCGAGCTTGTTAGATGGCCAAAATATACAACTTTTTGTAGTGTTTAATTAAGTTACTATGTAACATTATCGGTTTCGAGGCAATGAACATTCAAAGTTCAAATTTTCACAAAACTATATTTGTTTTAGGTTTCAGGTTATTTCAGATTTACTATTTCTCATTAATGAATTATGCAATACACATGATACAGCTTAATAGTTATTAAATAGAGCATGCTGTGTGTGCGGTCCTATGGTGTAATGGTTAGCACTCTGGACTCTGAATCCAGCGATCCGAGTTCAATCCTCGGTGGGACCCAAGTTTTTTTAAATATCTGAATTTAAGAGTTTTCTACTCCGTCATTAAATCGCTATACTCTAATCTGTTTTCAATTATATCAATTTCCATAAAACTATATTGTTGAATATTTGTTTACTTAGATTGATTCAGATTCAACGATTTTCAATTTCGAATGGTGTAGCGCACACAGCAAAGGTTTACAAGGAGTTCAAGCCTAAAGGATGCTGTGTGAGGTTTCATTGCTTAATTGTTAGAACTCAGGACTTTGAATCCAGCAATGCGAGTTCGATTCTCGGTGGGACCTAATTTTTTGTTAGTGCCAGAATGTTTAAATTTCTATAGACCTTCACAAAATCACTATAATTTAATCTGTTTTCAATTAATGCATGTTCAATTGTGTCAATTTCCAAGAAACTATATTTTAAAATAGGAGTTTTTTATTTTATATTATTTAAGAATCAGCATTTTTCAATTTTGAATGGTGTAATACACATTCTTAAAAGTGATCCATGTTGGAAGTAGGCTCTGGGTGGCCTCATTGTATAATGGTAAGCACTCAGAACCCAGCAATTGGAGCGCGATACGGGAGTTCAATAGTCCGGCATAGTCTAGCACCCTAAGACATCAGGGCGAAGGAGACGTGGCGTACAAAGAGATCCTGCATAAGAGAGTCATAATTAGCACTTAGAGACCGACAATTCTATTGCAACAAGGTTGAAGCCTTGCTGTAATTTTGGGTTGCTATCGCTGGTTTATGAGCTTTGTAATAAGGTGGTAAGGAAGTCGCGGAGAAGTTCAAGTTGAGCAGGAGCCGCAGAGAAAGAAGGAGATAATAGGGGTACTTTAAGCTGTATTAGTAGCTCCACAAGCTGCAAACTAGTGGGAGCAGACGGCGATGAAGGACCCGCCCAAAATGGCAAATAAGGATTATGAGTAAACGGAGATACAGGTACTCGTTGTGGAATATACAGATTGGAAATAATTGGAGGAAAATGAGTAACTCGGTCAGGGAGAGGTCGTGCTGACAAACGAGGCACCAAAGCAGCAGGTGAAGCGGAGTGGCGAGGGTAACGGCCGGTTGGACTCCTGGCGAATGTGCTCGACGGGGAGTGTTGGACGGCGGCGGAAGCCACCGTTTAGACGCATGTATCCACGACCCCTTGTTTCTCCAGCTTCAGGATTGCACGGCGACTTCTCACCTCCATTATTAGAATGCGACTTGGACATGTATGTTTCCCTGCGCATCTACAGCGACTACGTCTCATCGATTCCCCTGTATGTCCTGATAACCCAGGTGAAACCGCTGAGCTCAGTCATGTCCTGTTCAGTTGCTCTCGCTACCGAGCCCACCGTTCTTCCTCCTCCGCCGCCTACTTCAAAAGTCTGTTCCTTTTCCCGCTAGCACAACACCATATTACAGTTATGCCACAAGCCTGTAAAGCTCTTCTGCAATTTGTTAAAGAGAAAGTGATCTACAGATCTAGTCTCCTTCCAACCTCTTAATTTTCCTTTCATTATTTTTCTTATTTTTCCTTTCATTATTTTTCTTATTTTGCTTTCATTATTTTTCTTATTTTTCCTTTCATTATTTTTCTTATTTTTCCTTTCATTATTTTTCTTATTTTTCCTTTCATTATTTTTCTTATTTTTCCTTTCCATGGCCATATGGGAATTACCGAAGGCAGAAAATTTAGAAGTATGCTGTGTGTGGCCTAATTGTATAATGGCTAGCACTCAGGACTTCGAATCTAAACTGGGGCTCGATACGGGGAGTAGGGTGGACCCTAGCTTGTTAACTGGCCAAAATGTACAACTTTTTCTAGTGTGTAATTAAGTTACTATGTAACCTTATCTGTTTTTTGGGAAATGCACATTCAAATTTCAAATTTCCACAAAACTATATTGTCGAAAACAGGTTTAGATCTCTGATTATTTCAGATTTACCATTTCACATTAATGAATTATGCAGTGCACATAACACAGCTTAATAGCTATTAAATAGAGCATGTTATGTGTGACGTCCAATGGTGTAATGGCTAGCATCCTGGACTCTGAATTTCAGCGATCCGAGTTCGATCCTCGGTGGGAAACAATTTTTTTTAAATACCTGAATTTAAGATTTTTCTACTCCGTCATTTAATCGCTATAATCTAATCTTTTTTCAATTATTTAAATTTCCACAAAACTATATTGTTGAATATTTGTTTATTTAGATTGCTTCAGATTAAACATTTTTCAATTTCGAATGGTGTAGCGCACATAGCCAAGGTTTACAAAGAATACAAGCAAGAAGAATGCTGTATGTAGTCTCATTGCCTAATTGTTAGAACACAGGACTTTTAATCCAGCAATCCGAGTTCGATTCTCGGTGGGCCCTAATTTTTAAATTTCTCTAGACCTTCACAAAATCACTATAATTTAATCTGTTTTCAATTAATGCATATTCAATTGTCAATTTCCAAGAAGCTATGTTGTAAAATAGGAGTTTTTTATTTTAGTTTATTTAAGATTAAGCATTTTTCAATTTTGAATGGTGTAATGCACATTCCTAAAAATAATCCATGTTAGAAGTACGCTCTGTGTGGTCTCATTTTTTAATGGTTAGCACCCAGAATCCAGCAATTGGAGCTCGATACGGGAGTTCAATAGTCCGGCATGGTCCAGCACCCTCAGACATCAGCGCGATGGAGACGTGGCGTACAAAGAAATCCTGCACAAGAGAGTCATAATTAGAACGTAGAGACCGAAAATTCCATTGCAACAAGGTTGAAGCCATGCTGAAACTTTGGGTTGTCATCGCAGGAATAGGAGCTTTGTAATAAGCTGGTAAGGAAGTCGCGGAGAAGTTAAATTTGAACAGGAGCCGTAGAGGAAGAAGAAGAAGAAGCAGATAATAGAGGTACTATAAGCTGTATTAGTTGCTCCACAAGCTGCAAACTAGTGGGAGCAGACGGCGATGAAGGACCTGCCCATGATAGCGGATAAGTATTCTGTGTATTTGGAGATACAGGGACTCGTTGTGGAATATACAGAGTGGAATGAATTGGAGCAAAATGAGGAACACTGTCAGGGAGAGGTCGGGCTAACAAAGTAGGCACCAAAACAGCAGGTGAAGTCGGAGTGGCGAGGGTAACGGCCGGTTGGGCTCCTGGCGAATTTGCTGGCCGGGGAGCCAAGGAGGAAGACGGAAGAGTACAGTATGTTTATTCAGACCTGGCAGCTGAGAAAATATGCGCAGTGACTCACCCTATCCGCCACCTACTGGCATTAAGAGATGGAGTCAGTTACACTTGTGATGTCGTTGAGGTTGCACGTGCGTCTTGTGAATTTTTTAAAGCTCGGGTCCGGGTTATTTATAGTTTTATATGTATATGACAGTGTATTTTCATAAATGTACAGTAAATAGTATACCTCGTTGTACTTAGTTATTTTCAGCTTATTTGTAAGTGCGTGCGTGACTGTGTAAGTGTGTGTGTGCGTGCGTGCTGGCGTTAAGTGTATTTTCTTTTACTGCAGACTTTAAATTGGAAAATATGGACAGCAAACTACAAGGTAAATTTTTGCATTCCTAAACCAGTGAAGTTGTTAGTAATGTTTATAAATACATGAAAAGATATGCAGAAGCTGGCTTAGTAGCTATTAGCATCAAAAACTTTGGGAAAAGTGTGGCTGAGGCAACATGTGTTTCCGAAAGATGTGCAAGGAGAATTATTAAGGAAACGAAAGATATTGATCGTGGTACTTCGACTTCATTCTCCAATCTACACAAAAAGAGACCAAAGAGGTCTTTTCCTGACAGTTTGGATACTTCTAATGAGGCAGTAGTGCGCCGAACTGTGAAGGAATTCTATATAATTAACAAACAAAGACCGATACTGAGGAAGTTGCATGCTAACTTAAAGGCTTCGATAAACTTTGAAGGGAGCGTATCCATACTAAGAAAAATAATCGTAAAGCTGGGTTTCACATGGAAACGGACAAAGAAGAACAGAAGAACTTTAATGGAGAGCCATGTAATCAGAACTAAGTGCCTCCAGTTTCTCAGAATGATGAAGCAATATAGAAGCGAGGGCCGTCCCATAATATATATGGACGAGACGTATATCCATTCATCGCACACTACGCCGTATGCTTGGTGTGATGCCAGATTCCACGGCCTCTTAGCACCGGTATCCAAAGGTCAGCGTCTTATCATCGTGCATGCTGGAGGCGAGCAAGGGTTTATCCCTAACACGTATATTCGGTTCAAGTCCCAGCAGAAAACCGGTGACTACCACGATGACATGAACTATACGAAATATGAGAAGTGGATAAAAGAAAGACTGATCTCTAATCTTCCCCAAAATTCCGTATTGGTAATTGGCAATGCACCTTACCACAATGTGATCCTTAATAAGGCGTCCACTGCAAGTTCCAGAAGAGATACAATGATTGGAACATTTTACAAACATTTGTTTCTCCTCCCTGTACAAACCCGAGATTTAGAATATGATCATCCCCCTCAAACCCAAAATCCCCTAGTACAAATTAGACAGTTTTCTTTAGGCACATAACCACGCAGTTTTACGCCTTCCACCTCATCATCCCGAGTTAAATCCAATCGAACTCATTTGGGTTACTGTAAAGAACTGTATTGCAGAAAGAAATGCCACGTTCAAAATGGATGACGTCATTAAGTCAGCTAACGAGAAGTTTGCTGACATTTCTGCGGAATATTGGCAGAAAAGATGTCAAAACGTCATTCACATTGAGCATGAATTCATGCGCAATGAAGGTTTGCTGGATGGAGCACAGGAAATCAACATTCATCTAGGAGATGACAGCGATGAAAGCAGTGAGTCATCCAAGTTTATCTAGTGAAGATGATGGGGGGAATTTTCCGGAAGAAAAAAACTCCTCACTCTGCAGCTGAATAATCTCCTAGTCTTACTTCTCTTTCCTGAAACCAGTCTTATGTTAAGATGCATGCGAATTCTCCTCTCTCTTGCACGTATGCGGCTGACAGTCCTAACCCCCATACTCCTGGTGTCCCCTCTTCTACTGCGCAGCTAGGTGCCACCTCATGTTGACCAAGCTGCACTGGCTGACTTTGTAGGAGATCCTCCTCCAGGAAGGGGAGGGAAAGACCATGGTTCTGTAATCGGGAGGGTTCCATTAGTGGCCTGCGTGTAAGTCGGACAAGATGGATCAGGCGAGCAAGGGGCACATACTTGGGAATCCGCCACCCGTGCCTCCCGGTATTGACGAAATGCTGGGTATTTTCAGTATGTTGCAAGGTGAACTCCCTGACAGTGAAGGCAGCAAGGACCTGAAGTAGAAGTGCAATCTTTCAAGAATTGGGATCCAGCGCATTTACCGCATCTAGCAGCACTCCGGCATTGATGCCAGCAATGGCATAAGCGCAAATATTTTGTGCAGATGTAGACTGTAGGATCATGAGGATCCACCGGGCTGCGCGTTCCTAAGATGACTATATGAGACGGCAACTGTTGAGAGCGAAACGTAATCTCACAAACCGAAACGGGGAGCCATTTTGCAGGGTCGCTAGAGGATCGAGAAAAACGCCACACAGAAAAAACGGCGTAGACACTCTCTAGAAACTCAGTAATTTCTTGTTCCGAGAGACTGGTATCCACGTTGCGAATAACACCCTGTTTGTGTACCAGGAAATTAGAAATGTAAACCTTCAAAGATGTTCCAGAAAATGCCGGTGACTCTACTATAGTGTTAGCGGCCTCTGCCGATGCAGCCTTAACTTTCAGTCGGCTTTCTCCTGCTGAGATAATGTGCGCAGTCGCACGTCGCATTGTCGGGTTGTGACGAAAGAACACAAGCTTACCCACATTCTTATCCAGACTCTCAATAAGCACATAAAAAGGGTCCGGGATCTACGCTGCTATAGCGATTGGAATGGCTACGTGGCGTAGAGACGACAGGTGTTGAAGGTGTTGTAGTAGGACGCGACGGGGAAGGAGGAGAGAGTGTAGATGGCCTTATCGTCAAAGACTGAAGTTGGCCGTCGTCCGAGGTGTCTACTGGCAAGCCATCAATCGCTTGAGCCGAAATCCATGTTGAAGTCTAATGGAGCAACGGATTCTCCTGAAGTCCACTGCCGCTTAGAAGCACGGTCGTCATTTTCACTCGTAGCAGAAGTCGTAGGACGGAGTGAGGTTTGGGTTGGTTCACACTGAAGGGTCTCCAGAGATTACTGCAGAGACGTGGAAGAAGAAAGTTGTTCATCTTGTTGGTAACATGTCTGCATTGCAGAATGGATGAGCTGCCCCGTATTAGGGGGGTCAGCCATAGCGCACTTAATTCTAGCACTTCAGGAATGTAAAGCTAGCACGTGATAACACAAAGAAATTTGATGAAGAATTAAGCCGGCAATTTTCCCCTGTCTACAAAAGCCGTCCCGCGCGACGGAAAGGTAAACAAGTAGTCACGGTGGAGCGATATTACCTGCTCCGCCATCAGACAGCAACGTACGTCTAACTTGAATTAATTCTAAACCTGTGCTATGTGTGTTACAACATTCAAAATTGAATAGTGCTGAATCTGAAGTAATCTAAATAAATTTATTTTTAACAAGATAGTTCGATACCGTCGGTGCTGGACCATGGCCGTACCTTCTTTGGCGCTGCTCTCACATGGGTCTTGCACAAGTTTGATATATTTCAGTACGGTGCTCTTTGATTTTTTCTGGGTGCTATGCTTTCTACACCGACGAATGCGCTTTCGTTTGAGGCCTCAGAACCACCATTGGAGGTCCGTCGACACCTCTTAACCCTGCGCTTTCTATTGCGAGTATTCTCCGTGGACGCCCACCCAGTATTGCGGACGTTGCCTTATATCGCTGCCAATTGTCTCGACGCGGATTTTCTTGCTGTGCGATGATTACTCTTACTCTTACTGGGTTTTCGGGATCTATACCACGGTTTTCACTTAATTTTGAAAGGTTCCTCTCTTCCGGGGTTTCAATATCCATTTGAGTTACACTTCCTGAATATTTCGGTGCATTGTACTCCTCATTACATCATCCGAAGCCCCGATGTGAACGTTGCCCTCTTATTTCTTGCATGGCACATGGCCAGATTTCACCACGATCTATACCGGCGGTTCTAAATCTGCTGATGGAGTAGTTTATTCATACGCCTGTCCTTGTGCTAATGCCTTGTCTCGATACCGCCTACCTATGGAGCCTTCCAACTACACTGCTGAGGTTCTGGCCATTCCTGACGCTTTGCAATATGGGATGTATCTAACTGCTGGTCTTAACCGATGCGCAGTATGTGCTGCAGGGACTCTCATCCCCCCTCTGGACGAGAGATATGCACTGTTATGTTTACGAGATCCTGATGTTGGTGAACAACGCTACCATAGTCGGACAGACGTATTCACTTCCCTTGGATCAGATGGCATGTCGGAATTCGATAAAATGAAGTCGCCGATCGCCTGGAAAAAGAGGTGACTCACCCAAGGCATCCTTCAAGGCATCCAACTGCCCTACACGTATTTCTTTCCGGTCCTTCAGCATGACGCCTATTGCCGCCGGAATCATACATGGATTCGTTCTCAGTCCATCATAGGCAAATACAACGCCGCCGTTCAGAAGCATCTATCCACGACCCGTTGGTTCTTCTGCTGCAGAATTGCACGTCGACATCTCACCTCCAACATTAGAATGCGACTTGGAGATGGATGTTACTCTGCGGATCTACACCGACTTCGTCTTATCGATTCCCCTGTATGTCCTGATGACCCAGGCGAAACCGCTGACCTCAATCATCTGCTGTTCAGTTGCTCTCGCTACCAAGCCCACCGTTCTTCCTTCCTCCGCCGCCTACTTCAACAGTCTGTTCCTTTTCCCGCTAGCGTCAACACCATCTTACAGTTATTCTACATACCTGTATACCTAGCTCTTCTGCAAATTATTAAAGAAAGTGATCTACAGATCTAGTCTCCTTCCATCCTCTTAATTTTTCTTTCGTTATTTTTCTTATTTTATAACTTCCATGGCCATGTGGGATTTTACCGAAGGCAAAAAACAAATTGTTTATCTCCATTTTATTATTATTAACAACTGAAGACTGATACATGCTCACAATGTATACTACACTGGCCATGGCATCCTGTAAATAGCAGTGTGAAACCACAGAGATCCCGGGTAATACTTAAATTGTGTTTGCAATCGGATACACGGATCAACCACACTGCCATTTGCTCTGAAACAGGAGATGATGTTTTAAAGTTATTTCCCTATATCTCAATATTTAGATCTGATTTCAGGTAGAGACGCTGTATATTCAGAACACTATTATTACCTGTCCATAAAAATTATACAGTTCCTCGGCGTTTCCTCTTTAAAACTCTTTTTACGGTTCCGTGTAGGCATGCAAACCTTTTATACTTCTATTTGGTATGCATTCATTCTTCGTGTGCGGTACTGTGTTTGCAAGGCAATAATATTTTCTATCTTTACTTTTTAGATGTGCTTGCTTTTCTAGAAGTGTTCTACACTTAACTTACAATGACACACTGAAATATTTAAATGCTATTCCAAATTCTTATAAGCTCCAAGAATAAAAATCTTTAGATGTAAAAAGTCAGAACATTGATCTTACTAATTGCAGTATATCTTGAAAACGGATGGGTCAAAACAACAGCCAACAACTGCAGGTTTTCTCGGGACCAAAGATCGGTAATTCATTAGGCCGTGTGAGGTGTCTATAGATTAGTTCCGCAGACATTCTGGTAAACTAATACCCATCGTTTTATTTTAAGATTAGCTGTGTCTGACAGTATTTCTGCAGCTGTTTATAGATAATATGCAAGAGGGTGTTTTACTTTAACCTTTTAAGAGAATATTCAATTTTTTAAAAATAAGTTGCTTATATAGTCCGAACAATAGACTTAGAGTAGTTGTATTGGTGAAGGTAGATTTATGCCACGCGATGCGGCAACATATTTGAAGTAGGATTCGTTGTCGTGAGGTCCACGCCCCACACGCGCGAACGGTTTCGCGTTTCCCTCGGTATGGTGACTCGTGGAGAAGCCAAATGTTACCTCGGTGTAGAAGCTATGAACTCTCCTGTCTCGAAGATTTCTGTAAATTTTCCTTCCTGTAGCTGCGGTGAGTGATGAGATGTGAATCCTCAATGTCGTGGTATCGATTCAAAAGGGATTTTACGTTTGGGCAACTATGAAATAAAATTATGAACACCGTTTCACTTTACATGTATTTATTTCTCGATATCTTTTGTTTCATAAGCGACTTTTTCACTGGTATAGCACTTTACTAACTTTTAATTTTCTCCTTCGCTTTGCGAATGATGCAACGGTTTCCCATTTATGTTATTTCTCGTCGCGTCGCGTATTCAGCGTATATTTTAATCGTTTATTACCCGTTAATGAACGTTGCACTCCACTAACTTCCTGTAGTTTTCAAGAGCCTTTACCCCAAAACACGTCTACAGGCTTCGAGAGTACAAGCAAGAAGAAGAAAGAAATTTAAGTACAAAATTATTGGTTCTCTTCTCTGTTTCGTTGATAGGTAACAGAAATACCAAATTTCGATTGCTCCGACGCCAAAATTTGTGTAGATTTAGTTTCCGGAATTTTCTGAACTTGGGATTTTAATAAATCTAAGCATTCGTTGCATCATCTACATGGCCTGCTTGGTTATTGATTTACATTGAATTTCAGAAGGCCATGTTTACTTTATATGATCATATATGGAACTTTAAAATAAATTTACAGACCAATATGGAATATCAGCTTTAGATTTCTACTAGTGAAATTATAGCAGATAACAAAGGATATTTGGAAATTGTTAAGCTACAATAATTCTAACAAAAGCTGCATAATTTGATTATCTCTATATTTTCTTACAGTAAGGATTATTTATGACATGCATATGAAGTAACAGCTGTTTATGGAATATTAAGTAATTTTGTTTCACCATTATATTTAATCGAGGTTTTTACATAAACCGATGGATGATGATTGCTACTCTTCGTAGCTTTAAGCTTCCTGTTAATTGGGCCACGCCGTGTCTGAGAGGCTTGACTCCTACCTAGGTGGCCCGGGTTCCATTCGAGGCGACTGTGGTGGACAGCACGGAGCTAAGACCGGTTTTCTCCGGGATCTCTTTTTCCCGCGCCATCTCGTTCCACCTTGTTCGATCTTCATCTTATCATCACATGTAGTAAAAGCGCGCATTAAACTCTACACATTTCCTGTAAATACCAATAATCGCTGGGAAGTTTAAACATTACTTAAAAAAATTATATTAATAGCTCCATGTTGTCAGGATACGATGCAACAAATACATGGAAATCTGTGCACTAAAATACTACCAAAGTAGCAACCACAGACAAATATGAGCAGTTCATAAATTGTATAATGAGGTTATGGAACTAAATGAATTAGTAATGTGTCTTAAGTGCCTCAGTGCTCTTAAGACTACTGTCAAACTTAGCTACTGTATTCTATTTATTTTATCCCATAAATCTCTTATTCACATAATGCTGTAACCATGATGTAGCACGTAATCTAGACCCTAATAGTGTCTTTGAGTAGCTCAATACTAAAAATTCACAGTCGGTCTTGAATGATGCTGCTAAGCCCTATACTTACTACATCAAGAATATTGCGTTTCTGTAAAACATTTATAGGTAAATTGAGGTAAAATGCGTTAATTCTACACAACTTCTGTACAGGATAATTCAATTCTGTTCTTTTCAAAAGTCCTTAATTTTGGACTGCACTGGAGCAGAGCTAAACCTCCATGAGGAAGGGATGATAGCAGAGATTTTGAAGACTGAAAAATCTGAGGTTAATGGATCTCATATCGGTGTCCCTTATATTTTAAGGTTAAACATCCGCGATGGTCCCTTTTATGTCCTCCAAGATGTACGGCTTCGGTTCCATACCGGCAAAGAAATGGGTATATCTTCAAGCACGTCCCCACCAACTATAGCTTATACTAGCTACACTTACAATGCTAGAAGACCAAAGAAAACAAAATAGTTGAAATTGAGGCATAGAGAAAGAAGGGAAAAAAGCCAAGTCCTTGGGACCCTTGCGAAGGAAATCAAAGCCGATATAGTGGCCGCGTTCATAGCATCCCCAGGCGCTTCGCTTTGTAAGGAAAAGTTGTTCTCATCCCTAACCACAATGTTATAAACATCTTAGGTTACACTTAACGGGGCGGGGGGTGAAGAATGTTAGGCTCGTGTTTATAGCTGAGACTACCCAGTGTTGCCGTTGTTAAAAATAACATTTAGAAGGAAAAAACTTAAAATGATTTCACTGTACGAACTAGACATTTGGTTTACTTATAGATATTTTCAAATAAACTTTAAATAATGAATGTATTCTATAATTATACATAATGTCACAACGCTTTAAAACATAACTGCAAAAGAGATATTACCTATGCTGTTATGGTATAGTACTTATGTTACCTACAGGAACTAAATACGTATTATTAACATAATATCCCAGGAAAGCTTAGTAAAACATCATTACAATTTTAAAAGAGCTAAACTGCATCAGTGTGCATGAATTTGCGAGGGATATTTACTTGCAAATTAAAGAAGCACTTTGGACATTCTGGCAGTTAATAATAATTTATAAGCAAAGGTTGCACGTTAGAGATTTGTTTATTGCAATTGTGAGCCGATTTGTCTTAAAACTTTTTCCTATATTCTATGGCAGCTAAAGATGGTGAATTTCAGTTGATTTAACAAAACAGTAAATAGGTCAAAAGTGAAGAAACTAGCCAAGGAATTAAACAAAAACTGGTAAGGAAACTTTATTACTCTTTTTAAATGCTGGAAGCTCTTTACAAGGATGTCTGCTAATTTTACAAATTTGTATAAAGTTAAGAAGTTTAATTTCTTTGGAGGGTGGGGGCTTCTTTTAAATACAATTTAAATAAATAATGATGTACATTCCGCATAATAATTAAATGTCATAACTTTAGAACTCGAGAAAGGTTACAAATACTGTTAGGTATATATTACAAGTATGAATGGAAATCCATGTTAACATATCCATGTTAGGTTCGATTCCTACTGCCTCCACCTCTTAATTAAATTTCGAAAGTGCTAAACGCCAGTGACTATTAAACACCAACCTATCAGGTTTAGGGAAAACCACGAAAAAAAACCTTATCCAGGTAACTCACCCTGACCCAGATTCGAACTCGGGACCTCTTGAACATGAGGCAAACATGCTACCTCCACGCCACCGAGGCGGACTTAATAATATAGTGGAGTGTATTTGTATGTTTTAGGATAAAGCATGTTTTGTGGGAGAAATTATATTTTTTAAAAATTTCCCAGTGCTCGGTGGCACTATTCTCGTTATGAAAGGTGCTCTACATCGAGGTGCACTTGATAAAGTAGCTAAACTTTCGAGTACAACACAGATGGAGTGCATGGAACTACATGGAGCAGAATTGAATCTTATAAAGTTGGACAAAATTTGTGTATTATAGATGTTACAGGATTAGAAGATGGTACATCAGTAGCAGTGAAAGACTATAATAGTGAAGGTGGTAGTAATAAAGAATTGAAAGGTTTTGAGAGGGGATTGCCATTCTCGGGCAGTAGTATGTGTAATACTGTAATAATTTCCCAATTTGTGAGATATTGGAACATTGAATTCTGAAAGTTCATTGGAAAGTAATTGAGTAAGTGAAGGAGATGATAACAGAACGTTGGACAACTCGCCATCTGTTTGTCTCAGTGAAGAGGATGAAGAGGACTATATCGACCCAAAAGGTGTAAGATTTACTAGTCAGGAGCTACAACAAGCTGGTGAGTAGTCATTCCAAATAACACAAATCTTGAGAAGTACCATAACGTTTTGTACTATCCTTTTATGTCACTATTGTTGTTTGAATCTCTATTTCCCAAGTGCTTGTTTGCAATTATTTCATCAACTTTCTTCTCATTCAGAGAGCATGCAATAGGAAAGCAAAACTCATAATCAAATGTCCATTCATAAAGCTGTCCATTCATAAGTGCAAATATGAACAACAATCAGTTAGGGGAGATGCGCTGAGTACCGCACAGTGTCAGTATCTCGTAGTTGCCGATTGATAGTACGAGTAAAAGCTCATGGTGTGCATTTAGACAAACAAATACCTTTGTTACCAACGGAGAGTTTTATCTCCTCTTTCACCGTTGAATCAGAAGTTATTTTTCAGAGAAGACGTGTAGTGAACTGGAGCTGTGCTATTAATAACTTGCTTACAATGCTACTGCCTTATCCGGTGAAGAACTAATTAAGTATTTGTACTCCTATTATTTGGTATTAAGTAGACTACACAAACACAAAATACAGTGTCGGTTTAAAAGAATCAGGCCGTGCTATGACGTTATGTATACGTATGTGTGAGTTGCTCAGTACCGTACGCGAAGGTATATTTTTATCTCCTGAACTTGCAGTGACATTAGATTAATTTTTGTTTAAAGACATTCCTGTCAACAGGGATTGCAAAAAGAAAGGAAATGATTAGAAGAAAATATGAAACAAGCATTAAAGTATGTAGAAAGATCAATGAGCCTGGGAGTGGCAATATATATTGCTGAAGTATTAACATCGACTCTGTGTAACTTGATGTTGCAGGAAAACGCACAAAACCTAAGAACAAACCAATAGCAAACAGACGTAAGACTAACATTAATAAAACTATAAATACAGAATATAGCTCTAACCGTTCCAACAGAAACTGGAAATAGTGAAGAGCCTTAGAGCACTAACAGAAAGTTAAATTTTGTATCCAAAACCAGTGTCGATTGGAGTGTTCTAACAGACCGTGTAATTTGCTTAGAAATCACAGATGAGGCTTGGGTTCAGTGTAATTAGTGTATCGTACAAGGGTTGGACACATATTGAATGTACAGGGCAAGAGAACATTGCTTTTTATATAAATGATCACTGTGTTTAAAAAAATGTTTCATTAGTTCTAAGACATTTTTATTTTGTTGTGATAATTTCTAGAGAACGTTTTGAAAAATATATTATCATGTTAGCGTGTTCTGTTTTCACCTCAAAATACAATAATTATCCCAAGAATAATTATCTTGTGGTTTATTATGCAGTTCCTTTTCCTTTGTTTAGACATATATATTTATTTACGTCTGTCCGGTACTGGGAAACACTTTTCGAGATGCGCAGTTATGACTAATACTTTCTTTAGTTATTAAATGTCAACATGACTCGCGTTCATTAATGTTTATTGCTAATGTTTCTGTATGTTATTAGCTTCATCATAATAGTAACAAGCTACTTGTTCTCCATTGTATTTTCTTTGAATTTTGGAAAAAAAAAACTTAGGTATGCGGTACTGGGCGCATCTCCCCTATGTCGTTTTCATTCAGAAGATCTCTTATTTGGATGGGTAGAGTCAGACTGAAAGATACAGTGCCATGGCTGGGATTTGAACCACGGATATCCTGCATTCCGTCCAGTCGCTCTAACCCATTTAGGTAACGGAAGACGGCGGAAACCAGAAGATACGTGGTTCAAATCCCGGCCATGGCATGGAATTTTTCATGTTCACTCTATCTATGAAAGACCTCGGCCTATATACGGCGACTGTGAAGAAATGATTAATTTCCATCAATTAACTAATATAATAGACTGCATATTTTAAAGTAAATCATGTTTAGTAATGTAAATTTTAGTGTAATGATTATTTTTGTTTCCCCATTCATAATACAAAAATTATATCATAGCAATGTATCACATTTTGTACTCAAAATATCCCAAATACAAACTCAAGTTACATAGGTTTGGAGGAATTTAGTAACAATGACGCCCAAATTAATTGAAAACATGTAAGTAACCCTTAAGTGAAAAATATGATTATATTCAACGGAATAATAAGTATGCCTTGGTCGAGTGGTTAGACCGCTCAACTGTCACCATGGCGGTGCAGGTTCGATCCCAGCCAGCAAATGTTCAGTGAAGTCTACCCGAAACTCCAAAGACCCCGGCCTCTATTATACGGGAGCGATGGAAAACTCCGGGGCTTTTTCCTTGAGGCAACATCTTTAGTCTAAAAAGCTCCTGCCATCGAAAACAACGTCAAGATGGGTAGAAGTGGATACGCCACATATGCGCGTCAACCCCGCAGGGACGACTGCCGAAAACCACGGTGGGGTGCCTGGTGATCTAGCACACCTTCTACTAGCTCTACAGGCTAGTCCCCGGGACATTTAAGGCAACCCTCTACTCCCTCCGGACGGCGAAGCCTGGCCGGAGGTACCCGATTGCCCGCGGGCTACGGGAACACACTGCCACTCGAGTCCAACCCAATCCGAACAACTCCCAAATAGGGAGGGGTTCGAATGTTCGGTCCGAGGTTCTTCTGGTAACGTCAGAGGTATCACCAGTGCTTAGGGTCCCCAGCGCTCGCACTAAAGCAGCTGAAGGGGACGGAGCCCCTCCCATTCGGGGATCCCAGTCGACAGTTAAGTGCAAAGTTATTACCCCCATAAGTTCTGGACCAGTAGAACCAAGGACCCGGGCCTCCTTCTACCGGGGAGTGATGGTTACTCCGGGGTCCTTTCCTTGGGCAATACCTGATTTCTTAAAAAGGCCCCCGCTGAGCACGACGTCAAGACGGGATGGAAGTGGATATGCCAGTTATGCGCGTCAACCCCGCAGGGAAGAGTGCCGAAAACCTCGATGGGGCCACCTGGTTATCTAGCTCACCGTCTACTAGCTCTGCAGGCTAGTACCCGGGACTTATTAGGCAACACTCTACCCCCTCCGGGCGGCCGTAGCCTGGCCGGAGGCACCCAATTCCCCGTGGGTGTCGGGAACACTGCCCCCTCGAGTCCAACCCAAACAAAACAACTACCCGACGGGAGGGGCTCGGCAGTTCGTCCCGAGGTTTCTCTAGTAACGTCAGAGGTACCACGAATGCTAGGGGTCCGCAGCGCTCGCACTAAAGCAGCTCAAGGGGACGGATCCCTCCCCTACGGAGATCCCAGTCGACAGGTCGAACCTGCACCTGCAGTGTGTGGGTGAAACCTCCAATCGTTAAAGGATGGTTATTTAACATTTAACATTTGGGCTCCGAGGTAGCGCAGTGGTTTCACTCGCAGATTCCGAGCTAAGAGTTCCGAGTTCGATTCCCGGTTCTGAATTTGGCGATTTTAAGTCGGCCCTATCCACGCCTTCAGCTCTGTGATGTGTCTCCTATGCACAACAAGATTCGGAGTGCACGGAATAAGCTGTAGGTCCTGTTGCCTCACCGTCAACTTCACTATCACCCTATCATTGGAGGTGATGGACCCGCCCTCTGGGTGCCTCCACCTGAGAAATAGGTCCAGACATCACGTGGTGGAGCGAGGTTACCCCGAAGGCCAAGGCTAAGGATAAGGAAAACCTCCAACGTTAAGCCATTTCTGGCGATGAACAAATGATACTCAAATGACATTCATATTTCACTTTAAACCTAATAAGGGCTTTCACTTTATATGTTAGCCCTATGGACCTTTGACTCATTGGAGTAGGTTGATTAATGTTTGTATAAGTTATCTTGTCACTAAATTTCTTTTAGGTGCAATGTGATGTGGATATACAGAACATTTAAGTGATATTCCACTGTTTTGTGGCCGGGCCGCTCTTTGACGCTTCCCTTGCATAGCTAAGCTATTTGAATGAGTTCTCCTTTGAGAAAAGTACGAGAGCTGTTCAATAAAGAATGATCACAACTTTTGGTCTGTTTTTTGTTTGTTTTGACAACGTACCTTTACTCATCCTCATAATTTTGATGGTTCTTCTCAAAATAGTCTCCTCTGAATGTGATGTACTTGTCCCACTGTTTCTGCCAGTATTCAAAGACGTGCTGGAAATTATTTTTGAGAATCCTTCAAAATCGCCTCCGCAGCCTTCACCACTGCTTCTGATAATGGATAATGCCTCCCACTAAGGCATTTATTCAAGTTAGGAAATAGAAAAAGTCACATGTGGCTAAATCCGTACTACAGGGAGGGTGAGGGAGTACTTCACGTTGATTTTTGCAAGATATTCAGCAACAACATTGGCAATATGCGGCTGCGCATTATCGTAGTGCAGCAACCAGCCTGCTTCACGGATGCTTCACGGAAATGCCGTCTTTTGTGCCTGATATGGACTTACAATTTTTTCAAGACATCCCTGTGGTATTTTCCAGTTCCTGATGTGTGTTCAGGTACAACATGCTTATAAACCATTCCACGAATATCAAAGAATGAGATACCATAACTTTCCCATGAGAAGCAACCACTTTTGCTTTTTGGGGGGTTGGTGATGAAAGAGATTTCCACACTGAGCTTTGCTGTTTGCTCTCAGGATCAAAATGATGTAGCCAAGTTTCATCAGCAGTGATTTCGTTTGAAATACACTCCGGATCTTCCTCTAACATCAACTTTAACTGCATGCAGACCTGCATGCGAATGTCCTTTTGTCCGGGAATCAACAGTCTAGGACCCCATTGCGCACAAACCTGTCTCATGTGTAATGTTTCTGCCACCAACGTGTGGGTTGCACCCAGTGAAATGCTCAGTATTTCAGGAGGTGATCTTAAGGTAATTCGTCGACCCTCTCTCATAATGGCAGCAGCAGTTTTGATGTTTTCTTCCGTAAGAGAGTAACTGGAGCACCTGGTCCACCTTCCTCTGAAATTGATTGTCTCTCCTCTTTAAACATTTTAAACCACCTTCGACCTGTGCTGTAGGGAAGAACGGACTCTTCATAGGCCTCCTGTAACACTTTACAGGCCTCAGCTAAAGATTTGTTAAGACGAAAGCAGAATTTCAAAGCCGCATGCGGTTCCTCGCGTGCTACCTCCATTACAGCGGTAGGTGATACTGAACATGTCTGAACTTGCGTGGTTCTCACAGGCGGAAACCAGCAGTACAACAATGAAACTACTACGGCATGTTTGTTTCACTTTAAGCTAACAGACTATAGGTAATACGACTGAATTTTGGTGCGAGCATCTATGACCGTAACAATATTATGCTCATTCTTTATTAGACAGCCCTTGTATAAACATTGGAAAATTCAGAGCAATATTGCAAAATGGTTCATTAAACACACACCTACAGACGCACACACATACACAAAAAGTTAATTTGAAGTAGTTGTACTATAAGCAGATCGAAATTACTGTGGAGTAACATTTTGAGGAGCTCTTTTGGTTTACTGCTAGTTATTCATACATTCTTCTGTAGTGTTTAACGCCACCTGTTTACTACAGATAGCACCGCAGGCAATGACAGTGATTGATAAAATGAAGATGGGGCATCGGTGGGATGAGAATGCTGGGGAAACTGGAGCACCTGAGGAAAACCGTCGCTACGCCGTTCTGTCTATCACAAATGTCACATTCGGTCACCTAGTATCGAACCCGGGCCTCTTTGGTGAGAGTCGAGTTGTCTAACCACTTACTATGCTCTAAGTGCTTAAGTCCCTATCTGTAGTGTTAAAGTAATATTATGTTAATTTATGGAAATGAATCTTTCTTCCACACTAGCTGTGTAGACTAAGGTTTGAATTGATATTTTTAGTGGAACAGAATACTTCCGCTACTTAAAAGGCAAAGCATAAACAGAAGATAGAATAATTAATTGTTGTGGGCTGAGTTCATGTCAACTCTGAATTGTTTTGTTTATCTGTTTAATTTTTATTTATTTTTATTTGTTATTTTTATTTGTTGTTTTTTATGTTTTATTTGTTCTTGTTTTCTTTATTTCTTTTATTTTAATCAAACTCTGAATTTGTTCTTGCGTAAGATCGTTATTAGTAAATGAAGCGTACCTCAAATCTGGGAAGTTTATAAATAAAATGTATTTTGTACCGTAGCACACAGCTTGATGCTCTCATTAATATGATTGTGATGTTCAATGGAAAGGTAGAGTCAGACTGAAAAATTCAATGCCATAGCTGGGATTTGAGCCATGGATCTTCTCGTCTCCGTCGGGCCGATCTAAACTATTGAGCTGCTATGGTGACCGTACCGACATGGCAGTAAATTCTGCATTTGAATCGTATATTTCCCCGGTAAACCACTAGGGGCTCTCGCAATCGAGATAATAGACCGTTGGTGACGACTTACTATTGTAAGTACTTGAGTCCCAGGCTTCATCATTTAACTCTTATTATTTTAGTTAATTGATGGAAATTAATCATTTCTTCACACTAGCCGTATAATTTTAGGCAAATATTTTTGATAGTCAACATAAAAAATTCAATTCCATGGCCGGGATTTGAACCATGGATCTCCTGGTTTCCGTCCAGTCGCTCTAACCCATTGACAGCATTAAAATACTTAAAAAGATCATTGGATTTATACTTATGTAAATAAGGCTAGCATATTAGAATATTATCAAAATGTTTAATACTATCTGTACTTTTGGAAAATGGAAAACTGCATTACTGGGCAGCTTACTGCCCACTTGGTCACAGTGTAGTACGTGACACTAACCCATGTAGGGACCATGACTTCCCTTTTGATATTTATTTTATTTACTACCTACTTACCTCTGAATTAATATTATAAATTTCCGTTGCGGCGTAAAATATTTACACACAGAAAGTCAGGATGTCTACTGATTTCAAAATATTCTTCTTGGATACACAATTCAGACATTTCGTATAAAAATCTTGTACTTAAATATTATCATTTCACTGCATATGACAGACCTTGCTGCAAAACTCTCATTAGTAAATGAAGAGTATGCACCACTGCTTGTAAAAATTGCAACACCAAGAAGGAAACATACGAATTCAATTAATTTAGTACTACAAGTTAGGTACATGTGACGGAACAAATGATTAACTTTCCAAATCTGTACATGTCATTTGAGCCCCAATATTCAGTACCTCATATTCCCTCTATGCGCTATACGCCGTGGCATGACATCATAATCGTTTATGGGAACATAAGAAATTAATAGCATTTAATAACAACAACTTTTTAAACAAAGCAATATAGTATTTAGTTAACGAAGGGTGTTTACAGTGAAGCTAGTCACAGAATAAAAGTAAAAAAGTGTGTGTTCTTAAGATCACACGACAGAAGTGAAAACTTAAAAACCACATATTATAAATTATTTTTAAAAATTATTTTAAAAATGTAATGTTGACACTCGTTCTTGCACAAAGAGGCCATTGGCGAGCTAAACATTCCATGGCTTACGGTAAGTGAGCTCGTAAATGAAAATACTCTGAAACAGCTGAATGACCACGGACTTGCGACCGTGCGAACAGGGTTATACATAAAGAATGTATAAAGGAAGTAAAATCAAATCACATATTGTTCTGTTTTACATGTATTTTATTTTTATATTAGAATATATGTTATTTCACAATCATTTTTCCTATTTTGTTTATTGCTAATACACATATTTCATTGCATTTTCATTTTTAATAAAAATAGTAGTTCATATATATCTATATGATATTCATTTGATTATTTGCATATTATTTAAATGTTCCGAAATGTTTGGTTACGTATACATTTTACACGTGTTATATACATGTCAGTGCATATACTCATTACTCCATATTTCATTACACGTTCGTACATAGTTTAT
This sequence comes from Mantis religiosa, assembly GCA_030765055.1. NCBI lineage: Eukaryota > Metazoa > Arthropoda > Insecta > Mantodea > Mantidae > Mantis > Mantis religiosa. The sequence goes on from JAUKNK010000204.1 coordinate 958,441, forward strand.
TACATGTCATACTCATTTCATATGTTTTGTCATAATTGATACTGATATTAATACATTTTCAATTCAATTCAATTTTTTAGTTTTATAATTATTTCATTCTCCAAAAAGAAAAATATAGTATACTTTAACAAACTAGGATATATGATTATGCAATATATAAATATAAAACTTGAAGAACAAAAACAAAATACCAAATGAGGATTCGAATCATTTTTTGCATATTAGTCAACAAATTAGTACATTTTTAGTTTCTCATCCTTCAGATACAGAAAGAATTGAAATAACCAAAAAATGTCGACTTTAATTTTAATGTTTCGTGGCTTTATTAGGGTGTATTTATATTTATTTTACAAACTGAATAATATATATTTAAATCATTGTTTCTATAAAAGAATTAAATTTATATATAAAATCTTTTGACACTCGGTTTGTGGAAAAACATAACCTATAAGTTGTAAATGAAAATAAATGCGAAACGTCATTTTAATACGTGATAATTTTATTATTTACGTGTTATTATATTTAATTTATTGATATTTTACGTTTTACTACTCACAATAAACAGAAATTGCCACTAAACATAACCAGTTCTTAAATGAAATATCTCTTTCACGAATTCCTAACAGTTTTATTTCCAATTAGCACACTCGTTTTATTTTTCGTTATTATGGTTTTAATTATCCAAATACCAAACTTAGGTGATATTATCTGCTCCTTTTGACTATTAATATTGATTTAAAGTGGAATTTGAGATGTTGTCGACTTGTTAAATGACAGAAGGTTTTCTGACCGGATCGGTTACCGACACTTGACAGACGTTTGTAAGAACGGCTCTAAGACAATTATTTTTTTTAATTAAACTATTGTAGTGTTTCTGAATTTTCCATAGTATTTGAAAGATATTAAAACATATCTGGATGCGAGTTGTTCATACGCCGTTCAGTGCGGCAGAAAATCAGCGGTGTATAGCAGTATGTACAACATAAGACTGAAATGACGAGTAAGTGTGTGTGTGTGGGGGGGGGGGGGGGTTCGTTCGGATTGAGCCGACTCGAGACGACTTCACCCGAAGGAGCTTCACAACTTCCAACGTGACGACTTAGTTTAATTCACTACCCACAAAAAGTGCTAAACGCGCCTAAAGAAGTTTTCACTTGAAAAAATTAATAATGGATTCTTATAGCGAAAACGAACCCGGGTCTGCTGTCTAAAATGCCTGACGTTCTAGCCACTTCACCATGGAACCAAAAGGCCGTAATCGTTAAATTTATGGTCAGGAAGTAATATTTGAGCTTATTTATTAGCCATTTGGGTGAAAAAGCTGGACAATCAAGCGAGAACAAAGAGTTGTATAGGTAATCGAACGCGAGCCTCCTGCTAACAGGTATCATTACAGAACATATGCTTTTTTCGTTGCATTTTATGTGATATACGTTTTGTCTTTTCTGTTGATATGAGAAATTCCAATTGAATTCTGTTTACTTTGTGTGCTGGGAACTCTATATTCACATCTAGATGAATCCATAAACATGACAACACATCCAGTTTTATATCCAGTATTAGCATTTAAACCGGGATGACTGAATGCTGCATCATTTATTTGTTTCCTTGGATTAAATTCCTCTAATTATCCCAATTATAAGTAAAAGTGGTTTAAATTTGTTGTTAAGTCATTAAAAACTACGCAATATACGAGGACTGTTCCATAAAGAATGATCATAATTTTTTTACGGTCGTAATTTTTCGCACTAAAATTCAAACTTATTACCATATTCTGTTAGCTTAATGTAAACAAACACGCCGTAGTAGTTTCATTGTTGGTACTCCTGGTTACCGCCTGTGAGAACCAGGCTAGTTCAGACATGTTCAGTATCGCCTACCGCTGCAATGGAGGTAATACGGGAGGTACAGTATTCGGCTTTGAAATTATGCTTTCGTCTAAACAAAACAATGTTACAGGAGGCCTATGGGGAGTCTGTTCTTCCCTACAGCACAGCTCGAAGGTGGTTTAAAATGTTTAAAGAGGGGAGACAATCAATTTCAAAGGAAGGGGGACCCAGTGCTCCAGTTACTGCTCTTTCGGAGGAAAGCATCAGCACTGCTACTGCCATTATGAGAGAGGATAAATGAATTACCATAAAATCACTTTCTGAAATACTGAACATTTCATTGGATGCTACCCAGAAGTTGGTGACAGAAACATTATACATGAGACGTGTTTGTACGCGATGGGTTCCAAGACTGTTGATTCCCGAACAAAAGGACATTCGTATGCAGGTCTGCATGCAGTTAAACGTAACTTCTATAACTATAAGAAACTTAATTAACACACATAAGAAGCACGTTTGCACAGTCTAAGCTAATAGAAGGTTCGAATCCCAGACACCATTTGGTTGTGTTTATTTTAGAAATACGACAGGTGTTTTACGCAAATTGTAGTATAATTTCCAGTTCTCTAAGATTTATCTACTTTTATGCAGTTCTGAGGGCACAAGAAAAATATTGCAACAGCGCCTTAACTTGGTGAACGTATTAAGAAGGATGACCCCATATGTTTAAGGGTGAAAGACCTCTATAATTGCTTGCATGTGAAAATGTGTGGTCAGAAGGGAAAGCTTTCGTGTCGCGAGGGGTGGAATGAACGCGGCTACTGTACCTATGGAATGCTTGCCTTTGATATAGAGCGAAATGGCTCCTGAGGTAGACTCTGACTGGGTTATCACAGAGAATTATTTGGAAACAAAACATAGAAAGATTGCCAATAGTCCCTTCTCAAAATTGTAGAAAGCATATCAGTCTTCTGGAAGCGACGCACCAAAATTCTTTGGAGGGAAAAACAAAAATGATGCCGGTAAATGAAGAATCCCTACCTCGTAGTGAGATGGTGAAAGATGTAACCATGAGTAACAAAAGATAACGATAAATGTCCATCTAGGTGGTCATGAAAAGTTTCCCCATTGTAGTGACAAATGAATGCACTTTAAAATACACAATCTGGCATACATCTAGTATACTGAGATAGGCTTTTTAAAGAATTTCACTCAGAAACTCAGTTTCACTCAGAAACTATATATTGAGATTTCACGCGAAATACACGCCCCTAAATCCAACAAATCCACTTTAAGAATGTCCATGAGTCTGTTTAGTATGTATGGGGGGAATGCCCAAAAAGCTCATAAGCAGGAAATTTATACTTAAATTCAGAGTCTTCTACAGATGTGGCAAGAAGATATTTTTAGCAAACCTTCCAATACATACTACCCTTTACTTTGAAAATATTTCGCTACAGCTATAAAATGGTTTGTTAAAACTATATATTCTTAAGATATGTACATAAGAAACAAAACACGGTTTGGACTTTAATCCTGTGAAATTCGTGTTGTTCCCAATGAATTTTGCATTATAGCATTTTGAATTTGTAAACCATAGGTTAGAGGCACACGACAACATAATTAAAACTGTAAATGCTTAGGCATCCAATTTGTGAGTAATTAAGTATTATGGCAAGAAGTTTTACAGACGTGTGCAAATTATTAGACTCAACGGTGAAATTTTTAGCATATACCGTTTATTTGCTATTCATTTAACATAAATAATATTACAAAATATTTTTTCAACTCTTGGTATTTTGTATGCATTCCTTTAGCCTTTATTACCATTTTGATGCATTTAGGCATGCTCTCTACAAGGGTGGAGCACCTTTCCTTTATTTCTTTATCTCTGTGCCAAATGCTTATCAGACCCTCAATAAGCTGAACTGTTGTTGTTTTTTTTTTTAATTTTTTCAGTCTCTGTTTAACAATACCCCACAGACTCTCTATTGGATTTAAATCAGGGCTATTCCCCAGCCATGGTACCACTTTTACATTGTTTTCTTTGAGGAACTGGGTTACAGATTTTGTTCTATGGCAGGAGCACTGTCATGCATGAACACAAAATCACCATTTGGAAAACATTCTTTACTTTGCGGAAATAGTCTTGTTTCTAATACACCTTTATACTGTTTCTGCTCCATATATCCCACAACTATGTATAATCTTCCAGGTCCATGGACAGAACTACTGTTCCAGACCATTTTTGATGTTGGGTGCTTTACTCTTTGATCGACACACTGAGGGTAAAATGCTTCTTTATCTGTCCTTCTCACATATTGGCTGCTCTCTTCACATACTTCAAACATGGATTCATCTGAGAAAATTACCTGAAACAATAAAATCCTCTATTAATTTTAAACACTTTAAAAATGTCTCAAAGATAGTATAACAAAACCAGCAATGAGAGAAAAAAAGTTTAGGCTGTTTATCTCATTTCCATAAAATTTACATGTATATATTTTAATTTTATGCCATAAATAATTTTCATATTATTTAACTTTCTCCAAAATTCCACTGGATGTTTCTGCATCCCCTTGGCCCATTCTAATCGTTTTTTTTGCCATTGTAGGCTCAGTTTAGTCGTTTTACGAGGCATGCGTGCTGATAAACCTGCTTCACATAATACTCTGCGAACTACTGAGGCTGATTGATATTTCTTTACCGTACTGCTTTAGTTGATTACTGAGGTCAATGCTGGTTGTTCTTCTATTTTTTTTTTGCCACCTGCAAAAGTTTTCTGTGCTTCCTTGGTGATATCTTTCTTTTCCTCCCGCATTTTCCATCCACTTTTGAGGTCAACGTCTCACCGAATGTTAAAGCTTGATTAATGCGACTAACAGATTTTTGTGAAACACACAATTTCTTAGCTATTTCACGTTGTGAATAAGGATTTTCCTTCAAAAGACTCTCAGTTACAGCTACTTTCCTTGGGAATAACTCAACAGTGTTACCCATTACCTCACGTTTGAATTAATGTGAACGCTAAGGATAAGCTACACGATGTTACCTGGCTTGAGATCAATTAATAATAAATGCTGAGGATACATTAGCCATAAAACACAATAAAGGCAAATATTAAAAATCTTCAGTTACTACATTCACCAAATAAAAGCAATATCATCAAACAGTTGGATAAACAGACATGAAGAAAATGGCTGCTCTTTTCAGAGCTACCACCATATCACTATAAGTAAAAGAATAATCCCCCAGCTATTATTAAGAGAAAAATTTCATTGAATATGCTTCATATTATAGCAAAGAAAAGAATTACGACATATTGAAGTAGGTTACGGCGGTAAATAACCACTACTTTGAATTTTAAACTGAAGCAAAGTAAAATAAACATGAATGAGTCTAATAATTTGCACAGGTCTGTATATAGATATTCCTTATATTTGTTTACATTTTAAAGCAATTATGGTTTGTCTCAGTACTAAGTCAATATTGTATTTTCTGGTCATGTAAGTAGTGGTATTTCTAGGAAGCCCGGTCTTTGGAGATCTGATTATTGATTCATTCCACATATCGCTCTGATCCCTATGATTAAATGTGTGAAAAAACAGCTTTAACAGGTGTATCATGCAGTAGATAGGAAGATAAGCTTCCTTTTCCATTCTGATTCCCAATTAAATTCTAAACCTACCTTCACTCATTCACTACACTTCAAAAAATGTAGTTCTTCTGAAAATCATATCCAACATTTCAGTAAAGTGAGACACTTAGTCTACCTCGCGTAACTCGAAAATGAAGTAAACACATCACCGACTTCGCCTATGAGTGGATAGGAAGTTCTAACATATTAGATTCCTTAGAGCTCACGAGGCAAAACTTTGACCTTTTTTTCCCAACTACGCTGACGTTCTTCCTTCCTAACTTCCTTAATTATCGCTGACTTGGTTTCACACAAGCACTCTAAATATCGGCGGATGCCTGCACGAGAGTAAGTGGAAACTAGTTTAAGTCTAATAGAAAGTAGAAATGCAGCAAGGAAACTGGAAGGGAAGAAGTAACGTTAGTTAGGAAACACTAAAGTGAAGTAACCATTGAAGTAAAACAATAAAACTGGGAGACTTAAAAGCCATTTAATAATCACACGCATTGCCCAGGTATGAAGTGGGCAATTATGTGATTTCTGTTCGTCGCTACAAAGGGGGCTATTCTCTCTGATTTTGAATACCCAACGCCTATCAAAGGCAACAAATAGTGCGTACCAAAAATAATAGCATAAACACAGAATCAAATGCATGTAGCTCATTTAAAATATTCGTATGCTGTTTTCTGAAGGACATAAATTGCCAGATTGTTAGGATTTTAGTTTGTTTCAAATACATTCCAAAGTATTTTTGTCATGATAATAACATTCAAAATAAAATATGTGATCTGCTCCATTCATACATCTATATCATTTCGCTCGCTTTCTTCTCGGGCAGCCAGCCAAGTGAAAAAATGATAATATATCAACGTTTCGGGAGCGTACATCTCTCCCATCATCAGGATATTTATAAAATGTTTTAACCACAAAAGAAATACTGGATATAACACAGCAATAAACAAAGAAAAAACACTATCAAAATTCGCATTACTGAACAAAAGACTGTTTTCAGTAAATTAAATCTCAGGTCAGGAGATGGCGTGAGTACTGAAAATTGTGTCAAAGAAACGTAACTAATTAACTTGATTATCAAGCTGTATTGATCTTTGCTTCTTAATTCGACGTATTTCCATTTTTAAGGCCGGTTTCCAAGAGTAGCTGAACTGAAATCCAGCATCACGATTAAGCGTCCTCCTTTCAGAGGAAATCGCCAAAGCCACCTTAACTCTCCGCTCCCAGTAAGTTGCATTTTGCCAAGATGGTCGTCTACCGAAAATTGGCACTATGGTCGTTATCAAAACAATCCTCTGCCAGCCCAGACTTCTCAGGTTGTATTAACTGTAAGCTCCGTTCATGTTCGATTATTCTAGTGGCGATGGTCCCTCCGGTTTGTCCTATATATGGTGTCCCACATTCACAGGGACAGTTTGTCTTTCACTGTTCTCAACAGATGTTTAAAATAATGTTTTAATGTTTCTAATGTTTCACCTCCGAACATTAAACATCTGCTGAGACCAGTGAAAGACAAACTGGACTTCCAAGTTCCGGGAGTGCACCGCATTCCTGAAGTCTGGGCTGCCAGAGCATTGTTCTAATAACGACCATAGAGCCAATGTTCGGGAGACGACCATCTTGGCAAAATGCAACAGTTACTGGGAGCGGAGAATTAAGGAGGCTTTGGCGATTTCCTCTGAAACGTGCACGCTTAATTGTGAAGCTGCATTTCAGTTCAGCTCCTCTTGGAAACCGCCCTAAAAATGAAATCCGTCGAATTGAGAAGCAAAGATGAATAAAGCTTGATAATCAAGTTAACTAGTTACGTGTCTTAGACACAATTTTCTATACTCACGCCATCTCCTGACCTGACATTTAATTTACTGAATAGTATTTTGTTCAGTAATGCGAATTTTGATAGTGTTTTGTCTTTGTTTATAGTTGTGTTGTATCAAGTATTTCGTTTGTGGTTATAACATTTTATAAATATCCAGATGTGGAGAGAGATGTACACTCCTGAAACGTTGATATCTAATGATCTTTTCACCTGGCCGGCTGCCCGAGAAGAAAGTGACCGTATTCGTCGGCAGGAAAGCTCCGGGTCTTATTTTATCCATATCATTTGTTTTTGTATCACTTCTACCAACAATTCTTTAAACAATTTATACATTCCATAAATTGTAACATTACACATTTCATGATAGATGCAAGACGGTTACAAGAGGCTAACGCGATATCAAACTTTCAATTGCTGTTCAATGAATTCGGGCTTTGAAATTCTTCCTTTTGCATGGCTTCGCGTGAAACCAAAGAACTCTGGCTTAAACAAATCAAATCGTGTAGTGTATGCCAGTTGGAATACATAATAAATTGCTCAGGAATCGATATTCTTATAATAATTATTGTTTTTTCACATCCGTAATATTCATCCTTTTTTGTAATGAAATACCTCCAACGTAAAGTCATATTGGACGATGAATGGAATGGGTGAAATGATGCTCAAATGAGCCCAGGGTCCATAAGCTTAGAGTTACCCGGCATTCGTGTTTCAGGGAAAACCTCGGAAAACCCCTTATCCAGGTAACTTACCCTGACCGAGATTCGAACTTGGGACCTCTTGAACGTGAAGCATGTAATATTCATGCAACATCCCTTTCAGTTATTAGTGGATACCTGGATAGAGGGAGGGGTTTTGTAAGATGGTGGATTCACCTATGTCTAACGTGTGCTTACATAGGTTAAATCTGACGACCTCTTTAGGTATACATGATGTTGCTGTTTAGTTATTTGAAATTATGTTTAAATGGGCACATAATTGTACATATGGGAGAGCATAAGATTTATGAAAACTGGTTTGATGAAAAATATAGAGGAATTAAATCATGAATAAAGGGAAATGTGGCAGCCTAAGTATAATGATACAAATGCGGAAGTAGTACAAACGGCGAAGGAGAAACAGACTTGGAAATTAAGCACGATAAGTTTAGATGGTGTGCAACAGGGTTGGCAGATTATAAATTTGTATTGGAGGGGGAGAGAAATTTAAACATAAGCCTGAAAGAATGGCTTGAATATTTCTACAATTTGTTTCATTTAAAAAGAATAAGAAGAGTAATACTCCGAAGTGTAAACCAATTATGGTTGGAGCGGTTCCCCTCCTTGTGGGTTGGATTTATATCACGCGATGCGGTGGCATATCTGAAGTTGGATTCGGCCCGTAGTGAGGTCTACGCCCCACACGCGCAAAATTTTCGCACTACCTCGGTGTGGAAGCATGTAGAAGCCAAAACTTACCTTGATGTAGAAGCGATGAACCTTTCGTCTAAAAGCCGTGAAGATGAAGTTTTCCAAGATTTCTATAAATCCTCCCTCCGGCAGCTGCGGCGAGCGATGAGATGTAAAATTTCTCAGGCGTGGTATCGATACAAAAGGGATTTCACTTTCGGGCAACTATGGAATAAAATAATTTACACCGTTTCAATATACTTGGAATTTATATTTCTCGACATCATTTTCTTCTTTACAAGCAACTTTTTCCACTTATGTATATAGCCCTTTACTATATTTTAATTTTCTCCTTTTATTTATAAATGATGCAACGGGTTTTTACTTAAATTAATTATCGTAGCTTCGCGTCTTCGATGTATATTTTAAACGTTTACTAAACGTTCATAAATGATGAACTCCAATAACTTCTCGTAGTTACAAGAAGTCTTTTACCGGAAACACGTCCACCCTCTTCGAGATTTAAAGCCAGAAGAAAAAATGTAAGAATAAAATCATTGGTTCTTTTTTCTGTTTTTGTTGCTAAGCTACCGCAATACTTAATTCTGATTGATCCTACGTCACAATTGGAGATTTAAATAAACCTAAGCATTTGTTGCATCATCTTAATGACCTGCTTGGTTATTAACTTAAGTTGAATTACAGATGGCCATGTTTACCTAATATGCCCGTGCATGCATTATCAGCTCCATGGTTTTTTCCCTTATTAATCTTTTAACGGATCAAAGATACCTCATTTTGGATGCTTGTATCCTACTTTTAACTTTTTCCCTGACGGTCCAAGTTTCGCTTACATCGGTAGTATTATTACTTAAATAAACCTTAGTTGCGCAGAAAGAAATAACAGAAGCATAATAAATGAAGCAATCAGAACGGTCAAAGGTATAGTCAGTATATGAACAAGCAGAAAATTAAGAAAAAATATATGTCACCTTTGGCAAATGGACAAGGACAGACTTCATAAAAAAGTACTAAACTACTACAAACCGAGAGGAACGAGATGGACTGAAGGACGAAAGATAAAAGAAAAAATAGACCAAGCAACTATGAGACCAAAACCGGCATGAACTAATCCATGCAAGAAGAAGAAGAAGAAGAAGAAGAAGAAGAAGAAGAAGAAGAAGAAGAAGAAGAAGAAGAAGAAGAAGAAGAAGAAGAAGAAGAAGAAGAAGAAGAAGAAGAAGAAGAAGAAGAAGAAGAAGAAGAAGAAGAAGAAGAAGAAGAAGAAGAAGAAGAAGAAGAAGAAGAAGAAGAAGAAGAAGAAGAAGAAGAAGAAGAAGAAGAAGAAGAAGAAGAAGAAGAAGAAGAAGAAGAAGAAGAAGAAGAAGAAGAAGAAGAAGAAGAAGAAGAAGAAGAAGAAGAAGAAGAAGAAGAAGAAGAAGAAGAAGAAGAAGAAGAAGAAGAAGAAGAAGAAGAAGAAGAAGAAGAAGAAGAAGAAGAAGAAGAAGAAGAAGAAGAAGAAGAAGAAGAAGAAGAAGAAGAAGAAGAAGAAGAAGAAGAAGAAGAAGAAGAAGAAGAAGAAGAAGAAGAAGAGAAGAAGAAGAAGAAGAAGAAGAAGAAGAAGAAGAAGAAGAAGAAGAAGAAGAAGAAGAAGAAGAAGAAGAAGAAGAAGAAGAAGAAGAAGAAGAAGAAGAAGAAGAAGAAGAAGAAGAAGAAGAAGAAGAAGAAGAAGAAGAAGAAGCAGAAGAAGAAGCAGAAGTCGTTTAATAATTACATGGAAGATTTCGATCCACCGCTTTCTCGAGAAGTTAAGAATCAGATGTGAACATTTGAAAGGAATAAAACAGTAAGAATCAATAGTTTACCCACACAGATTTTACATATTGATATGAGAACTCTGACGGGGTGAAACGTCTGACAAGAATTATTTCCCTGTTTATAAAGATAAAGGGAATGAAATGAGCTAGATTATTGTAAAGAATCGCACTATTAAACGCTTTTGGAATACGTGATTAAACGCTTTTCGTGATTACGGCGGAGAAAACTCAAAGTAAATGGCTGGTCCAGTAGCTCAATCGATGGAGCACCTGCCTGCCGTGCTAGGGGTCCCAGGTTCGATTCCCGACAGGGGGTGGGGATTTTCTCGCCACCCTAGATAATTCCTTATCCTCCCCAGAGTCTGGGAGTATGAATGAGAGTGCGAATGTGTGCATGATCTAATGATTAAAACCCAAGAAAGACGAGGTAACACCTTCGATATGTTCCAAAGGATATGTTCCATAGCAGATCAAGGCAAGGTATAAATGGAACAAATAAGAAACAACTCAAAATAAAATTGGCAGAAGTACATTAAAAGTTATTGCATTCTCTGAAAAGCCACAGAAACTTGTTTATAAGTAATTAAAACAAATATTGCGAAATATTTAATTAAGAAATGGGGTAGATTTATTCCACATTTATTGATTTAGAAAATGTTTACGATAGGTCGAACAGGAAAACTGTTTCGTGAATATTGCCAGACGTCAATGGAGGAACTGTTTCTTAGAACATTTCCACCGCCATACGCTGCGGACCACCTATCATTGCGCTCCGTCTAAACGTTTGAAACTGAAGAAAGAAGTAGAGTTAGAGGTGGCAAGGAACAGATAAGTTGGAGAAAGATGAGAAATCGTCCCAAGGTTACTCTACAGCAGGAAAAAGGGAAAAATAAAATAATTATTGTTCAGAATGGTCAGTAACCTTAAAATGTGAAATCAGGATATCTAGAATAAGAAATGTAGACTCTACCGCCCAAAGCTCTGAAATGATAAAAGGGATATGAAGTGGTATAACGTTACACAACAGAGTTTTGCACAAGTGCACCACTCCAATGAACAGTGAGCAATGGACAGTGGTGAGTACTCTCGAGGGGACGAGATCTTTTACTCTATCTCGAAACAAATCTCGAGCACGGCCACAGCACTTCTCAGCGGTGTAAATCAATATAGCCTCGACTTCGTGCATTCTTCTTTCGTTTCATTCTTTATTTCGACCTACGTTCTCATTTCCCATCGCTCACTCGCATTTCTTTCTCGTAACCCAATTTTTCTATCGCTGAGTACGCCAACGAGTGGACTAATTATTACTGATTCAATTACTGGAATTGAAACCACATTCTATCGCACTGAATATCCTTGTTAATTTCCAGTTAGCGCTGAAAACAAAGCACGTTACTTTGATATCCCTTGATAATACAGCATTCACGTGCAGAAACCATTTCCCTTATCTCATTGAATTACTATGGTTAGCTACCCTAAAAACGCTGTAGCGTATATCTATATATGGAACTTAGAGAGAAGATGATAATTGATCATTCTTTTAGAAATATGTCGGGTTTAACCGTGTAAGGATAGTAAGTGAAACACGAATTATAACAAAGCTGAAAACCTGCCCTGTATAGGCTTTACATTTGATAGTTACGGCTTCTGTTAATCTTTTACTGCATTTTACCTGTAATGTGATAAAACAGCACATAAAAAATTCTCATGAGTCCCATACACAAGCACAGAGATCGTTGAAGGGAGTCCTCCTCCGCGAAGGAGGATCCTTCGACTGTTGCCATACCGGGATTGCATCCGTTACTGGCATAGAGATTGGTTTTTTAGCTAATGCATGGTGGTTAGATGGTGACGATAATGTTTGAGAAACATAGACGCCAGACTGGACCAACTCAGACCCCAGATCTCCAACATGGACCATAGCCTGCACTCACTACTCGACATCATCTCCACCCAGACACAACTATGCACACGACTTGACGGACTCAAGTCACCACAAGAAATCATGAATGGCCATAATCAGAAAAACAGAACACGACTTGACACATATTTCACAAGAGCGTGGAAACCGCCCCTAGCTCATTCTAGAGAGACTCTATTTCATTCATGATATAATCCATTTGTAAGAATTAGTAAAAATAATATAGGGAGTAGGGACATCAACAAAAGCATTATTTGACATTTTAATTAGTGGATGTGTTTTACGTAAAGGTTTATACATTAGTAGACCTGACAATTACAGCCCCTTCATACTTACCAAACAAACTCCCCGTCTCCAGTAGGCGCTAAAGCAGCCTACTCTCCACGCGCCACGGTGAGAGCCTTCGGGTCATGGCCGTCGCCTGGCCTGCATGCCTTTACCCGCAGCTGATATGGACAGCTCATACCGCAACCGCACCTCAACTAATGGGGGTGCTCTTAGCAGAAACCCGCCAGGCTGCAATAAAGCCGCTAATAAATAAACCTAAGTACCCCAATAACACCTTTAACAATAAATAAACTTTAAAAAAGTTCACTGTATGCCAAGGTGCTTTCCCGGAGGTCCGTTCTTTGTTCGGGGTGACTAGTGTTGCTGTAACTGTAGGTGTGCCTGATGGCTGTTGTCCAAGCACGGCTTAGCTGTAGCCCGCAGTCTCTATTGTAATTCTGTGGATGCAATTTGATTTGGATGGCTTCCCTGATGTACCTGCCAGTGATTTCTAATACCTCAGTGCCTTCAAAGTTAATTTTATGTACATCTTCTATGCAATGCTCACAGATCATCACCTGCTCATTGGCCAGGGCAGCACAAGCTCTACCCACCATTTGGTCGTATATAGTGAGAAGAATTCAGCCATTTCATTAGATCCTGAAGAAGGCCATGGAGTTTACAATGGCCGAAAGCTCGACGTTTATTAATTTGACACGGCTGATGACCCGCGAAGTCCTGATTAGTAATGCTCACCGTGAAAGCTTCAAGATTTATATATATATATATATATATATATATATATATATATATATATATATATATATGTGTGTGTGTGTGTGTGTGTGCGTGTGTGTATGTGTGTGTGTGTTTTCTTTTTAACTCATGTATTGCGCTTATCTCGCGCACACATGCACGCACACACCTGGGCATACCACGTACGTCCCATTATATACATACACAAGCACATACACACTATTCACACTTCAGTATTTCACAATTCACATTGTTCCCAGTTAGGCTGTGCGGCAGCGTACAACTGGCTCCTAGGCAGCCGGTGGCAGCGGCCTCTGCCGGTAGGCGTGGTCTGAGCCGGGAAGAGTTGGCACGCATAATTGTGGAGTTTTGGTCTTAAAAGAGATTTATCCGGGCGTGTTTCCTATGCTTGGATTCGCCTTTAACAATGTTGATGATTATCGGGTTACTATTGCCAAATTGTAAGTTTGAAATGTCAAACGACGGAAATTGTTTTTGGAGTCAAAATAGAATAATTTTCTCGAGTAATTTCCCAATAGTAGACAGGAGACAAATGGGGCGGTAATTTTGAAGTTGCCTGGTGCTTTTTCCATGCGTCGGGTGCATTATTACCCTGGCTCATTTCCAAGTGTCAGGGGAATAATTTTGCTGCAAACAGGCGTTGAAAATTTTTGTAACTTGCACCAGGGCTTTTCTCGTGAGATGTTTGAGTACCTCATTAGTCACCCTGTCCAGGCCGGCGGTTTTCCTATTAGGTAACTTCCTAATGAGCTTGTACACTTCCTGCGGTGTTGTGAAGGGCAAGTGGTGCTCATGCCTCTGTACCACCCGGTTTTATACCTATGTCTGGACTTCCAGTTCTAGCTCGAGGTTCGTGGCTGGGTTTTCAGTAAACTTTGCCTCCAGACAGTCTGCAAAACCTCGGTTTTCTCCTCCAGGAGAAATGCAGGCCGATGCGATTGTGTAGCGCCTCAGTGCCTGAGTTAGCGCTCGAGGAGACTTTAAATGCCTTTAATAATGTCCAGAAAGAATGGTCCGTTTGTGTGCTGTTTAACATGTTATGCACCCACTGTTCAGTTTTGTTAATTTTAAGTTGTTGCCGAATTATTTTGCTAACACTTTGTACTAAGGCTGGCGAATAAGCCGCCAAAGTCTCCGCAATCGTCGGCCTCTGGCAATGAGCTGCTCCACCTGAGGTTACGTGCAAAAACTAATGATAATAAGTGTATAAGGGTGCTCAACTGCAGCGGTCATAAGCGCCCTTACAAGAAACTAATTTATGGTAATAACCAGATATAAATTATTCAAAGTTTTAAAAACAGATCAAAACAAAATAAGAATAAAATAAATAAGCCCAAATGGATAGAAGCTATAAGCACCAAATAAATGCCAAAATGTATAAAAATTACTTATTTTAATATCAACTTGCCAGGACGAAGGCTACCTGCCCAGTGGTGGTCGAACCAATTTGTTCCTTTTCTTTGGGGCAGGGCTAGGCCTTTCAGAAGGTCTTTCCTGCCTTTTCCTCACTGTCGTTTGGGCAGTGAGGACAGGATCCACCCGCTTCACATCGTCAATGGAACAGGCCGGCTTATGCACTGGTGACTTCAATTACAGTCTCTCGACAGGATCGGAAACTGCGACCGGCGAAGATGAGTCGCTGATCAGCGTCCTCTCCAGTTGAGTCCTCAGATGTTGTGGACGGAGATGTACGCGGACTTTTGTACTGGCTAGCTCTCTTTTCACTGGTCCTGCTATTTACCTTGAGGAAGTCCGTTCTACCATAAGTGGTCTTAAATTTTCTGGGTGATACATTATATACTACCGGTTCACTTGTTCTTGAAGTAGATGCTTTCGCCGGTGACTTGGTTAAAACCTTCTTCTTAGGACTGGACCTGGTCGGCGCGCTCACTGTTGTTCGTGTTGGTGTTTGTTGCTTTAGCTGTGGTCTGGTGTAATTGATCTTTCGAATACTACTTCCCCGTTTATTTCGCAGGTTTGTGTTGCGATTTCACTTCTAGGTACCGGCTTAGCTGCAACTGCACTATGAATAACGGTCCTATGTACAGAAGGCTGGCAAATACGCAAGAGTTTCCGGGGTTGCACGAAGGACACCCACTGTCTTACCTGGATCTCTTGGATCGCCTTCACCTCCATAAAACGGGGATATTTTCTGGAGTTTGCTGAGTGATTACCACTGCAGCTAACACACGTTGTGGGTGAAGTGCATGCCTTGTCATACTTGACTTCCCCGCAGGCAACGCAAGTGCAACTCCATTACATGAATCACTTGTGTGGCAAAAGCGCTGGCATTTATAACACCTCAGAGGATTAGTTATATACTGCCTAACTTCAATAGCTTCATACCCTGCCTTAATTCTTTTCGGGAGTTCTACCCGATCAAAGGTAAGAAACAGGGTACAGGTGAGCACTATTTCACCTCGTCCTTTGCGGTGAACTCGGTATATATTAGTCACGCCTTGTTCCGCCAAGTTTTGCTGAATCTCCTCATTGGACATACCATCCAATGCGCTGGTGTTTACAACACCACGCGAGGAGTTCAGAGTCCTATGCAATCCAACGCGCACCGGATAGCTCGCAAGCATATTGGCTTTCAAGATTTTGGCAGCCTGTGACGAAGAAACTGCTTCGACCGAGAGTGTGCCATTGCGAGATCTAGTACATGCCTTCAAAAAACCAGTAATACTATCTAAGCTCTTCTGAATAACGAAAGGATTCACGGTACTAAATTTGTGGCCTTCCTCAGTTCTACAAATAACTAAATAGCGAGGACCACTACACTCGGCTATTGCCTTTCCACTTTTGATAATAATTTTAATAAAGGAGTTTACCATAACAGATAGATTAATTTTCATCCCCCAGTGCGCCCCACCCACCATGGAACCCAACAAGGGGTCATCCCACTGGGATGACAGGGCTACACAGGGGATATAGCGAGCTCGCCGTCTCACTCACCCTGGATTTCGGTGCAATACCAAGTCCTTGCCGACTGATTACGGGTGGGTTGGTTCCTAACCTCCCGTTTAGGCGAAGCAGAAACCAAAGTAGTGTATTAGAAATGCGCACCCTCCCCGAATTCAGAAGGTCACTGGAACGAGCTCAGATGTGCATCCCTCAACCACCAGGACAAACCTTTCCACCGACACGGGTCTCCACGCACGACCTACACGTAGGTGGGCGTGTTGACTGTCTCCCTCAAACACGAAGAGGAGCACACACGAGGGAGACTGTTGGCTCGGGACCCCGGGTGCGCCAAACCCGTACCTAACGAAGTAGGCCCCTAGGGAGGGGAGTGCAAAAACTAGGTGGGCTTGTTGTGTAGCTGGTAGAATTTCTTTATGCCGTGTCCGGCGAAGCAGTGTAGCTTTCTATGGCGACGTCGATGTCCGCCTCGCTGTAGTATGACAGCCCGGGTTGCGCCATGTTGTGCACTTCGAGGGTAAACTTGCTCCAGTAGGTTTCAGCGTGCCTCAGAGGGCCGGTTAGACAGGCCGTGATGGCACCGTAGATGTCGAAATGCACTGGAAGGTGGTAGGAGTCCAAGCTGTAATACACAGTGAAGTTGTTTGATAATGTCGCATTTTTTGTGGCTACGAAGTCCAACATTTCAGGGTCAAATCCTGTCTGCATGTTAAACTGTTATCTGATAGGCTGCTATCGGATTTGAACTTAGCTAAATTGATAACAGAAAAGAACTGCTTACAGGCGTATGTTGAACTAAGCATACATAGTTATCTATGCAGCAAGTGCATACAAAATTGGAAATCTGGTTTGGAAAACACCATCTTCTAAAAACCACAAGGGAACTATTACTATGCTCTCACCTAAACGTGCTTGAGAGTTTGATGGCATTATCTCTGCTCTATTTGGGGCCTGTATACCAAAAATCGGTTGCGGAGTATCGTTGGAAATAAACAAAAGTGAGTCCAGAATACGTAGGAGTTTATAAGCATAATAACACAGCATTGTCCAGGAGGAGGGCCGCGCCATGGCCTTCGGTCCGAAGCGACCGCAAAGTATTCCTGGCAAGCAACACGGCGCTGAGGCGGGTTTTATCCGGGATTTCCGGTTTCCCTTTGCATCTCATTACATCATTACTCCAGTTCGTGTATTAACAGCGTCACCGACTGCGCTGCCACAAGCAGTTAACACATTTCATTACACAGGAGGTATTGTTTGCCCCTTATCGGCAGCGGTCCCCATATGACATGCGTAAGTAGCGCCGTCACCCATATAAGGAACAGAGCCGACGAGCGATGTCCAGCAGCTACTTGATAGTGGTCGAATTCGGCACTTTCTATGCTGAGTTTTAGGGTGTTAAGGTTCTACTCCGCAGCAAATTTTTGGTCCACATGAGGTATTGTAAATACAGGAGGTAAATGAATGAATGAATGAATGAATGAATGAATTAATTAATTAATTAATACATTAATCGCGCTTGCTGGAAGTAATATGTGTAAAAGACTCCCTACAGGCTACTGCATTTAACTAGTGTGAGGAAATACATTCATATAATTTATTTTGGCCAAGTTATTAAACAACTCTTGAAATTCCAGCAAGTGCACTGAAATATGCATAGGCAACACCTATTCTAATCTAGAACGTTTTATTTATTGTTGCAAATGGCATGTATTTATCTGCAATTATTAGTATGACATATGCTGCATCATTAAAGAAAGCAAATGCCTTTTACCAGTTAATTTATTATTTTTATTTAATGCTTAATGTTTCCTGAGGGATGATCAAAACTTTTTTTCATTTTGCCTTTAAATTTCAAATTGTTACACAATCTGGACCATGAAAATCCTTTTCTTCGACAACTATTTTGTGGTTCACACTGCACATCACCTTGGGTATCTGATGGAACTAACATACTTATAGTGTCGTAGACTATTAGATGATGCGGACCGAATTGGGAGGTCCTGCATTTCCAGAAGTGAAAGGCACATCCACTTCGTGCAGTTTTGTTATTGGTAGTCCGTATAACTGGTCATTCATTTTGTTAAGAGAGTTCATACTAATCTGTCCTATTGGAGCATCGCCCAGCATAGATGCTTCAGCTGTTGACGCATCAACAATTAAATTGTCATGGGTGGTATCAGTAGTCTGACTTGTAGTAAAATTTTCCGCCACAGACAATTCTGCGGTTGAAGAATTCTTATCCGTTAAATTATATGTGTGCTCAATGTGGAGAGCAGGGCCAATCTTTACCACAGAGGCTTCTGCAGCTGCTGTCCTCGCAACTAATGTGCTTCTATTAGTTGGGGGATTAGGAGCATCATTCGGCAAAAATTTTTCTGCTGCAGCCTGCTCCTCTGGTTCTTTAGAGCTGTCATCGTTCATATGATGTAAAGATGCACTCTCTGCCTTGGACTTCCCTGTAATTGATGTATTCAAAACCACGTTGACTGAAGATACCTCTCTCCTAAAGTCCAACTTTTCTGTGCCTCTTGTTGGGCTCCCCTCCCTATATGTAGGATTAATCGTCTGAAAAAGATTAATTTTAAAATTAGCAATTAGTTATTGACTTTTATAAACACGTTCTTTCCATTGATTTCTATTTCTTTCCATAGAAATCAATGGAAAGAACATGTTCAGAGGATGAATAATAACAGAATACCAAATATAGCCTTAAACTATAAACTATAGGAAGGAGAAACCAGGGAAGAGCGAAGAAAAGGTGGGCAGACCAAATTGGAGCCGGAACGGGTTAAACAATCCAAAGCCGAGAGGTAGAAGAAGAAGAAGGCTTTTATAAAAATAAATTATTGTTACATATTCTACATTTAACGATTAAAAACAAAATATAAATTGCAACAAATATGCGTAACTCCCCTTAAAGTAAAAAACAAGTAAGAGAAATCGCTGTTCCTTAATGATACTCTTAAGACTATACTTGTAGTTAATACACCACTTAATATATTTGATATTTTCGACATAATTTATTTTCTGTTCCCTATAAAGGTACACCTTTCACAGATAGAGACTAAAAAGAAAATTGCTGGGACATAACCATCGTTATTTATCGACAGTTTTGGGCACCAATTTTCTCCTAGTAGTTAATACATTTTATTGGTCATACATTACATGCATTCATCTGCCTTAATTATTCCAAATTAAAAGCAAACAAGGTTTATTAATTGTGACCATAACGTTTACCATACTTTACAGGAAGTATCACTCAAAACTTGTACCACCATTATTTCCAAAATGGAAAGTTCTATTGAAGTGTGGCTTCCCCAGCATTCTTTGGTAGTTAGGGCCTCAAAGTTTTAGACTGTATACAGATTTTAATAGCACTTAAGTGTACTTTTGTAGCAAAAATACCGTTTTGAAATGGAACAATGCCTAATTACATAAAACATTAAAAGAATGGTGAATTAGAATGTTAACAATGTTTTTCGCCACTTCTAGGTAAAGTACAGAAAAAAAAACAGTTTCAGAATCTGGAAATAAGTACTGTTGAGCAAGGTGACATGCATGGAGGTATTTAAAGACCACCCCTTTAAGGTATATTTTAAATACACTTGCGGTGGCATTGAGGATTATAACATTTTGGAAATTAGAAGGAAAATATCCGACAAAACCATAGTTTTCATGACATTTCCTCAGAAATACAATGGTCCAATACCTATAGATCCTGCGAAATTAAAGGAATTACAGAATTTGATGGATTATATCTCACCAATTTATCATGAGTATTATAAATTCTTAAATCTGAAGCCAAGATTCTCAGAATATTACAGATTCTTTTTTTTAATAGCCGGACTACAGCTGAAAACCTTGCACCTACTGTCCAAAAAGATATACTTGTTTAAAAGTAGAATAATCCAAAGTGTATGATGTTTAAAAATGCCAGAACATATATTAAATTATTAGTTTCACCTAAAAGGTAAATAAAATGTATTTAAAATAAAAATTGAGTAAATGCTGACAAAAGAATTTCACTTTTTTGTCCTTATTTTATTTTAATTAATGTATTATATATGAATTACTTATGTATATATTATGTATATTATATAATTATTAATGTTTAATTTTTATTATTTTTATTAACATGTATCAATCATGTTTTGGGGTCTATTAAGGATAACACTGATAAAATAAACTGTACTCTTGAGACTCATATACTCATAAATGAAATAAAATAGTATTAACAATTTTTTCAGCCTCATTCACAAAAAACTGTTTTCCTCCATTTTTAAAAAAAATGTGGGTTAACCCGTTTTTCCAGGCATGTATTCAATTGTGTTTAACGTATTGACATGAGAAATGCAAGTCGCTCTGTGTGATGCATATGGCTAGGCGCCTACCTACTGATCCCGATACCGTTGGTTCAAAACTGTCCGCGACAAATAGATTTTAAGTATGAATTGTATCACGGGATTTTCTTAAAAATTTCTAATTTACTGTAAAAATATGTAATTAATGAGCTATTGTTATATGCTATTTGTAGAAAAAACTTTTTAATAGTGTTTTTCTGCCTACTGAATGCTAAGCGCCAATGTACAGGGATGCTTGAACGTTTGCAATTATTGATTTTATTGCCTCTTCCTGTATTTCCCAACGCGAGAGTCGAACACCAGGAAGAAATATAGAAATCTATTTCCAAATGTTCAATCCTTCTTGGTTAGATAAAGAGAGAGAAGTAATGCAACGTCAATACAAGGATCACAGTTCAAGTAATACTGCTTAAATTACAAGGAATACAAGGGATGTTTCTAGTAGAATAAATATTATTTATTTAGGTGCAGAGCATCTACTCGTATTAGTCCTGGACACGTAGGACCAAGGACCCGGGTCTCCTTCTACCGGGGAGCGATGGAAAACTCCGGGGCATTTTCCATGACGCAATAACTTGAGTATAAAAAGCCCCACATTGACTACAACAAGATGGATGTAAGTGGATACGCCACATACGTGCGTCGACCCCGCAGGGAAGACTACCGAAAACCTCGATGGGGCCGCCTAGTGATCTAGCACACCTTCTAATAGCTCTGCAGACTAGTACCCGGGACTTATGAGGCAACCCTCTACCCTCTCTGGGCGGTCGTAGCCTGGCTGGAGGTACCCAATTCCCCGTGGGTGTCGGTAACGCACTGCCCCTTCGAGTCCGACCCAATCCGAACAACTCCCTGTCATGGAGGAGCTCGAATGTTCGGCCCGAGGTTCCTCTAGTAACGTCAGAGGTACCACGAGTGCTTAGGGTCCGCAGCGCCCGCACCTCGGCAGCTGAAGTGGCCGGATCCATAAAATTGAACGTGTACTATTCTTCTGATTATCAGACATACACTAGATGACCCGGGAAACTTCGTGCTGCCAATAAAAGTTGTCTAAACCTATCTATATAAATAAAACTAATTCGGATTAGTTATTTATTCTGCAAATGGTGGTGAAGTTTAAGTACAACACAGTTACAGTTATTTTAATTGAAATATTTCTGATAAAAAAAACCTTTCGTATTTTCTGTGGTGTGTAAATAAATAAGATGATGGCTATCCGACGACCGAACACGCGACGTATAATTATTGCGCATTACAGAGACAGAGAAACTCCAAGATTATTCAGTAAACATCCAACGACTGCACTTGCAATTTATTTACGATCATCACAAAGGTCAAAAACATGGGAAATTGTAGATTTAGATGTAAATGTCTTAAAATCACAAGCTAAATCCGTTGGAATCACCGAAATAACAAAGAAATTCTATTAATTTTGTGTCAATTTAATTCACATTCATGATCTCACAAATACAATTTATAAAGAACGTATCCAAGTCTTCGCCAATTATCTGTGGTCAAATGTTAAATGTTATAGAGCGTTCAGAGCTTTTTGATAACAAACGATAAACATTATGTAATAAAAATTGGAAAGTGAAATATCTTGGAAAACTTTGGCAAGGTATGGAATATCTTTATACCTTGCAATGTTTTTTTTTTTCTAAAATACAAGAAGGTGTACGTGTTCCGTGAAAATGTTGCGTACGTGCTTCTATATTTCGTTAATAACCCGGTACATTATCACTTCTGGTTTTTTTCAGCTTTTAAACATTTCTTGGACTTCAAAAATACTTCAAAACCAAAAATTGGGCAAATAGGTTCAGCCGTTCTCGAGAATTTGTTTTTCTAACACACGTTACATTGCTTTATTATCATCATCATAATCATCATCACCATTATGATATTAGGTGTTGCATAAAAATGAGTAGTGCTATTCTAAAATAATTCTTATGTGAACTTATTAATTTACCTACTTCTTTTGAACAGAGATAAACCTTCATAAAAACTAAATTAAATGTGTAGCCTTTAACGCCCGCTTTTACTACATACGGAACAGCAGGCGATGACCCTGATGATACATGAGAAGATGGAGCAAGAGTGGAATGCGATGGCGGGGAAAACCGCTGATCCCGGAGAAAACGCGCTCCAGCGCCGTGTTGTCCACTACAAACTCACTTTGTGGTCGCCTGGGATCGAACCTGGTACCCCATGGTGGGAGCCAAGCGGTCTAACCACTGGACCACGGCGCGGCCGTAAAACCTTCGTTAGAATTTAGACATCTCGTTATAAGTGTAAAGAAAAATTAAGACGTGACAATCATATTATAGAGAAGACGGCTTACTGTTAAGTAGATGTGGAACTCCACGCTTTATGCACGACTAAAGATAGTGACTAGCCACTGAATCTATAATTATTTAAAACTGGAATCAATCGCGATGTATGGCCTCAAAATCAATAACGGAAAAAACATTGATATTTTAACGAAATCTGTATTACTTGTTGTGTAGTAAGATTAAGGTTTGCCACCTATACAAATGTGTTTCACAATGAAGAGTGTCTTACAGATTTTCCCAGAAGGTTCAGAACATGCAATCAATTTGTCAAGCATATATCTCAAATCAGTGATATTTTAAGCAATCGTTATATCTATTACTGAGTGAATTAAGAATTACAAGAAAAGATCCATTAAGGTAAAGCGTACTTTGGGTTTGAGGGATTTTCTCAAAAATATTTGTGTACTATCCTTGAAGGAGTCTGAACTTAAATATAAGATTTTAGTATGTAATAGGATTTTATGCTTTATAATTATCCTGATCGCACATATACTACAGACTTTTGAAGACGTTTTGTTTTATTATTTATTACGGTACCTTAAAAGGTATATTTCCAGTAATAATCTAGAAATGGAAAAGAGAAAACTAAAAATGTGTTGTTCATTAATGTAGTTAGGAAAACTCGACTAACCTGCAGCTCAACTTCTACATCTTGCTCCCAAGCTGCAATACTTTCTGGGGTGGTCAGTACTGCACATTTCCCAGTGGAGGAAGTGCTGGCATCAGCCTCACCGCCATCCACTTCAATCCAATGCCCTAAACCACGCGCATCTCCTTGACCGCGTGTTGCACTGCCTGGCAGGTGTATTACGAACTCAAATGCTTTTATTCTAGCAATCATAGTTCTAATCTCATCCTCTAAGGACTGTCTCTCTCTCAAAGTGTCAACGTGAATGACGGTTAAGTCGTCTAAGAATTGCATAACGTCACTTACCATCGAGGTGTCCCCCTGAGAGGCTCTATCTGAGTCCGTAATTGACTCACCAGATTAACTTTGTTCGTCGGGCTTCTCGTCCATGGTTTCCTGCAGTAATTACACAAATATTTTGAGTAACAATACAACTATGAGCTGAAAATACGTAGAAATAAAAAACAATAGATCTAAAGTGTTGTTCTCACATAAGTTTCTATATTCCTGTTCAACAAGTGTATGGCTCTAATTCCAATTGACACAAATATTTACAGAAATTAGATTAAAGTAATCCAGAATCAACAGCACTTGGAGAAAGTTCAAGATATACAGTGCGTTTGCCATGGACATATCTTAAACAATTGGTCATTTACTTCAAATCGCCATTTTTTGAGAAGATTAGGTTTTTGAAAAATGTTCTACGTAAAGAATCACCTAGAGGAGGGATTTCCTTGAAAATTATTTCTGAAACAATTGAACATACTCACCTTGTTATCAGATACGAGGGTGGGTCAAAAAATAATCCCTCTTATTTTTTTCTTTAAATAACTACGGTATGTGAAAACTTTGAATTTGGCGCAATTCCTCAAACCTCTCCATTCCCCTGCTGTAGAAACTTCCTAAGTCAAAAAGTGGCGGCACTGCATCATCTTCAAAATGGCTGACATCGACATTCGTATCAGACAGCGTTCTGTGATTGAATTTTTGACGGTGGCAGGTGAAACGCCAATTCGCATTCACAAAAGGCTAAAAAATGTGCAATGGTGCATGTCAGCACTGTTAGACGATGGGTTCGCCGCTGTAACGAAGCTGAATGGCAAACACCATTGGCAGATGAAAAGCGAAGCGGCATGTCAGTGACTGCACTGACTCCATGCAACATTCAGCGAGTCGATGTGGGAGAAAGAAATACAGACGCAGTGCCAGAATAACGGGATAACTCAAACTAATGTAAATAGAATTGGATTGGATACCAACACTCCGCACATGGCACCTTGGCCTTCGGGGTAACCTCGCCCCACCACGGGATGACCGGGGCCATTTCTCAGGTGGAGGCATCCAGAGGACGGGTCCATTACCTCCAATGACAGGGTGATGGTGAAGATGACGGTGAAGCAAGAAGCCGTACTGCTTATATCGTGGACTCCGAACCGCGTTAGACGGAGGGACACTTCACATGTGCTAGACAGATGTGAAGGCATGGATAGGGCCGACTTAAGATCGCCAACCCCAGAGCCGGGAGTCGAACTTAGGATCCTTAGCACGGGAGTCGCGAACGAAACCACTGTGCTACCCCACTAATATAAATTGTGAGCTTAGCATTTAAGATCCCTTTCCTAAGAAGAACATAAAGGTTTTCAAACAAAACCCCTTACCACTAACTACTCAAAATACGTATACGTAACGCTTAAAATTATTTCATTTGTATAGTCCCTTTACCTCCTTCTGCCATTTTGGGGAGCCATGAGTTTAGAATAATTCAGAACAATTCAGAAAGATAATAGTGCCTAATAAGTATTAAGGTTTCTCAATGTTGGTTTTGTTAATTGTTACCTATTCAACACACTCGTATTCACTCCCACGCCTACACAGAAATATTATAATGGCAATAGGAAATTATTGTGCTTAAAGAAACATACTTCGCTCTAGTCAGTACTCAAACCCATATCCCAAGGTTGCGAAAACAAAGCGCTAATAGCTCGGTAGTAAGGCAGTCTGCCTAATTCTATATTTATTCAGAAACAGTCACATAATTTTGAATAAAATGCTATAATTCATAATTTTAATCACTCGAATTTACTGTGAGTATCCAATGACATTTCTTCAGACCTAATTGATTTTAGATGCCTTTGTTTAAAATTTAGATCGTAGAACATGCACAAAATATTACCAGATGCAATGATTGTAAATTTCACTAAAATGAATATTTCATGTCCAACGTATGCCTCTGGCTTTAGTTATGTCTAAGTTATTCGTTGTTAATGGATTGCATTTCCGATATTTTGACGCTCTGTAAACGCTGAGGCACATATTCGCTTCTTCTGATGTGAAGAAAAACGCTTTTAACTTTCGCTACATCCTGCAGCATGATCTGATCTGTAGCGCAGGCGATAGCATGGCTGCCTTAAGTATAAGAGGCCCGAGTTTGAATCTCGGACATTATGAGTTAACCGAATAGAGAGGTTCCGGAATTTTAAATACCCTGTAAGCTGAAACATGGGTAACTTATAAGCTCTATGAACCTTGGGCTAGTCTGAGTATCGGTTCATCAATTTCATTCATCGTCCGATATGACTTAACGATAGAAGACGTATATTAAAAAACAGGAGACAAATTAAAGAAAAGCTTATGTGTAAAACCAAATATATTACTAAACAATCTTTTTTCCCGAAAGCTCCTTGACTGCTATTTCCTATATTAGATCAACGAAATCGTATTTGCCTTTTCACTGTATATACTCAAAAACGGAAAATAATTTCACTAAAAGATTTGAATATGGAGAATTATTATTTGAAAAAGAACAATTCTGTACAATAAAGTTCTAAAGTTACAAAGATATGCAAATCGAGATAGGAATGAGAAAGTCACGGAAATTTTCTAGTTGCGAATATTACATCTTCACGAATATCCTTAGTTATTATACTTTAAAAGAAATTACAATTGTATTAAGAACTCACCCATGTGTAGAAGCAAAACGATGAAGTTATTGAAATGTTTTGTACTGATTTAACTACTACATTGTAAATTAAATTACAGATAATTTCCAGAAGATTTTAAAGTTCCCAAAGAGATGAAAAGTTTATTCGATGTGTAACTGTTTCACTAAGGTAATCAAGTGTGTATGTTTTGTTTGTGACAACCAGCGCCATGAATACAGTTTGGAACAAAACACTAACTGTCGTTTAGAAAACATTCCGCAAGAAAAAATCTTTACTGATATCTGCTTTTAGCAGCATTAATGATAATAATAATCTTTTAAGGCAACCAAAATGGTGAGATTTCCTCAAAAAATCAATATATTGGTTATGTTGAATTTATCATCTTTATAACTTATTATTTGATTTCACAGCTTCATTTCTTATGATACGTGCATAATTTTACCATAGTGACATATCTTAAAAGGCTAATATCGCTTAGCTGATAATTTTCAAATTACTCTTTCATGCATTAAAATTTAGCTGACTTTATTTAGATATTGCAGAGGGTTATGTTAGCTATTCTGCAGAATACTAACTTACCGTTCGCATTTATATTGGTTCCTCTGTAAAACTGATGAAACGAGAAAAGTTTTGGAACTTGCATAACCCAGAGACATTGTAGCTTTGTGGGTTCGTGAAATTAAAAGTCCAATTGCACAAACTCAAAATGTTCTTTATTTCCACATAATTACAGCTGAAACACTTGCCGATTACACAGAATTACGTAATGCACACAATTACAACTCGTCAGATCGTCTGTCACAGGTCCACTCTATA
The DNA here is from genome assembly GCA_030765055.1 of Mantis religiosa. NCBI lineage: Eukaryota > Metazoa > Arthropoda > Insecta > Mantodea > Mantidae > Mantis > Mantis religiosa. The sequence continues at coordinate 985,907 of JAUKNK010000204.1, forward strand.
CTCCAATTACGTACAACTCCTCTGATGCACGTTCACAGGCTTCCGGTCCGTTCGCTAACCTCGGCGCTCCTCACGCTGCTCGCCGAGAACTCAACTGAACTCACTCGCCAACTACAGCCCCTTTTTGTAGAAACATCACTGTTTCTGGAAGGTTCGCGGCGCACACAATTATCCCGAAGTTTCTAGACGTCTGGTGGGAGGCGAAAGAGACGATACAGGGCTCGTGCCGCTCTCCTAATCATTCCTACAGTTAGTGACGCGAGATAAATGGGTAGGCGTGTACTAAATGCTTCCCGTCGGCCCCTACTGTAGACCGGTTCTATCGGGAATTCCGACGTTCGGGTGACGTTGCGTGCGAGGCGATCCAGGTGTACCACGAACATCTTCCTCGGAGAACCTTCTGGATGTGGTAGACCACGCCGTTAATCCTTTTCACCACCCGGTACGAAGATTGCCATGGCTGCTGGAGCTTCGGGCAGCGTCCCTTGGTCCGGGTAGGGCGGTACAACCAGACAAGGTCACCTTGCTGGAACCCTTGGCTGTTGGCTTGCCTGACATACCGGGTCTTCATTAGGTCGCTCGCCTTCTGAATGTCCTGGCGAGCCATCTCGTGCATGTCGTGGAGATAGTCCACCATATTCTCCACATACTAGTTCGCTGGCTGTTGCGCTTCAAGAGGGCTTCCAAAAGCCAGGTCACAAGGGAGGCGTAACTCTCGGCCAAACATAATGCTGGCTTGCGTCAACCCCTTGGTGTCGTGTGTAGACTAGCGGTAGGCCAGCAAGAACATTGGCACCTTGACGTTTCAGTCTCGCTGATGGCTGGCCAAGACCTTCCTCAAAAGCTCCTCTAGGGTCTTGATACACCTTTCGACCATGACATCCACCTGGAGATGTAGAGGCGTCGTGCGGGTCTTGTTCACCCCAAGCCTTTGTAGCGCCTCCTTCATTAATTTAGACTCAAAATTGGTGTCCTGGTCACTCTGCAACTCTAACGGCACCCCAAATCGGCAGAACAGCTGCTCCACGAGGCAGTCTTTGCCTCTTGTTTCGGGATGGCATACACCTCCGGTCACCTGGTAAAGTAGTCCACGACCACCAATAGGTACATGTTGCCTCGGTCGGACACTGGGAATGGTACAGATATGTCGACAGCAATCCTTTCGAATGGCGGTCAGGCGTTGTACTACTGCATGCGACACCGACTCCTAGTCTGGGGGCCGCGACTCGCCGCGCACACATGACATTGATGGCACCGTCTCTCAACGTCTGCTTGGAGCCTCAGCCAGTAGTAGCGCTGCCGCAATTTGCCAACCTTTCGTTCGCTCCCAGGTGTCCTGCTGAAGTACCGGCGTGCACTTCCTCCAAGACTTTTGGGATTTTACTCCGGGGAAGTACCAACTCTTTTCTCTGCGTTTTCCCATAGGGTGTTTCCCATACCCCGAACAGCACGCCTTCTCTGATGTTCAACGAGTCCCATTGGTCTCAGTAAGACTTGTATGTGGCAATCCCCGGTGCGATGTCCTCCAATTTCGGTCTTGTCCCTGAATCCACTTCCCTCAATAGTGGCCCCAAGTCTGCGTACGACAGCTGCCCCCTCCTCAGGCCTGCGCTATCCCAGCCGTCCTCAGGCACTGCCGTGACTACTCGAACTGCTGCAGCACGCTCCTTCTCTTCCACGCTTGTGCACTGGCTACACTCTTCTGGACAGGATCTTCGGGACATAGCGTCTGCTTTACCGTGGCTCTTCCCTCTACGAAGTTCCGAGGTGAAGTCGTACTCCCTAAGCCTCTGGACCTAACCTGCTGTCTAGCCCTCCAGGTTCTTTAAGCTCAATAGCCAGGTTAGGACGGAATGGCAGTCCTCGGGTGGAATAGCTGACCGTACAGGTACCTGTGGAAGTGCTCCAAAGTCTTTACTACCACCAGTAATTCTCCCCGGGCGACACAGTAGTTCTTCTCTGCCTTGGAGAGTGTCTTGCTATCACCCGCTCATGGCCGTCCTATATCTGCGATGGGTCGCCTCCAATGCAATGTTCGCTGGCGCCGGTGTCCACAATGAAGTGCCAGCTGGTTGTGGAAATCCCAAAATTGGAGCACTGCACAGGGTCTTCTTTAGGCGCTGGAAAGGGTCTCCGACGTCCTCCGTCCACACATAAGGCCTGTGTTCCTCTGTCAGGCGGGTGAGGGATTTAGGGATGTTGGAGAGTCCCTTTATGAAGCCCCAGGAAACTGCGCAACTCTTTCCTATCCTTTGGGTGAGGCCAATCTCTCACAGCCTGTGTTTTCTCCGGGTCTGTGTCCACTCCGGTTGCTGAGACTATGTGGCCCAAGTAGCTCACTTCCTTGCGGAAGAGCTGGTACTTCTTCACGTTAAGCTTCAAGTTGGTCGCCTGCAATCTCTGTAGCACTTCACTAAGAATCTCGAGATGATTTTCAAGAGTCTTATCGACGATGCTGTCGTCCAGGTATAGCAGGCAGGCGTCGTAAGTCAGTCCTCTCATTACTGACTCCATGAGGCTCTGGAAGGTAGCTGGTGCATTGCAGAGGCCAAAGGGCATACCTGTGAGCTGCCAAAGCCCTTGACCTGTCGGGAATCAGGTCTTCTCCGTGTCTCTCGGGTCTAGAGCTACCTGCCTGGAGCCCGACTTCAGGTCTAGTGTCGAGAACCACACTGAACCAGTTAGTGTGTCCAGCGTGTCGTCAATCCGGGATAAGCGGAAACAGTCTTTCCGGGTGACAGCGTTCAGCCTCCTGTAGCTCGCCTTTCTTATTCGTCACCAAGACTACAGTGGAACATCAAGGGCTGTCATATTCTTCAACCGCTCCCCTGGATCTCATGTCCTCCAGCATGTCTCGTACCGTCCCTTGCTTTGCCAGCGAGACGCGTCTAGGTGGTTGCCGAATAGGCCGGGCGTCTCCGGTGTCAATGCGGTTAAGCACTTTGTCCGTGCGGCCGTAGTCACTGTCGCCTTGGCTGAAGACGCGCTGATATCGTCACAGCAGTTGTCGAGCCTTCTCCAGCTGCTCTGCGGTCAGGTGGTCGGCCGCCCTCTCCAGTAGGCCTTCTAGCCGGGGCCCCAGGAGTTGCGTCGGCATCTTCCTCCTGTATCTTTTCAATTGCTGTTACGCTTAACACGGGCTCCCACGTTCCAAACTCCGTCCCGACCTGGACGTCGTGATCGGTGTCCGTTGGATTTAGCAGTCTCACTGGGACCTCCTCTCGGCACAGCAGCAATGCCCAGGCTAAACATAATCCGTGTACAGGAGTCTTCTGGTCCAGCTTCATGTTCCTGGTTCTCTGGCCTTCCAGCCGCGCCGTCCCCACCACCTCGCTCCTCGCGGGGACAACCACGTCTTCGTTCAAATGACCTCACAGATTCCAAGGCGCTCTTCGTGTTGATGGAGTATAACCTCTTCTCCGTTGAGCCGCAGGAGCTTCCTGCTGACTTCGACCGTCGCCTCGTGGCTTCTGAGGGCATCCAGTCCCAGAATCACCGCCTTAGCCACCTTTGCGACGAACACCCACAGACGTACGACTCTCCGTCCCAAGGTCAACTTCAATAGGGCGTCCTTCTGCATAGGCAAGTGTCGCCCTAAGCCGTCACAAGCTGGTATGATCGGCTCGGCTTCATCGTCGGCAAACCCTTCGCCACGTCAGGTCACGGCCGCCCCGGTGTCCACCAGCACGCGGCAAGGTTTTGCTCTTACCCAGCCGTCCGCAATGAGGCTGTCATCCATACGCCGTCTGAAGGTGTGCAATGTAACTCGAGGGGATGGTGGTAATAGCACCGACGGGCCCCTCTCCACGACGGCCCTTACTCGTTCTTCCGGCTACTCTTCCTGTTGTGGGGAGTCTCTCTCCAGGTGTCCCGGCTGTCCACACCCCCAACACAGGTCACTAGTTCTTCGCCGGCGCCCCACTGCTGGTCTTCTGTCTCCGGTGTAGCGGACACTCCCCGTTCTCGACGTCGAGATAGCTGTTAAATTGGCTACCTCCATCCTTAATGCTGCCGCCAAGAACTAATTGACCCGTCCACTGCAGGCCTTATATAGGGAAGATCACCTTTTCAGGAAGTCTCGCGTTTCAGTGAAACTTCCCGACTGTTCCAGAGGTTCGGGGGAGGGGAAAGAGATGGATAATGATGTTTTTCCAACCATCCCCTCATTAACGCTGCAAGATAAATAGGTAGGCGGGGTCTTAAAGGTTGCTGTCCCATATCCAGCTTCCAGTTGATCCTGCCTTCCGTTAATTGGGTGGCAATATTAACGTTTATACCTCGGCCATTCTATCTGCGGCTCTGACATTTCTCGAGAGGGGGAAGCGGGCTGTTGCCAGTTCTTGAGCGGGAATTTCAAGCAGAGGAACAATGCGTATTTTAAATATTTCATGTATTTGCATATTTCACGAACCAGTAGCCATATTATTATAATAGCGATAATAATAGGACTTACGAACACTAAACATCGGAGTTCACGCACGAAAATTATACCAAAGAAAATTCACCAGCGCAAGCCTCTATTAGGCCACGTGGCTCAAACAAATTTAAGCTGGCAACACGGTGTTGGGTTCGGGAGCCACGCCTACCAGCGACAACGCTGATTGGCGCTAGCAGACAGTTTTAGCTTCCTGACCACGACACCGGATGTACAGACTCCCAGTATCACCAACAGAAGCAGTTGGTGTGCGTGAAAGGTGTGAACGAAATATTTGAATGGAGTGATGCTGTAAAGTATATCTTGCATGATAATGAAATTACAAGTTGTATTTCAATGTTTTGAAGCTAATAGATTCCTATACTCTCATTATAAAGATAATTCTGACGATATGTTTTCAATTACTCATTATTATATGTTGGTACTAGTAACCTTCCCCCTCCACCTCCTGCAGCCACTAAATGTCAGAGCCGAAGATACAGCGGCCGGACAGTTATAAATACCGGCAATAGAGCAACGCGTGTCTCTGCCCAGAGATGGCTCTACCTGTAAAATTGTATAGTTCGAAAGAAGTTTTCTAAATATTTGCAAAAATAAGTAACAGATTGCGATTATCTTGTTTAGATATGAACTATATTTAATTGATTTCTATAGCATGAAAACGAAGAGTAATTATACCATACAGTGAGATAAATATTAAAATCCTAATAATTTTTTATGGGAAAGGAAGCGTTCTAAAGTTAATATATATAGAGCTATCTGTTATGATTTCAATTATAATTGAGCTAAATGCAGCAGTTCGACGTATCAAAGACATGCAAACTGGGATAGGAATGAGAAAGTAACGCAGATTTTCAAGTTAAGAATATTACATCTTAACAAATATTATAAGTTTTTATACTTTAAAATAAAATTGTACTAACAACTCACCCATGTGTAGAAGTCCAACGATGAAGCTTTTAAAATGTTTTTTTATTGATTGAAACCCTACATTGTATACTAAATTCCAGAACATTTACAGAAAATTTGTAAGTTGCCAGAGAGCGACAGAAGTTTATTCGATGAGTAACTGTTTCTCTAAGGTAACCAATAGTGTGTGTTTTGCTTGTGGCAACTAGCGCCATGAACACAGTTTTGAGCATCATTTCACCCAATTCATTCACCGTCCGATATAACTTAACGTTGGGTCGGACGTAAATGCCAAAAAAAAAGAAAGAAAAGAAAAGAAACACTAACTGTCGTCTAGAAAATATTCCACAAGAAAATAAATACTTTACTGATACCTGCTTTTAAATATTAATGATAATAATCTTTTAAGGCAATCAAACTGTTTGATTTCAACAACAAATCAATGTATTGGTTTGGTTGAATTTGCTATCCTTATAACTTATTATTTCATTTCTCAACTTCATTTCTTATGATACGTGCATACATGATATAAGCCATTTGTAAAAATTAATAAAAATAATATAGGGAGTAGGGAGATCACCAAAGCATTATTTGACATTTTAATTAGTGGATGTGTTTTACGTAAAGGTTTATACATTAGTAGACCTGACAATTACAGCCCCATCATACTTACCAAACTTACCAAACAAACTCCCCGGCTCCAGTAGCCGCTAAAGCACCCTTAAAGAAAAAAAAAAGCTAAGAGTAATCGCTGTTCCTGAATGATACTCTTAAGACTATACTTGTAGTCAATACACAACTTAAAATATTTGTTATTTTCGATATAATTTATTTTCTGAACCCTATAAAGGTACATTTTTCACAGAAAGAGAATAAAAAGAAAATTGCAGGGACATAACACTCGTCATTTATCGACAGTTTTGACACCAATTTTCTCCTGGTAGTTAATACATTTTATTCGTAATACATTACATGCATTCATCTGCTTTAATTATTCCAAATTAAAAGCAAAAAAGTTTTATTAATTGTGACCTCTATGTTTACTGTGATCTCCTGGTAAGAGCGACTGGACGGAAACCAGGAGATCTGTGGTTGAAATCCCGGCCATGGCATGAATTTTTCATGTTGACTCTATCGATCAAAAACCTTAGCCTATATACGGCTAGTGTGAAGAAATGATTAATTTCCATCAATTAACTAAATTAATAAGAGTTAAATGATGAAGCCTGGGACTCAAGTACTTATGATAGTAAGTCTACCGGGGAAATATATGAATCAAATGGAGAATTTAATGTCAGGACGGCACGCTGGCCATGGTAGCTCATTATTAAGGTAAGAGCGACTGGACGGAAATCAAGAGATCCGTGGTTCAAATCCCGGACGTGGCATTGAATTATTTATGTTGACCATCTATCTAGATTACATTTATGTTTCATATCAGTTAATAGAGCGAATGAAAGGAAGACCAGGGTAAAGAATCCTTTTCAAGTTATCAAAATGACAACTAACATGTTCATCCCTGCAAAGCCTCTTCTCGGTAAAGTACAGAAAAAAACCGTTTCAGAAGGTGGGAAGAAGTACTGTTGAGCAAGGTGACATGCATGGAAGTATTCAAAGACCACCCCTTTAAGCTATATTTTAATACACTTACGGTGGTTTTAAGGATTATAACATTTTGGGAATTAGAAGGAAAATATCTGACAAACCATCGCTTTCATGATATTTCCTCAAAGATACAATGGTCCAAGACCTATAAATCCTACGAAATTAACGAACTTAGAGGATTTGATGAATTATATCTCACCATTTTATCATGAGTATTATAACATTCTTAAATCTGAGGCTAAGATTGTCAGAATTTTACTGATATTTGTTTTTATCAGGTGGACTACAGCTTCTGTTCAAAATGGTATACTTATTGGAAAATGGAATAATCCAAATAGTATGATGTTAAAAATGCCAAAAGACGTATTTAATTACTAGTTTTACCAAAAAAGTATGTAACATGTATTTAAAATAAAGCTTGAGCAGATGCTGACAAAAGATTTTCACTTTTTTGTCCTTATTTTAATTTTATTAGTGTATTATCTATATTCATTATTTATTTATATACATTATATAATTATTAATATTTCAGTTTTATTATTTTTATTAACATGTATCAGTCATGTTTTGTGGTCTATTAAGGATAGAACTGATAAAATATACTGTATTCTTGAGACTCATGTACTCATAAATGAAATAAACTAATGTTAACAATTTCTTTCAGCCTCATTCACAAAACACTGTTTCTCCATTTTTAAAAAAATGTGGGTTAACCCGATTTTCCAGGCATGTATTCGTTTCTTTAATATATTGACATCAGAAATGCAAGTCGGTCTGTGTGACGCACTTGGTTAGGCGCTGGCCTACTGATACCGAGACCGTGGGTTCAAAACTGTCCCCGACCAATGGATTTTAAGTATGAATTGTATTACGGGATTATCTTAAAAATTTCTACTTTACTGTAAAAATATGTAATTATTGAGCTATTAATGTACGGTATTTGTAGCAAAAACATTTTAATAGTGTTTATCTGTATACTGAATACTAAGCGCCACCTTACAGGGTTGCTTCAAAGTTTACAATTATTGATTTTATTACCTCTTCCTGTCCTTCCCATTGCGAGAGTGTAGCATCTCACTGAAATGTAGAAATCTATTTCCAAATGTTTAATTCTCTTTGTTTAGATAAAGATAGACACGTAACGCATCGTCAATTTAAGGATCACAGTTCAAGTACTACTGCTTAAATTAAAAGGAATACAAGGGATGTTTCAAGTAGAATAAATATTTTTATTTATTTAGGTGCCGAGGATCTACTCCTATTAGCCCTGGACATTTCGGACCAAATACCCGGGCCTCCTTCTACCCGGAAGCGATGGAAAACTCCGGGGGTCTTTCGATGGGGCAATACCCCCCCCCCCATCGACAAGGACAAGATGGGTGGAAGTGGATACGCCATATACGCGCGTCGACCCCGCAGGGAAGACTACCGATATGACCTTGGTGGGGCAACCTAGTGATCTAGGACACCTTCTACTAGCTCTGCAGACTAGTACCCGGGACTTACGAGGCAACCCTCTAACCTCTCTGGGCGGCCGTAGCCTGGCTGGAGGTTCCCAATTCCCCGTGGGTGTCGGGAACCCACTGCATCTTGGAGTCCAACTCAAATTGAACAACTCCCTGTCAGGGAGGAGGTTCCTCTAGTAACGTCAGAGGTATCATGAGTGCTAAGGGTCCGCAGCGCCCGCACCTCGGCAGCTGAAGCGGATGGATCTGATTATCAGGCATACACTAGATGACCCGGGAAACTTCGTGCCGCCAATGAAAGTTGTCTGAACTTATCTATATAAATAAAACAAATTCGGGTTATTTATTTATTCCGCAAATGGTGGTGAAGTTTAAATACAACACAGTTACAGTTAATTTAATTTAAATATTTCTGATTAACAAAACTTTTTGTCTTTTTGTGGTGCGTAAATATATAAGATGATGCTTATCCCACGCCCGAACACGCGACGTATAATTATTGACCATTAGAGAAACAGAGAAACTCCAAGTTTATTCAGTAAACATCCAACGACTGACCTTGCAATTTATTTGTGATTATCGCAAACGTCGAAAGCATGGTAAATTATAGATTAGGATGTCAATTTCTTAAAATCATAAGGTAAATCTATTGGAATCACGGCAATTACAAAGGAATTCCATTAATTTTGTGTCAGTTCAATTCACATGCAAGATCTCACAAACACAAATTATAAGTCTTCGCCAATATTTGACAACAATTACCTGTGTTCAAATGTTTAATGTTATAGTGCGTTCAGAAATTAATTGTGTGTCTCATCTTCAAAAGGTATATCATGCGACATAAAAAACTTCAGTCTTTATAACAAACGATAAATATTATTTAATGAAAAATGGTAAGTGAAATATCTTGGAAGACTTTGGGAAGCTGTGGAATATCTTTCTACTTTGCAATGTCTCTGTTTTTCGAAAATACAAGAAGGTGTATGTGTTCCGTAAAATGTACTTCTATATTTCGTTAATAACCCGGTACATTATCACTTCTGTTTTTTCTCACCTTTTAAACATTTCTTGGAATTAAAAAAAAAAGAACTTCAAAACCAAAAATTGGACAAATCGGTTCAGCCGTTCTCAAGAATTTGCGAGACTAGCACACGTTACGTTACCTTATTAATTATTATCATCATCATCACCATCATCGCCGCCACCACCATCATCATCACCATAATCACCATCATCACCTTCACCATCACCATCATCATCACCACCATCATCACCATCATCATCACCTCACCACCATCACCATAATCACCATCATCACCATCACCATCATCACCATCACCATCATCACCATTACCATCACCACCATCACCATAATCACCATCATCATCACCATCGCCATCACCACCATCACCATCATCGCCATCATCACCATAATCACCATCATCAACATCACCATCACTACCATCACCATAATCACCATCATCATCACCACCACCATCACCATCATCACCATAATCACCATCGTCATCACCATCATCACCATCGCCATCACCATCACCATCATCACCATCACCACCATCACCATCATCATCATCACCATCATCATCACCATTACCATCACCACCCTCACCAACAGCATCACGATCACCACCACCACCACCACCACCACCACCACCACCACCATCATCATCATCATCATCATCATCATCATCACCATCATCAATATATTAGGTGTTGAAGTCATAAAAATGAGTTCTGCTTTTCTAAAATAATTCTTACGTTAACTTATTAATTTGTCTACTTCTTGGGAACAGAGATAAACCTTCATTAAAATTGAATTAAATGTGTAGCCTTTAATGCCTATTTTACTACATATGGCATCGCAGGTGTTGACACTGATAATATATGAGATGAAGATGGAGCACCAGTGGAATGAGATGGCGGGGGAAACAGGAGATCCCGGAGAAAACCCGCCCCAGCGCCGTGTTGTCCACCACAAATCTCATTTTGTGGTCGCCTGGAATCGAACTCGGGCCGCCTTGGTGAGAGCCAAGCGGTCTAACCACTGAGCCACGGCGCGGCCGGAACTAAAGAAAGAAACTAAAGAAAACGCTTATATCTAAAACGAAATATATTACTAAACAATCTTTTACCCGAAAGCTCCTTGAGTGCTATTTCCTATATTAGATCAACGAAAACGTGTAAGTATTTGCATTTTCACTGGATGTATTCAAAAATGGAAAATCATTTCACTAAAAGATTTGAATTTGGAGGATTATTATTTGAAAAAAAAAAAAAAAAACAATTCGGTACAATAAAGTTCTAAAGTTACAAAGACATGCAAAACCGAGATAGGAATGAGAAAGTCACGGAAGTTTTCTAGTGGCGAATATTACATCTTCACGAATATCCTAAGTTTTTATAATTTAAAATAAAATAAAATTGTATTAACAACTCACCCATGTGTAGAAGCCAAACGATGAGCTTACTGAAATGTTTTGTACTGATTTAACCACTACATTGTAAGTTAAGTCACAGAAAATTTCCAGAACATTTTAAAGTTTCCAAAGATATGAAAAGTTTGTTCGATGAGTAACTGTTTCTCTAAGGTAACCAAGCGTGTGTGTTTTGTTTGTCACAACTAGCGCCATGAACACAGTTTGGAACAAAACACTGTCTAGAAAACATTCCGCAAGAAAATTAATTCTTTACTGATATCTGCTTTTAACAACATTAATGATAATAATAATATTTTAAGGCAACCAAATGGTGAGATTTCCACAAAAAATCAATGTATTGGTGTGGTTGAATTTACCATCTTTATAACTTGTTATTTGATTTCACAACTTCATTTCTTATGATACGTGCATAATTTGACCATAACGTCATATTTTAAAAGGCTAAAATCGCTTTGCTGAGATTTGTCAAATTACTCTTTCGTGCATTAAAATTCAGCTGAATTTATTTAGATATTGCAGAGGGTTATGTTGCCTATTCTGCAGAATACTTACTTACTGTTGGCATTTATATTGGTTCCTCTGTAAAACTGATGAAGCGAGAAAAGTTTTGAAACTTGCATACAAAATCAGAGACAATATCACGTGATCGTATGTTTTCATAGTGAATTGCTTTTTCTGTTGAGAAATACAAGACGTAACCTTTAAATAGTGAATTTACTCGAGTTTATGTATACAGCAGTGCAGTAAGTTTGTGAGAGTTTAATGAGCAGTTTCAAGTTGTCTGGCAGGAATCAGAAACTACTGTTGGTGTATATATTATTGATTCTATTTAGTGGAAATATGAATCGAATAAAAGATGGTAGGTACAAGGACGTAGGACCTAGTAAAGTTTTAAATAGAATGATAAAATACAGTGGACAAAGAAGTAGGCCTCATAAAGGTAACTGTTGTGCTGTCATTGGGGACTCATCATCTTCACCTGAAGAGAAACAAACAGATGGATTGTCCAGCCACAAGAAGCTAGCATTGTTTAATGACATGGTATAAAACTATAATATGTGGAGGTATGATGTTACTGAAAGAAATTCTTATATTATAGTTCATAACAGCATATAGGACATTTTCAAAGGGGCAAAGTGTGGCATGGAGGCCCCCAATGTAAATAGCAAGTACACTAAGGGACATTTCAAAAGTGCAAGACGCCAGCTTCAGATGTCCAAATCTTCCAAGGAAGCAAAGAAGAAAGAAGCAGAGGGCCAAACTTATGGAGCAGTTCAGTTTTATCCATCAAATTTATTGGTAACATTACAAAATTCTGAATCTTAAATGCAGTTTTCTCAAGTAAATTATTTCCATGATTTTGTTTCACTAAAAATGCTCCATGCAATTCTCATCCAATCTTAATTAAATTTTGTCCAGTTATAAGGATGCTGTATACAAGGGCTACGCGAGTTTTTTGATTTGTATGGGATAATGTCGCTCTTACATACATTCTCATGTGCTTTTTATCTTTAAGAATGTTCAAAAATGATGTATATATACCAAAATATTCTTATGCCATGAAATCCTCAAATAATATAATATAATAATAATAATAATAATAATAATAATAATAATAATAATAATAATAATAATAATAATAATAATAATAATAATAATAATAATAATAATAATAATAATAATAATAATAATAATAATAATAATAATAATAATAATAATAATAATAATAATAATAATAATAATAATAATAATAATAATAATAATAATAATAATAATAATAATAATAATAATAATAATAATAATAATAATAATAATAATAATAATAATAATAATAATAATAATAATAATAATAATAATAATAATAATAATAATAATAATAATAATAATAATAATAATAATAATAATAATAATAATAATAATAATAATAATAATAATAATAATAATAATAATAATAATAATAATAATAATAATAATAATAATAATAATAATAATAATAATAATAATAATAATAATAATAATAATAATAATAATAATAATAATAATAATAATAATAATAATAATAATAATAATAATAATAATAATAATAATAATAATAATAATAATAATAATAATAATAATAATAATAATAATAATAATAATAATAATAATAATAATAATAATAATAATAATAACAATAATAATAACAATAATAATAACAATAATAATAATAATAATAATAATAATAATAATAATAATAATAATAATAATAATAATAATAATAATAATAATAATAATAATAATAATAATAATAATAATAATAATAATAATAATAATAATAATAATAATAATAATAATAATAATAATAATAATAATAATAATAATAATAATAATAATAATAATAATAATAATAATAATAATAATAATAATAATAATAATAATAATAATAATAATAATAATAATAATAATAATAATAATAATAATAATAATAATAATAATAATAATAATAATAATAATAATAATAATAATAATAATAATAATAATAATAATAATAATAATAATAATAATAATAATAATAATAATAATAATAATAATAATAATAATAATAATAATAATAATAATAATAATAATAATAATAATAATAATAATAATAATAATAATAATAATAATAATAATAATAATAATAATAATAATAATAATAATAATAATAATAATAATAATAATATGTTTTACACCTAAAATAAAAATATGAGCAACAAGATTGCAGAAATTCATCGCGTGGAGTACCTTGATCTTAATTTATTTAATTAATAATTAATTTCTTAATAACTTTTAAAGCTTTATTCACTAAATTTGATTTTCAGTATGTACAGTAGCCATTAAATACTGTAAGATTTTCAAGATGATTCCTTAAAGTATGTGGCTTTTAGAAATACATCATTTGGTTGTCACCCGAGTTTGAATTTCGGACATGATGAGTTAACGGAAAAGGTGGTTCCGTATTTTTAATTATCCTGAAATGTAAAACTTGGGTAACTTATAAACTCTATGAACCCTAGGGTAGTTTAAGCATCGTTTCACCTATTTTATTCATCGCCTATATGATTTAACGCTGGAAGACGTATACTAAAAAAAGGAATTAAAGAAAATGCTTATATATAAAACCAAATATATTATTAAACAATCTCTCCGAAAGGTCCTGACTTCTAATATATGTTAGTACCACCAAAACGTATATTTGGATCTGCTCAAAAATGGAAAATAGTTAACTAATAAGATTTGCATTTGGAGAATTATTATTTGAAAAAGAACAATTCTATAAGATAAAGTTCTAAAGTTACAAAGACATGCAAACCGGGATAAGGTACTTACGGCTTTTCGTAAAAATGTAAAACATGTTGAATTTGCACGTTAAGATTCGCCTTTAGGCAGTCCGGCCCGTGGCGACACACTTCGAGCTCTCCCTTGTGCTCAACGCTTCACAATTAAGGATTGGTGGCGTGAGGAAGTTAAGGAAAGGGAGATTGTAAGCGGTTCGAGGTGACTTGTAGCTCCCGCATGAGAACTCTCGTCTGTACTTCAGGAGTGGGTGCGTCCTGACTGGTTGTGGGTTAATGATGACACCTCGTATCTGGTAGACAGAGGTTCATTCTTATCCTTAGACTCCTTGCAAACAAAAGGTCGTCGTCGGTTTGGTTGCTGTGTTGACGGTCACTGTCAATATTGTGATGTGAAACACGGAGGCAGTAGCACTGCGTAGTCAAACTGGATATATTTATCGTCTTCCCCATATATTACTCTTTATGCTAACTCTCACTGGAGAAATTGTTAAATATTGCACTTCGTCTCTGTGCATGGCGCGGGAGTATACTTCTTGGGGGGCGCCTAATACGCGTCCGTCTCACGTAGAACTCAGGACCGAAGTGTTCTTACTAGCAAATCCTACTTTCCGCCACAACTTTGAACTACCGCCACTATAGGTGCTTCTCGGGGTTTGCAAAATCACATGAACAAATATCAATTTTCTATCGACCCTTAACTATCCCCACTTCAGATCAATGTTCAGAATTTACAGTTTCGGACCTAACATCAGAGACGCTTTCTCTAACGGTCGCAAGCAAAAATTTATTCGAGGGCATGTGCTCTGCGCATCGGTCAAAATCTTATAGCCTGTTGTCAGAAGCACGCATGCGATTTTAACAATGGGTTGGTTTCTGACTGGAAGGCGCCAAATTTTCTTTGAGGGCAAAACAGACAATAGAGTAGGGTTGTTTGTTTACAGGGATTGCAAAGGGAGTTTACTGACCTTCGTAGAGTTTGCCTTCTCGCTGTGGCGGTCTCCGGAGTATATGCCAGCATTATGGCATATGTCTATTCTGGTGCACGTCATTTATTTATATTTATAAATCTATTTATATTATTCGTTTGTGTCAATGTCTTACTGATATCAGGTTATATGTCGTCTCAATGTTTCTAGGTGACAGGAGCTGCGTCAGCCTTTGTTTAAATTGTGTGTAACTTATGGTCACCACATGCGCTCATGGAAGCGGAACTTCCTCTAAAATTATTTATTTTTATAGATCTCTTAAAATATTATATATTTGTAACTACTTGGTACTCAAATGTGTACAATTGCTCTTTCTGATACTCGTGTACAGCTTAACATAAATCAGTGAAGGCCAATAGATACAAAAGAAATGCTTACACGGTATCAATTGTTCAAAGAAAGGCAAAAGCAATGCATACGCCATCCACCTTATTGGTTAATACAATTCACATCATTCATGTAGTTCTTCGTTGTATCAGAGTGGTCTGAGCCATAGTTATTGGGTAGGGCTATGAAAGGAGAGGGTCCACAACCATTCCAAGATATGAATCGAATATTGGGTTCTTGCTGCCCTAAACAAACTCTGCAAAACAGCAGATGACGGGTGCAGGTAATGGAGATACCGACTATCAGCCATTCCAATGCGATCATTTTCGAGCAGGGATATCAATAAGAGCAGAATTCTGCTAAGGTCATTTAGATTGCTATTCGGGTAGACACTATGAATTATGGTCGACATCATTGTCCATATTTCGCAGTAATATATCAATTAGCGATGTCGCAGTGGGTCTATGCTGTCGTCCACTAAACACATGAAGCTGGCGAAAAGTTGTACTGATGTTTCTTTGCCTCAATAGGAAAGATGTTCACCTCCTTATACACAATTGTCTTCCATTCTGAGATAGCTTGTGACAGGTGAAAAATTGTCCATATTCTGGCACACGACATATAAGGATATCTAGACATGATGTACATTTCACTCTAGTATGTGATGGTAAATTACCTTAGTGGAACAGCAAGTCTGGGTCCTGTAATACAGTTGGCGCAACATGAACAAAAATCGTTTTTGAACTCCTAAAAATCGGAGGTACTTTTTCATAAACCACTATAGCAAGATTCATCTGTTAAGATCTAAGATCGCAGAATACCTTGCATTTGTCGCCAAAGTTACTGAGGCCCAGTCCTCCTTTGGCAGGAGCCCCCAATATTGATCCCTCACAGCTCTATAGAACTTGTCCTGTCCTAAAACAATAGTTGATACCCAATCCAATCCGGTGTACAATGTCTTCAGTTAATGGTAATGTCAGTAAGATGTACAAGACTTGAGCTAGAATGGACAAATTTACATTTCAAACATTCAGCAAAAGTTTGAGTTCTCTCGTGAAGTTTCCCAGTATCTTGTGAGAAGGAGCTTCGAATTCAAGTCTAGCATCTGGACTACGCTGCAATGCAGGTGCATACATGGAATTTTGGCAATACCTATGCGTGACGGGTGCATCTTCCAATATTGCATCGAAAGCCAATTTTCAAGAGTAGCACCTTATATTCGTTAAGGTAATATATGTTGGTTAAAAGATCCCTTCCATAAGATTGAAACACCTGTTGAACACATCGCAGATATTTGGAGTTATGGAGCAACTCCCCATGTCATCCGCATACGCTAAGGTGATAAATAAGGTATCTCAGTGAGAATACAGGCTGAAGTTATTTTGAAGCGTGTGAATCGGCGATTCAATGTAACTTGTATATAAATGTATAATGTTTTGTATGTGAAATATATTGTATATTTTGTTTAGCATAAAATGTGTAACCATTGTTAAACATGAAATAACTTGGAAAGGAATTGTAAGAAAAACTTGTATTTCAAACGGCGACAGTCAGTCGAAGCGATAATTGTAAAATTGTTAAACAGAAAGGATGTTTGTAGAACAAGCAAATGATTACTGTGTGGACCAGCAAACAAACTGTTAGCATACGGGAAAAGAGCAAGTGCCCTCGTTTGCAAGGGAGAGTACAAGCTACAGTTTACCCCGTAGGGAAGGGGATCCGTCCCCTCCAGCTGCCGTGGTGCGGGCACTGCGGACCCTTAGCACTCGTGGTACCTCTGACATTACTAGAGGAACCTCGGGCCGAACATCTGAGCCCCTCCTCCGGGAGTTGTTTGGATTGGGTTGGTCTCGAGGGGGCAGTGTGTTTCCGATACCCGTGGGAATCGGGTACGTCTTCGGACGGGGTTGAGGGAAGCCATTAATTCTCCCGGGTAAAGCCTGCAAAGCTAGTAGAAGGTGTGCTAGATCGCCAGGTGGCCCCACCGAGGTCTAATCGGTAGCCTTCACCTTTGGTGTTGGCGCGCGTAGCTGACGTATCCACTTCCATCCCGTCTTGTGTCCTTGGACCAGATGGGGGGCTTGTTTGTAACCTAGGTCTTGTCCTATGGAAAGCCCCACGGAGGACGCCGTGCACCCTTTGGGACAGTTTGGATAACTCCCTGGTTGTAAGAGGCCCGGGTCTTGGTAATACGGGTCCAGGACTAATGGGAGTAGAAACTCTGGACTCAAACAAAACAAATAGGCTACAGTTTAGTGGACTTTAAAAGGAAATAATAATTAAAGGAGTCGCGTAGACATTTGTTCGCGATCGTTCGATCAGCGGATAAAAACCCCGAGGTTGGGAACCTCGACACAGCTTCTTCAGGAAACAGTATGCCATAGTACACGGCAGTTCATCGATGGTTTTCATAGTAGGTTAAGACGGCACGGTCTTACCGCACGTCGTTGTAACATCCGTCCACACTAAAACCATCTTCTTCAGCACCCAGTAGACTGACTGGAGCCGAAGGTTCATCATACTTAATGTACAGTTTACCTAACGCTCCACAATAAACTACCATTTACACCTGACTTCTGTTGGTTTGTTAACAAAGGCTTAACGCCCCTCCCATTTACCGTCGGCTTCCTCTCGGCCAAGTTCTGGTCTCACCCTGGGATACAACAAACTGCACATACCGACATTGGTAGTCCTTTTTTTAATTTACGTCCTCCAACGTTAGGTTATAATGGACGATGAACAAAATGGGTGAAATGATGCTCAAATAATTTCGCTGTCCATAGAGCTTCGAGTCACCTAACATTCGTCTACCAGGATAAGGGAAAACCCCGAAAAAACCTTATACAGGTAACTCACCCCGTAACGAGATTCAAACTCCTAACCTCTTGAACATTAGTAGTGTACAACCTTTTCGAATGCCACTTTTTATGACACTGGGCTTGTAAATTAACTGATAAACTGAACCCGTGAGTATGATTCAGCATAGGAAATATTTAAGTTGCTATAGAAGTCCCATTATCTCTAGCCTTCTATACAGGTAGGCACGATAAATACTGTCGATGAAAATTCAGTGATAGAATACTAAAAGACTCGAGGTGATTGGCATCATAGTACACAATCGTATCACCACGAGGGAGCAAAAACCTGTAAATATTATATATTATAAAATACATATCCATATTTCCGTGTCAGATATATTTCCATAAATTCTCTATACTTCGATACTACAGTCATTTGGAGCTCTATAAGCTCATGTAATGGATAAGCAATACTTGATTTCATCACTGGTATACCAAAATGTGAGAATGTCTTTATTAATTTTTCTATGAATTATTAAGCGTTTCCCCGTATACATGCAGCTATCCATGCTTGAAACACATAGTTGTTTCTCACGCTCACATTAAAGATAAATAATTTCAAATATTGCTTAAAATCAAGTAAAAATATGCACACTGGTAGCTAGTTTTTCAAATTTTTATAATCACCACTAGTTTCCAACCAGCCCTTACCACTGGCTCCTTAGCAGCATATGATTAAGTGATTGAACTTTGTAAGGGGAATGGATGGTTGAATTAAATGCAGGCTAAAGTTCACAGCAGTAATAGTTGTATAAAAGAAAGTAGACATTGAATATGGATGTCTGAATATTCGTATAAGCGAGAATTGTGTACAAGCGTTTAGACAACAACGATAATGATGGTGATGATGATGACAATGATGATAAAGGCGGACCGGCCCTAGCATTAAAAAGCTGAGTGTAGTCAAGAGCCTAATTATTACTATACTAATTATATTAATGGTAGTTAATTAGAAAACATACTGTTTACATCGCTCTTTGGTAGCGCTACGCTCCACCTATCCTTTGTCAGCATATAAGCAATTTTCCAATTAAGTGGCTATGATAATAGTAGAGGGAAAGGAGGAAGGTGAAGCTGGGAGAGTATATACCTGTACATGTCAGTAGCAAACTAAATCCCTTTGTTGCTATATGCACCAAATTTTCTGCTCCTAGGGTCATACGTTTGTGCATACATTGTACAATAAGAACTGTTCCTCTCCTTCATTAGGCTCCGCTCACTTCCAAATGTACATATTTGTCCTTTCTATATTACATTTTAAAAATAAATAATTCAGCATACTACTACTAGCCATATATACGAGTATGATATTTATGTACTTCATTTGGAACTGAAGATTTAGTTAAATAAATATAAACTTATTTAATCCAATGGTACAAAACAGAATTAATTTCTTCATCTCACTTTTCATCAGGATAATAGAAAGTATATACCAATTAAGACAAGGATATTTTGACAAGTTTCCAAATATCTCAAACGCTAATTCAAATGGTTTAAAGAAAACAGACAGTGCAACTCAGTTGAGCGTCGGAAGTGGTAAAAAGTATAATTCTATTTTATGTAATAATCCAATAAACGTCGAAATAGGCATTTTGCTTTTATATCGTTTATTTTTATCACAAACAAAAACTAGTAAGGAATGCAATTCATTTTATTTCTCTGTAATTATTGAAAATAGATAGACAGAGCCAACATAAAAACTTCGATGCCATGGCCGGGATTTGAACCACGGATCTCCTGATTTCCGTCCAGTCGCTCTAACACATTGAGCTACCATGGCCAACGTCCCGTCCTGACATTAAATTCTCCATTTGACTCATATATTTTCCCGGTAGACCACTACGGGCTCTCGCATCCGAGATACGCCATTTATGGCGACTTACTATCGTAGGTACTTCAGTCCCAGGCTCCATCATTTACCTCTCATTATTTTAGTTAATTTATGGAAATTAATCATTTCTTCACACTAGCCGTATGTACGTTAAGGTTTTTGTTAGATAGAGTCGACATGAAAAATTCAATGCCATGTCCGGGATTTGAACCACGGATCTCCTGGTTTCCGTCCAGTCGCTCTAACCCATCGAGCTACCATGGCCAATGTGCCGTCCTGACACCCTAGTGATAGGAAGAGCTATTTTTCATATGCTGAAAAATGTTCAAAAATGATTGGGATGAGGGGATATTTCTGATCATCATATTACATCCGTGGAAGAAGCTTGGTTTAATATTTAATGAACTTTTTGTTTTAGTTATGCTTTCAGCACGTTCTTGCGGAAATTCTTCTTCATTTTTTACTTAGGAAACTCGAAATGTAAATTTCCAATGAAGCTATCGTATAAAATCTTTTGGCTGAATCTAATGGTTTATCTACTTACTGTAGGTAAACTGTAGATAAATAATAATATCTATGCACTAACTTTAAACTATCATTAATATTAAACCCCTATTACTAATCCTATAGCTTTAGAGTGGTTAGAATAAAAGTGGCTCATTATTGATTTGTTTATTAAGCATGATCGTACATGCGGCAAATTAACAGGAAATTAGTTAGGATGGGTGATGCATTGTTAGTTTGTAAACAGGAAGCTTAGTCTCTCTCATCCTCCAGATCGTGGATTCATACTGTTGAAAGGCCAAAGCCAAACAACACCAAACATAACGTTACCTTATATGAACAATATGAAACTGTGTTCATTAAGTTCATGAAAGCTTAACCCGAATTTTTTTTAAAATATGTTTGAGAACCTTTGATTAACCTTAGTTTTGTTATAGTATACACTTTATAGGGCTGAAACCTTCAACGATTTATCTTTAAAAATGACGCATCCATCATTAAATTTTCAATTTAAGTTTTACATATATTTTGTTGTGTCTTTTTTATCATACTTGGACTTGCTTGCCGGACGGGAGAGAGGTCGGACGTGGTGATAATTGCTGGATCCTGAGAGAGTACTCTTGCTCACTGACACGTAATCCTTAACCATACTGCCATACCACACCAAACGACCACACCAAGAGGAATTTCCTACACCAAGGTACACAGAGTAAGCTCATACAACAAATGGAAGTATTAGGGAAGGGCTAAGAAGCTTTGTCAAAAAATCAGAATAAATAAAACTAAACAACATTGGAAAGTACTCGTCAATGGATTCCCTGCCAAATAGCTCATAAAACAAGAAATGAAATATAATCCTAAATTAGGATCTGCTGGCAGACCACGTAACTATGAAGGCAGTACGGCTCCTTGATTGCCTATACCTGCAATGAAGTGAAGAAGATGAGGTTGATATATTTTCGGTAATTATTTAAAACATCCTGTTTTAGAACAAAGTCATGTAGCCTGACTACACTTATCCAAACATTTAATTTTATTCACTTCTATATGAGAAAGGTTTCAGTTTAAATTGTAGTCTGTTTCTCGATTCTTACTGTCACCTTTTGGTTGTGGTTTAATTTGCAGAAACACATATAACATACTGAATTTCCTCTTGGAATTAATTTCTTGTTTATTTCTACAAAACATATTAATTAGATAGTGGAAGAATAGCACTAAACCCAAAAATTGTACTTTGAGGTTTCACCGAAAATACATGCTTTGAAGTACCAAAATATATAAAAATCATTTTTCAGTAGGTTAATTTGCGTATAGGTAGATAAATAGCTGGATGGGTGCTTATCTGTTTGTCTGTTATTCTATCTCTATATCATATATGTAATATATATGCCGGTATATTGTGGCACAATGACAACAGCACTAAGTTCTACTAAAGCCACTTTATTTGTTACCTCAATATTTAAGCGCTAACGTGCAATTATTTACACTTTTAAACGTACACAGAGCAAACATGTCAGTTTTTAAGTTTCTTTATCTCTCTGTTGCACACACTAGCTCACGGTGTTTGATGCTTCTTGACTCTCACGGGACGCAGACTTTAACTAATTACTGACTCTATGACATCTAACTCTCAATGGCCAACTCATATAACACAGGCTGGGCTTTTTGTACTACCTTTTATAACCCTTAGGTCATGGAAGAAAGGTTCTGGAAATCGCAGGAATGAAAATGGTCGAAGTCGATTCTTCTATATTAGCCAAAATCAAACGGACTAGAAACACCAGTAAAAATAGAAACATTTTTACAGCAAAGAGGCACGTATTTCCTGCTCGTGACGTCTGCCAGCGGCTGTCGTCGAACCTTGCATTATTGCTCTTGTCGGCAGCAGGTAACAAAAGATGGTGGAATGGGGTGACTCATACTTTTTCCTATACGTAGGCATTCCTAGCCTTCGTGACACTATGTAATTATGCCATGTGTATGTGCGTGTGTGTGTCTGGGAATAACCTAACCCAACAATGAATGTCTAATAGACAACAAAGATAGAAGTTATCTTCATTATCTTCCAAAGATGCGATACGAAAATTTTCAAGAGGAGTTCCGCATCCAAAACTTCTGTTTTCGTATTAAATATTTACTGGTGTTTTATTTTTTACAAAATGTCTATATCACTTTTATACATTATTGCATATTCATGAAACGTATATGCAAAAATAGAGTATAATTTTCTGTTCGTACACTCTGAAGTTCTTTTCATTCTAAATTTATGTTGTATAGTATTGTATAACTGATAAACTGCAAGCGATAAACCCGCCTCGGTAGCGTGGTGGTAGTGTCTGCCCCACGTTCAAGAGGACCCGAATTCGAATCTCGGTCAGGGTGAGTTACCTGCATAAGGTTTTTCCGGGGTTTTCCCTTATCCTTCACGACGAATGTCGGGTAACTGTAAGCTCCATGGACCCTGGATTCATTTGGGCATCATTTCACCCAATTCATTCACCTTCCGATATGACTTAACGTTGGAGGACGTAAATTAAAAATAAAACTGCAAACGATAAACAGAAACTTGGTACTTAGGAAGGCAGGTCCCTTCAAAGCTCCCAGTTTATTTTAATTAACGTTTTGAAGCTTAAGCTAATTTTAACATAATCGTGGTTTTTTATTTTTATTGTTGATAGCTTATCATTTTAACGTGCTTTCACCATTGAGTTACCTCTTGCGTTGTTGTGGACTGAGGGTTTTCCAATGCCAGTGTATAATGATTTGATTGTTTCCTCGAACTCCTGCATTCCCTATCCTGTCACAGCGATAAGAAAAACGTAACTATTCGCGAAATGTTTATTTTGACACCAAAAAGATACAAATATGTTTTTCAGAATAATTTATGAAGGATAAACAGATAAACAGATAAACCTTATCTCCTTTGTGAATGCATCACATTTGATATTTATTTTCCTTGCTGCTTACCTATAACAAGTATTGGAAATATTATGTTCCACCGAAATATTCGATTCCTTGGTTTCAATGGAAACAGAAATTTTGACGTCTCCGAATAAAAATTATTTCATAAAACGATGTGTCTCTCTGTGTCTGTGTGCGAACATCAAACTCAAAATTAACAGGTCGATTAAACACCAAACGTGGTACTTACATTCAGGTTCTTCCAAGGATATGACACGAAGAACCTACTTCATCGCAAATTTTTCTATACATGGTCAAGCTTTCTATATATTTTATTCTTTAAAAATTGATTCTTGACTAAAATACCATACGTTTAAGATACTAGTTTGATTAATAAAACATGTATTCTGAATTTTCTGAGAGTATACTATGAAATCCTCTACATCCTGAATTCACTTTATATAAATGGTAAACTGTTAGAGAGAAACATCTCAAAACTGAACTAGATTGTAGCTCACCAAATAATTTGCAAAAGAAAACATTTTTATGGTGTGAAACGTTTCCGAGGTATTGTTTTTTTTTAAATTTTCATATTTATTATACTTTAGTCAGCTGAAAATCGCCTTTCATTCATTTTTCCCCTTTTCTTTTTCTCGTGTTCCTACAAATAGAACTGGATTTACAACCTATCACGTAACCTCCAGCATTGAAGATATTTGACATTCCATGCTTATTGTATTCTTATTTTACCTGTAACGAAGTGAGTAACAGAATTTTTAACGTTTTTCTATATTAATAAGATAACAAGCATTTGTAATAAAGGCTTACGAAAGTGTGAATTCAGAAGGTAATATGAATGCAACATATTTTTTTCTAGCTTCTCTTTTTAATTCTTTGTCAATTTATATTGGTTCTGTACCATTTAAATGTTTCTAAAGTATTTTTCTGAGTAAGCGAGACTCTGTAAATTAATTAATAAAATATATCTGATGCTACAAAGGGCTGATGAGTCTAAGTTTTTTGAGCTGTGATATGAGTAATAAAGATTGCGGAACGCTGATATAAGCAGTCGATATTC
Organism: Mantis religiosa; assembly: GCA_030765055.1. Taxonomy (NCBI): domain Eukaryota; kingdom Metazoa; phylum Arthropoda; class Insecta; order Mantodea; family Mantidae; genus Mantis; species Mantis religiosa. The sequence goes on from JAUKNK010000204.1 coordinate 1,010,583, forward strand.
TGACCGCAATTGTGATGTGGGGTTAGCACGTCTGCCTTACATTCGACATGTCCCAAGTTCAAAACTCGGTCAGGATGACTCATCTGGATAAGGTTTTTATTCCTGATTTTTCCCCTATCCTTCTGTTGGTAGCTCTAATCTGTAGAAGCTCTGAGATCATTTGAGCATCATTTCTGACATTTTATTCGCCATCTGGCTTGACAAGTTAGAATGTGTTAAAAAATTCGATATTTTTAAGGACATTTATTCAGTGGGACACGTCCTTAGCAAAACATTCCTGCGTGTTGTTTAATTTTAAAAATATTTTACAGAGATGTTTGTCAATATGCAAATTTTAACCCAATCAAAAGTAAATTTGCGATGATCCCGAAACACATATTGACTGTGTCAAATATTTTGAAAAGCAATTCCTAATTTTAAACTTTAAGTTTTAAGTTTGTGTAACTTTTCTTTTCTCTTCTTTTAACATTTTACTAAGATAACCTTTTGGTATTGTTCTCCAAACAAAAGCTCATCAAATAAGATCGCAGCACATGTCTTTCGGATATTTTCAGAATATTAGAGGTATGAGCGAGAAATAAATACGAGGTCTGTTCAAAAAGTATTGCAAATTTTGAATTTTCCTGCGCCACGCATATTCGATTTTCAGCTGTTTTGTGGCATTATGTTGGTACTCATGCCCCTCACTTATGTTGACAAGATCGGTTATTTTGAATGTTCAGTTAATTATTGACAGCTATTTTGCTTGGGAGTGTTTTGGCTCGTCTTAGATTTTTGCCTATACAAAAATGGGACAAATAATCTGTATGAAATGTTGCGTGAAAAACAAAGTTAACTGCGCGGTGCATTCCGAATGTTGACTGTAGCATTTGGTGAAACTACCTTGGACCAAAATAAGTTTATTGATGGTAAAAAGGATTCTCAGGTGGTCGAGAAGATGTGACCGAGAAGAACGTCCCGGACGCCCGAGCTTGTCAACAAAAGAAGAAAACATTGAAGAAGTGAAGAAAATAGTTTGGGCCAATCGTCGAATCACCGTTAGAGAAGTTACCGAGGACCAAAATATATCGATTGGCTCGTGGCATTCGATTTTGGCCAATGATTTGGGTATTAGACGGGTCGACGCAAAATTCGTACCAAAGTTGCTCGATTTCGACCAAAAACACCATGGCATTAACGTTGCTAAGACGCTGTTGGACTTTGTCCGCGATAACTCATATTTGCTCTAGAGGTTCATAAATGGTGAAGAATCATGGGCTTATTGGTTATGACGTGGAAACTAAAGCTCAATCATCCAAATGGATGCTGCCACACGATCCATGACCGAAAGAAGCACGCCAAGGTTTTGCTTACAGTTTTCTTCGATAGCTGGGACGTGGTGCATCATGAGTTCCTGAGAAAGAAATGGTAGAAAGGCCAATAAGGTATATTACGTGCAAGTTATGTGCAATTTGCCCAAAGCAATCCGCTAGAAACGCTCGGATTTCTGGAAGAACAAAAATTGGCTTCTGCACTATGATAACGCTCCTGCTCACACATCGCTGCTTGTACGCGAATTTTTCGCCAAAAATGCACACTTATGAAGCCGCAGTCGCCGTACTCCTCGAGCTGGCACCCTGTGACTCTTTTCTTTCCTTCTTATTTCCCGAAAACTGAATAGGCACATGAAAGGACGAACCTACGCCACGATTGAGGATATAAAGACGACATCAAAGGAGGAGCTGAACAACATCACAAAAAACGATTTTAATGTGCTTTGAGGATAGCAAAAAACTTTGGCACAAGTTCATCTCTGGTGGGGATTAATTTGAAGTGGAAAAAATGGATATCCATGAATAAATAAATAAAAAAAATACTTTTTAAAAACACAAAATTCGCAGTATTTTTAAAGAGACCTCGTAGTTCTCTTACTCGCATGGAAGTATGTTCTTCCTTTTAACTACTGCGTATATACGATGTTGAAACACCTCTGGAAGGCTGAATGCAAATGAGCACCAAGATATGCAAGGGAAACTAGGTTTTAAATGAAGCTATACACGCGGATGCGTTTCTCTCTGCGTTATCAGCTTTCTACAGTTTATTCCCAGGAAACATATGTTTCCCCTTCTCCTTTCTCTATATGTCTAACAAGTCTACACGTAACATCGGTGGCTGAGTCCCATCGCCCCACGTAAGCAGTTCAGGACGGTCACCAAATGTAGCCTCTCTGGAGCTACAGTTAGTTGCTTGATAAGTCTCCGGCTGTATATACCAAGCGCTGATATCTTATGTAGCTGGGATATCTAAGGCTCTTACAGAAATAGAATGGATATAAGCAAAGCAGGAGGATAGAGTTCACAATGTAACCTAAGCTACTTTTGACGAAACCATGAATATTGTAAACTCCTACGGTGAATAAAACTTACTCACTCACTCACTCACTCACTCACTCACTCGCTCGCTCACGATGAGGATTACGAACATTGTTCAAGAACGAATGTATGAGCTTAACAAACCAAATAAGCAATCCGTGCTTTAATGCATAGAGAATTGAAGCCGCAAAATGTCCCCATACTTTAGATCACAGATCTGAGGGGAAACAAAGTGATTTTCAATATTATTCCTCACTTGAGAGTTGTCGTTCTACTGCAGGGAGTTCAGGCAGTATGACACCGTACTTATAAGACGTTAATTGTGTTACTAAGATTAGATATTTACCTAACCTTTCCCACATTTCTGCATACATCACGCTTGAAGTATTAACTATTTTTCCTCTTCCCCTACTGCAGCAGCATAGAATATGTGACATCAGCCATAGCACTTGTGTTCAGTGCAAATATGTACAGTAGTGTGACCTAGTGTGACCGATACTGTCTTTCCTCAAATGCTTTATTCTATACTATTTATTAAGTATGTTCGTATTATTTTCTAATAATTTACATAAAAATGAGTCTCGAGAGGGTGGTGTGTGTGGTGTAAGGTGAGAGACATGCGCTAGTTATATCAAATGGAAGGTCCAGGCGTAGGCAATGGGTTCAGATTTTTGGTAAAGTATTTCGGATGTCATCAAAGGATTCATTTATCTTATCTCAAGGGTAATAGGTACCCCACTGTTGGTTTTCATTGCCCTTTATTTTCCTGCCGTTTTTCTTTATGCATTGAAGTCACACAGGCGCACGTGTGCACGGACATCACATTACGTAGAATCATTTACAACATCTGTCTCAGTACGCTCATTTAACACTTCATGTCGCGTATTTATCTCATCATGACCATTGCCTATCTGTCACCATTTGCGAATACGGCTGTCGAAAGGGAAATAATTATTTCTAATATGTGTTTCAAATGGGAAGAGTTCTCGCCTGTAACGATTCAGATGCGTTAGAGCCTTCACCGTTGCCACCTCGTTATCCCCACTCTTTGTATATTTCCCTCTCTCTCGCACACTTGCGAGTGTTCCTGACACTAGACAAAAGGGAACGCAAACTGAGCTTTCCAAAGTTTATTAATAATGCAGTTGCTGAAATCACAATTGCAACATGAATAATGTATATTACGCAGATGTTTTAAATATTTAGTAGAAAGTTAATTATTGTTCATAAATTACTTATTTTTCTAATCCAACGAAAATACCAGCGACGCATCCGTATAGCTGTGAATGTTACTTACGTTAAGAGATGATTCGTCATTGTCATTGTCTTCATCATCTGAGTACTGCAAATTTATGACGATAGGTTCCAAAATCTCGTTACGTGCTATTTCTTTCCAAAAATCTTCTTGTAGCTTATCTGATGTCTCACGCAGTTTTCCCAGTCTTGTTGAGTTCCGTGTCAATTTCTTTGGGAATAAGTCGTTCAACGTCAGTCAGTTTAAAAATATTATTTCTGTTTGCAACATAATTTGAGCCCACATTAACTCAATTGGATTTTTCTAGCAGTAGTAAGGAGGGAGAAGGTGGATCGCGTCTCATTGATCCAGGTGACACACTTTTTCATGGGAAAGTAACTGAATAATTCTGCTTGAACTCTCTAGAGTGAATACAGATTACGAACCATACACAAACAAAGATATAATGTGACCAGACACGTTCTGCCAGACTAGCAAGAAGTGTATCGTTTCCGCTCATAGAATTTAACAAACACATTGGCTTATTCAAAGTACATATTTCTTTTACCACGTCCTGTCAAATGTTTCCGTATCAGTTCTGAGTAATTTCAAATATACGGTCACGCATACATGCCAACCAATAACGATATTCATTACAGTGCCTACGTCGCAAGGCATTGTTGTAATATAATGCTATCTACTTCATTTATTTGTATTAGGAAAACTATTTGAGCTAAAAATATGGCGTTTTACAGTTATGTTAAATACATTACTCTCTCCTTCCTCATGGATCAGTTTTTGCAAAATCTGAATTTTTGTCTTAGCGCGAATAGTATTTATTAGAGATTTAATAGTTAGGCTCTCGTCACACACCACATAAGGGTAATGTAATACGACAACACCGCAGGACTCCGATTGGTTGCTCACGTAGTACCGCTCAAGGACGAACACCTTCCCATTTGAAACACATAATAGCTATTAATATTTAGAACTTCAGCGTCCTGTGCTTTAGGAAATCGAAAGCTTCCAAAAATTACTTTCTTCCCACTTAGGTTTTAAAAGATATCTGTTGTTGCCAAGTGTGACCTATAACTTATCATCTCCTACTGATCACGTCTTAATTTTTTGCTCACAACGCCAACTTCTGACGTAGAAGTTTGCGCTGAGCTTTTTCATTTACAATTTTACTTTACCAAACACGGTTTTTGCTCTTCCCCGTGAATTGAAATAAACTAGACACCGGAAGTATCCCTAACGTGATTCTAGTAACGGAAACTCTGCATTCACTGCCGCTGCATTTTTCTATTGCTGTTTCCCACTCGACATGGTTTCATGCTGCATAAATATACCAAATTTATACTCTAAGTATTTTCGTCGATATGCTCCTATTATTCACGTGGTTAGACTACATCGAAGTTTATCTGGCGGAGAATAAATATAAAGGAAATTAGGAAGTATATTTTACTGGTTGTTCTTTAGTTGAGGTCTAACAAAATATTTTTATAACTTCCGAATTCACTTGCGATATTGCATTCTATTAAAATATTGCGTCTTATTGGATATCAAAAAATACCTTAAATATTCTCTAAACCTTCATAAATCCATAAATTCATTTGAAATAAAGCGAATAAAAGCAAAGTCCAAATGTACTTCACATGTGCCGTTGTCGATAGCGGACAATTTTCTTGTTGTCAACATCGCTCTCACAATCGCCCTGCTATTTCTTGCCAACGATAAAAGTGTCATTACACTTAGAACTAATAAAAGAACTGGTAAGAGCTTTTACTGATCTAGGCTGTAACTGTACTATAACCCAGACTAAGTCAAAGTTTTAGCTAAACTACAGAGTAAATCTCTCGGATGTCCTGGATAAAACCTTAAAATAGATCCTATTTTGGGGGTCATGGTGCCACACGTTTTATGGCGTCCCTTGATGGACGATGCCGGAAAGATAGCCAGCATGACTCAGTTTTGTTAGTGTGTACATTTGTTAATGGGTCCACAAAACGCAAACTGGCTTGACAGTTACGTGGGCTGCAAATCCTCCAGGCATTCAGAGCTGGGAAGGAAGGCACAATAAGAGTGAATTTACCCTCCCTCTTGTCCCCACTACTTTCACTAAACAGGTAAACACAGCCAGCTAAAACGGTTGGTTCTGTTTATAGTCGCGTAGCAGTCTGTCAGAGCAATGGTGGTAAGGAAGAGTTTTTAAATCTCTTTTTAACATTGGATACATTACTATCTTTACTTTAAAGAAGCATTTTAATGCAGCTCCTGCTGAAGCCTATAAACCCTAAGCAACACTAAGCTTTGCAATAAGCAAATGGCTTAACCATGGTACCACTGGCATAGAAGTGAAAATACGAAATCCTACCCAGTTATTCAAGGAAACATAAACAAATTAACACTTTATGCTAACAGAACCTATGGCTGGTAGCAATTACTTTTCCTGTAAAAGTACGCCAATCTGCCACTGTTAGGGTTATGTCTGAGCATCAATATTTAAAATTCTCTTCAGATTTTTAAAATCATAACCATATGATTATGAATTTAAAGCTTAAGCACAGTATTCAAAAAGGGAAATAAACCGATACTCTGTGAAAATTTCACTTTTGCACTTTATTTTAAAGCTACATTTTCATAGTTCCTATATATAACATTTAACATGTATTCAAATTTGAGGTAAATTGTGTTATAACCGATACACACTTTTGCTGTCAATGTAGTTTTATAGAATGTACTTCACAAGGAAAGACTTCAGTATTTAGAGAATGTACTTCTTTTCCGATGTGGGGAGCTTTTTAATTGTAAAATAATTAAGCGTGCCAAAAGTCCATGGTAAAAGTATAAAATCAGAAAGAAGTGAAATAAAGAATGCTGCAGCGAGAGAGAGGGAGGAAGGAGGGAAGCCGGAAGAAAGCAAGCAAGAGAAGAGGGAGGTTCGGAGTGGAGCAGGATTGGATGGAAGGGCAGGAAGGTGAGAAGGGGCGAAATGAAGAAGGGATAAGGAGAGGCAAGGCCAGGCAAGTTAGGAAGGTTCAGAGGCCGACAAATTAGAAACTGAGTTGAATTAAGACATTCGTTGTGGTGAAACAGTTAAAGACTGATGAAGTGATTGCCTTTATTCTTCATAATAAGTTTTCTTTGTCCTAATTAACTTTAATTAACTAGAGTGATGGGGTTAGTCGTCATTAAATTTGCTATTAATGCCTTTGTTATATTTCATTTATCTTTAAATATTCGAAATTCTTTTTGTTTCAGAAAGAAATGCCCTTTACTAAAGTACTATATTTTTGTGTTTCCTGTTTCCTTAATTTTTCAATTTGAGTGTTAAAGTCAGCAGCTTTGGGACAAAAAAAAATGTTATTCAATAATCCCAAATAAGGCGAAAGGAACTGCATTTAACAGATGAGTGCGATTATAACAGCTCTCATCATTTCTGCTTAGGAAAGCGAACCAATGCTCCCTCTTTACTACAGTTATAACATTCTTTTTAAATATCCAATTTTACACATCAAATCATACAGTGTTGGAGAGGCGCATTTTGGGAGCAAAATTCCAGTCTGCAGCTCCTCAAGGTGTGACGGAGCCTTCGACTGACGCAATTTTGCTGTGGTTCCTGAGCTTACTCAAGATGCCATAAACCTGCGCTCGTCCACGTTATCAGAGTTTATCTAATAGCCCCAAGGCCATCTCGTGCCAATATGTTGTTGCACGATTACAGAAAATACTCTGCCGCATAATTCCCCATTTGCGAGTGAGTTTCTGTTTAATCCTGAGAATAAGACAAACCAGAGTTTGAAGACGACACTGCTTCTACCGACGGTCGCAGGCTAAGATATCATCTCTTGCTTCCAGAATGCTCTTAAGCGTGTGATGATTGGTTTAAATACTGGGAATGCCAATGAGGGTCATGAAGTTGTTCCTCACAGAACGTCCTGCAGATTTAAAAACGAGTGCTTACTTTCATGGCTGCCACTAGAGTTCTATGCACTGGCCAGTGCTTCCATCTCTGTCACGCATTCACAAAGAGTCCACGTGCATTTAAAACCCAACAGAAGTTCCTATCTGGCTCAGTACTGCAAAAAATAGGAGGTGGTATAACTTGAACGCACCTTGTAGATATAGAAAATGCACCGAAAGTTGCATACTGATGGGAGACAGACGGATGACGTCACCTTAACCGTAGCGTTGCTTACAATATGATAGTGGTAGCTCTAGATAAAAATCTTGAACATACCAAATGGTGTGCAATTGGAGGGGAACGGTCCACCTAAGAACAATAAAGTACAGCAGATTCTCATTACTATGAGCCTTTCCTTCTTGTTCTCTTTCTTTCTTGTTTTCTTTCTTTGTTTCTTTCTTTCCTTCTTTCTGTTTCTTTCTTTCTGTCTCTCTGTACCTTTATTTCTAACGGATGCATTTTTTATAGAATATCCAACTACGAGTTTACGTATGGTGCATACATTACATATTCTTTCAAGTGCCAATCTCTCTCCTAAAGAGTGTGGAGAGACGATGATGGAGTGACAGTTGGCTATCGACAGCCCAAAGTGTGTCTTGCGTGTACCTGCTCCTGTTACAGCATAACCACTTATTCAGAGAAGGTGGGGTTTGCAGGCCGACCGGTGTAATTAAGGCTGGGAAACGAAAAAAGCTACCAAGATTGCTCCTCAATGTCCATTGATCAGGGTCCATCTGCCCTTCTGCATTGCTGGTGGATACCTTTTAGCAGAAAATTGCTGCAGTTTCATTTAACGTTTGATTTTCAAGCATCTCTGGGTAGGATAGTATAGAGCACAGCTTTCGCTGTTCATGAGTTTGTTATACACTTCATGGAAGCCAGTGACGTCTGAAGCGGCTCCAAGTGATCGAACCCGGGTGTTCTGATGGAATTGCAAAAGTCAAAATGGTACAATGACCTATTTTATTGTTTAAACATTCCTGAACGTAAACAATGGGGTAGTATCTCGAGTGTCGCATTTTTATGGGTTTGTATTAACTTCCCTCCCGTTTGTACTGCTGGTCAGACAACCCATGTACAGTAAACTTGTGTATGTGTGTGTACGCAAGGTATACATTAATCCGCACACTTTCTTCCCAGGAACCTATTCTAATTGGGCCTTTGTTCTAATTGTTTTCAAATCATAGCAACAAAAGGTAAACAACTGAAAATCACGATATCGCATCACAGTTTAGCGTTACATACTTAAGTAGATTATGTTGAGAAATACAGACAAAAAATTAATGTTTTTTATAGTGGGGCCTGGGACTTATTAGCCGATCCTCGTATATACTAAAAATACTTAATTTTGCACTCAAATTACATTCTCTACTCTTGTATAAACCACTTTAAAAACGCTTATTCCTCCTTTTGAATTACATTTGCATAACGTATCCTACTGCTTTCTTGTAGGTACAAAGGAATATGAAAATATCGATTTAAGTTGTGTTCATATGTTTTAGAGATAGATACTCTGTGATGACTCTGAAATTCCGAGCTCTTTCAATGACCAAGATATAAAGAAAGGAATTTCCATTTGAGAGAAAGTGTCAGTACTGGAAAATTCTCACAAATAACAAGGATTATATCAACGAAAACATGTGTCGGACATAAATTGTATGTTTCAGCGAGATCCACTGATTTTGTAAAGTACGATTTTGTCTCCTACGGCAAATGTCAGCCAGAATGAAGACGACTGACTAAAATACAAGGTATTTTAATAAAAGTTGTTAGTCCTATTTTTGAGGAAATCAAAACTTTTAAAACATATTCCATGTAAAGGCAATTTTGCGCGGTAGATTTTCCTGCAAATCTTCGTGTCGCATTCTCGAAAGATGGGAAATACCAAGTTTGATATTTAACTCAGTTTTCGTTTTTCACTTATGCTGTTCATAGTCAGACATTCACACAAATAAAGACACGCACACAGAGAGAGACAGAGAGAGAGACAGAGAGATCAACTTTTTTCTAAGAATCCTTTTTTTCGGATTAGGGGACTTCAAAATATGTATTTCTACTGAAGTCTCGGTATTCAAATTATAGGTGGTATGCAATACTTTCCATATGTATTCGACATAATACATAACGTTAAAAGATATAACATAGTCAGAAAAGGAACGGAATTATATAGTGACACTGTTATAACTGTACAACTGAAAGCTGCCTAACATATGTTAGTAAAGCAGACTGGATATACACTACATGGTAAAGTGAGGAGACGTATCGGTAGGAATCTGAACTAACAGAGAGGTTTACGCAAACTTATCGCACATGCTCGGCGAGACAGTGTATGTACACTCTGTTCAAGTGCAATAATGTCCTCTGGACAGCAACGTGTCATAATTAGGCAGGCGCGAGAAATCAATATAGTATGACTGAATGTTGGGAGAAGCAGACAGAAGAGGGAATCACAATCCCTTTGTGTCAAGCGACAAATCGTGGCTGCAACGGCAATTCACATTTGCGTGTATAATAATTAATTAGCTAATCTTTCATATCAAACCCACAACCCCAAGTACTCTATTTCTATTTCGTCCTTACTGTACGCCAGTTTACTAGTATCTCGCTCTTATATAAACAATATAAAGATAGAATACAGCGCTGTGTCACTGAGTTCAATATGACTCGACGTTCTGTCATGTAGTATCCTATACCAGACATCTCTCTCGGAACGGCCAGTAGGTTTCATTGTGAGTGCTGATTATGATGTTATCGTTTAGATTCTGATAATCTGATAATTATGAATGTATTTCCTACACATCTGGCATACCTCAAAAACTCAAAGCATTATAAACAATTTAAGAGTAGTAAGCTGGAAAGGACCAATGCTTCACGTGAAACAACCACACGAAACAGTTACATGAATGTTCACGCCTTGTTTCGCGGTGCTCTCAGTTTGTTGTCATTAAAGTTGGCGCTGATATATTAGTGTTGCAAAAGCTATCTTTTCTGATATAGGATTGGATTGAATTGATTTGCATTCAGTGAGTTGTTATTTGTAGCCACCAAGCTCTGCGCGAACATTCAACATGTCAAAGAGGTATGCAACTTAATAGCATATAGGTATACTTGAAAACTGAAAAAGAAGATACATGATATATACAGGCAATATGAAAACCAATGAGAAAAACAAAACAGGAATAATTATATATGATAAAAAATCAAACACCTTCTTTATTCAACCTTCACTTCGCTTTTGTCAATACGCCTCAATGTTTTATATTGGGTTTGCAGTGGATACCATTTATTGTCATCTCTTTAATACTTATGTATTTAAATACCTTTTGAAGCAGTTACCAGAGCAGTGTTTCTTTAGAAAGGCTGAAGACCAATCAATTATCTAATTCAAGCATGATTCTTATATATAGAGTTTCACACGGTTTTCATGTCTTTCTTTGGCCATAGTTTTAACGAATTTTGTAACACAAGTAGTAATAGATTGGACTGGATTGTTCGTAGGGGACTCGGCACCTCGGCAAGACTGGTCTTTTGCATCTATGCCCCAAGTGGGACACCCTGTGAGGGAGGATGAGGTGAGACGAGACAGAAGTCGACCGACGCCAAGGAGCCACTATAGTACAAAGGGCGCAAAAAATGCAAACAAGATAAGCTATGGGTTACTGATGGCAGGTAAAACTTGATTATAGCGCTGCCTGGAAACGCCGATAGAAAATGCGGGAGACGGGGAATGGTAAACTATCTGCGACGATCTTACCCATACGTTAGTGAGGGTTCAACCTTATTTCCCTCCATGTTGGATTTAATGCTTAGAAGTTCCTTTACTTGGCGATAATGCTCTTAAAAATGCTAAAGGATTTTTCTTGGAAACTAATAAAATAAAACCACAATAAAATGTCCATCGGCACACGAAAACTTATTTATGCTTTTTTTGTGAACGGAAATATGTATTTCTTTAAAAGGTGACTGGAAAGGACAACGACACAAATACCGAAAAGAATTGCATAATAAACTTATGTACACAAAAATGGAACGGACTAGATATATGTAAAGCAAGAGGGAGGATTCGTAACCAACGGCTACCCGCCTCTTGACTAAAGGATGAAGTTTCTATAGTCAGGCAAACACAAGTGTAACAGACTGACCGAAGTGGGCGTTTTAAGTAAGTCGAATGTCCAGTAGTACCTGAAAATATTTTACTGGCACATTGGTTGCTCACCATAAAGGATATTCCCCCAGCAGCTTCGGTGAAGGAGGATCTCTATAAGGAGGTAAAGAGATCTTAACCTCTCTCTTGTTAGTGCTGAGGGAAAAGCGCCAGTGCGAGAACAAATGAGCTTCTCCTTCCACTTAGTACCAGCAGATGGCATTATTTGCGTCTAGTCGGCTGCATCTGTTCTACGGGTAGATGGCAGGATATGCTCATTTAACATCTATTTTTATTTTTACAGCGTTTATATTTTAAACCTGGAGTTGTGGGCCTTGATATTAACTGCCTGGGCAAAAAATATTATACTAAAGATATTCAATTAAATTTTAAGGTTAATGGGACTAGAATACGGTATATGTCCAGATTTCTGTGACTGTGAAGATAACTCGCCGAAAATACGATCATGTTAATTTCCTTTTTAAATTTAAGGGTAGTTTATATCATTGGTTGATGTTTGTGTTGAAAATATAACAAAACCACGAAATCTTAAGGATTTGCAGAACGGTTAAGAGAAAATTTATAAAATGACAACAAAGGAAACCCAACTGCAATTTTATATGGAATCAGCTGCTCCATTACTGCTCCATGAACCATAGGTCTTTACAGCAAACAAGAGAAACATGATCGAATAGTGGCCAAAGACATGAAATTTCTTTGATCAGTTGAACGTTTTAAACTAGAAGATAGATAAAGCTATAGGAGACAAAAGGATTCAAGTAGGCATAATCAGTAGAAACACGTAAACAGAGAGGGAGAAGAGAGAAGCCTACCCACTTCCATGTGAAGAGGCGTGTCTGCCTCGTACACAAGAGGTCTTGAGTTCGAACTTTCTTTTTGGTTGAGCTACCTGGATAAGGCTTTCTTCCGCACACTGACTTAACCTGAGAACTGCCTGACATTACCAATCCATTTGGAGGACCTTAGTTATTAAAGCATTCAAGAAATGTGTCATCATGACAGCCAAATGTTTCCTGACAGCGAAGCCCCCCAAAAAAGAATATACCCTCAGCTGCTTTTTACAGTATACACCTAAAGGAGGGAAGGGTATCATTTGATCTAGGAAACACTAGGAAGCTGAACTTGAAACCAGTGTTTATTACAACCTAATCCATGAACGTAGCTGATGATGTATAACATCGTATAACGTTTCAGAGATCTATACTGCTCTAACTAGGACTTGGTATAAGCAAGTACGTTTTCGATAAATCTAGATTACCATCATATCCGTTCAATTTAGGTTAGACATAATTTATAACTACACGAAATCTATAATCATGACTCTAAATGTTGAATCAGAAATGGCTGAATAAGAAAGTGGCAGAGAAATTTGTTGTGTGTGTTTATTGTTATTACATACCAAAACTCCACGAGTTTAAGCAGGAAGACGGTAACGAAAATCAAGTGCGACATATTTGTTTTTTTTAATATATAAGTGCCAGATTGTGGATTTATCTATACCGTACCTCAGGCTACTTCAGTTATAATGTAAAACTCTGCGAGGGAAGACGGGGAGATAGCGATAGTGAGGCAAAGTTCCTTCCCTTCCATATAAGGTAGTGGGTGTTATCGTTACCTTAACCGCCTCCTAAAAGAACAGTATTGTGGATAGCCTTATGATCACTGTTCTGCGCGAAGTAGTTTTCGAGTGACAAAAGTATGCAAATGCTTCGGTTCATAAAAAGCAAATAAATAGTCTGAAATTTTTTTCTGTAGCCGTCACACACCATGAAGGTGTATAATGTGCTCCTGAATTCTGAACCGAATTAAATACAACAGCATATACATAAGTACGAGGTAGGCCGGTAAGTCCCGCGCCTCACATAGAGATGGCGGCACTGGGCCGGTTTGACGGATTGCATCATATAGTTTAACTCTAGACTACCTTATGTCCATAGTTACAGGTCAGTAGCTTGTTCAATTTTTGGATGACGGCATTCATTTTAAACAAGGCAGGTGTAGAGGTTTCCCGCTAATGGAGGGTTTGGGAAAATGAGCAGTGACTAAATGTTCCAATTGAAAGGCTTAACACCTAAACAAGTCAAGAAGGATATGGAAAGTATATTGAAAGAATCTGCTCCTTCATGTACAACGAGTAAAAGTTTGGTTGCAGAGTTTAACATGGGACGTACGCTAGTGATGGGCCTCGCCCTGTGGAAGTCACAACTCCAGAAATCATTGAACAAATTCATCGTTTAGTACTGGAAGACCGCAGATTAAAGTTATTTGAGATACCAGAAGCTGTAAACATATCAAATGAACGTGCAGGTAACATTTCAAATAACTTTCTGGGCTTTTACGTGGTCTCTGCAAGATGAATGCTGCGTTTGTTGACACCCAATCAAAAGTTGCAAAAAAACTGTTTTTGATAAGAATTTGGAGCACCATCGTAAACATGCTACTGAATTTATTATCATGGATCCAGCTTGGATACATTGCTAGACTCTAGAAGGTAAATAAGGGTCAAAACAGTGGATTGCACCAGGTGAACCAACTCCAAAAGTGGCAAAGTCAGTTTTGTCAGCCAACAATCTTATAGCGAGTGTTATCTAGGATGTACAGGAAATTATTTTTACTGATTACTTGGAAAGGAATTAAAGTATCACTGGTGACTACTACGCAAGCTTACTGCAACGTTTAAGTGATGAGATGAAAAGCAAAAACCTCATTTGGCAAAGAAAAAAGTCTTCTTTCTTCACGACAATGCTCCGGCCCATCGTTCAGTCATTGAAATGGGAAAAATGTGCAAATTAAAGTTCGAGTTGCTTGAATATCCACCATAGTCGTCAGATCTAGCACCCAGTGACTTTCACCTGTTCCTGAACCTCAAAACCTTTCTTAGGGGAAGAAGATTTCACAGCAACGGGCAGGCCATTTAGGCGGTAAAGAGCTATTTTGAGAACCACGATAAGTCGAACTACAGAGATGGTTTAATTAAATTAGGAAATCATTAGGACAAATATATTAGCCTTTAATAAAGGGCTGCTAAGAAATTGCCTACGATTATTGACGCAAACGAAATACTTAGTAACTTTGTAACAAAATTTATTGTGACTTTGTGGGTTCGTGAAATTTAAAGCCCAGTTGGACAAACTCAAAATGTTATTTATTTCCTTCGAGTTAATCTTGGTACACTTTCAATTCACAGCAGAATTGCATACCACACACAATTACATAGCAGACACAATTACGATACACCAATTCGCAGGTCCACACTACTTGGCACCTTGCCGTACTCTGACTCAGAACTCTACAACCGACTCTAAAACTGACTGACTTGGCGCACCGTACTTCTACTTTTACGTCGCTAACCGGCTCTGGAAAATTCTCTACAGTGGTGAGGAAATATATACCAGAGATTTCACGTTCTTTCTACGGGGAAGGCAGGAGCAGGGGAAACCACTTTGGCTCTGGTTATTTCTCCATACGCCCTGCCTCTACTCGATACGTCATTAGCGCTAAGCATTAGCGTAGGCGTGGCCTAGACGCCTTATGTCCCCCTCTATTGGCCAGCTCTTCCTGCTAGCTGATTGTGAGTTTGACGATTGGGTGACAATATTAATTTATTGACGCATTATAACACCAAGAGTAGCATTGAATGTTACGTAGAAACTGAGATGAGTTGAATCAATCAATCTTGTAGGTAATACTAAAGACCTATCAATTGATGTCCATTTATTCCAGGCAAAGGAAACGTGGTCAAGAAAATGAGCTTGTTACACTTTGTGAGGAATCTTAAAATCTCACATTATTATGAAACTCCAACGTATCATTACGGTGAAATACGCTTGGTCAGTCCTGACATCTGAGACGAAAATTTAGGTTACTATTATCTATTATTATATTCTCTATTGATAGAATATTTTGTTTTTTTTACTTTTCGTCCTCCAACGTTAAGCCATATGGGATGATGAATGAAATGGATGAAATAATGTTCAAATGAGCCCAGGATAGCTCACCCTGACCACGATTCGAACTCGGGACTACTTGAACGCGAGGCAGAAATGCTACCAACTACACTACTGAGGCGGGCTGATCGAATATACTCTAGGTAAGAGTACTCATCTACTTGGAGACGCCACAGTCCTCAGAATTCAGATTGAGAAACGAGAGTTCCCGATTCTCGTTCACATTGAGATACTGTAATAAATGAGTTTGGATTTGGAATTCTCTTGTTGGCAAACTTACACAGGCATTCCGTTTCAATCATGTTGCTGTCAACTTTACTGCAAGGAGTAAGAGCGTTTAGACAAAACTGCCATAATTCCGAATGTGCTGTTTCAATTCGCCGAGGTACTGAACGCATCTGAAGCATTGGCAGAAGCAACTATTGTACAAGTTGAGGCAGATAGTTTTACTTTCAACTTTCCTGACCTTCCACTCTGCATCCCCTCAATGTTACACGGAGCCAGCAGCTGTGTGAGGTGTCTAGGGAGGTATTGTCTGATCACCAGAAGAAAGTGAAAAGTGGAATGTGTATGAAACATGCATGCTGGTATCATAGATTACAGTACACACTGTAGTAAGATATATACATAATACCTGCTACAGCTGTTACGTTCAAGTATTCCATCCTTCAGGACATTAAACTTAGTAAACAAGTCGTCTAGGTGAACAATCAATCCGATAAATTCCCCTCTCACACAATGACGCAGCCCCTGTGACCTAGGAATACTTAGGCGACATATAACCTGATATCAGAAAGACACTGACACAAACGAATAAATATAAATAAACGATAGATTTATAATTATAAATAAATGACGTATACCAGAATAGACATATGCCATAGTGCTAACATATACTCCGGAGACCGCCAAAGTGACAAAGCCACTCTACAAAGGTCAGTAAACTCCCTTTGCAATCCCTGTAAACAAACAACCCTACTCTATTGTCTGTTTTGCCCTTAAGTAAAATTTGGCGCCTTCCAGCCGGAAACCAACCCATTGTTAAAATCCCATGCGTGCTTCTGGCAACAGGCTATAAGATTTTGTCCGACGCACAGAGCAATGCCTTCGCATAAATTTTTGTATGCGGAACGTTAGAGAAAGCGTCTCTGATGTTAGGTCTGAAACTGGAAATTCTGAGCACTGATCTGAAGTGTGGATAGTTAAGAGGCAATAGAAAATTGGTATTTGTTCATGTGATTTTGCAAACTCCGAGAAATACCTAGATTGGGGGTAATTCAAAGCGATGGCGGAAACTAGGTTTTGCTAGTAACAACACTTCGGTCCTGAGTTCTACGTGAGACGGACGCGTATTCGGTGCCGCCTAAGGAGTATACTTCCGCACCATGCACAGAGACAAAATGCAATATTTAACAACCTCTCCAGCGAGAGTTAGCACAAAGATTAATATATAGGGAAGACGATAAATATATCCAGTTCGAGTACGCAGTGCTACTGCCTCTGCGCTTCACATCACAATATTGACAGTGACGCTAAACACAGCAACCACACCGACAACGACTTTACGGAGGCGAGTGCAGGAGCCTAGGAACTACAATAAACTTCTTTCTACCAAATTCGAGGTGTCATCATTCAGCCCACAACCAGTCAGGACGCACACACTCCTGAAGTACAGATGAAAGTTCTCATGCGGGAGCTACAAGTCACCCCGAACCGATTAAAATCTCCCTTTCCTTAACCTCCACACGCCACCGATCCTTAATTGTGAGGAGTTGAACACAATGGAGACCTCGAAGTGTTTCGCTACGGGACGAACTGCCCAACCTCAACTCTAGATCACCTTCTTCTAGTGGTCAGATAGCAGCTTTTGTTGTCAACATACAAGCTTGAGCTTCTAATCTAAACATACGCCAGTGCTGCGAATTTATCAGGCATGTGTTCGCAATTTTATTCCAATAAATACTCCGGAAAACACTTAGTATCACTTTGTAGTTGATCGACTTAGTTTAGCAATAAATGGAAGAGACATGCATTCCTCATCCTTTGAAGCTCCACTTCTCTAAGCTAACTGTAGAAGTAGAGGACAAATAAGTGGTTACAGATTGGCAATTATCAATTCCATCAATTTGTTTTATTTATGCAACCATGCTCTACATTTGAAAGTAGTAGAGGAGCCTCTCTTTCAGCGAAACGTCGAGAGGTTATCGTTAAAGTCTGCAATTTCATACTCCCGATACTTTGTTCAATCACATCCTCCGTTTCCTCATATTTTGTTGGTATGCGTATTCTAGGTAAAACATGTTAGACTCTGGTTCCCAGGTCGCGGGTTCAAACCAGGTGAAGAAGAATGGATATTTCTGGGTGTGAAAATGCTTAGCATGGCTTCCTTCGGAGGGAAAGTAAAGCCGGTGGTCATGTGTCGTAGATTTTGGGCTCATAAAAGAACTAAAAGTCTGATAGAGACCTCTGAGCAAGGTTGATATTCATTCTAGAAAGAGAGGCTGAGAACCCCAAAAGTTTAAGAGCGTAAACAAATTAAAACAGAAATCCCCTCATATTTGACAAAATATTTAATCTTATATCTGTATATAAGTAGGCTTCCTTTTTTCCAGATTTAAGCAATATTGGTTTATATTTGCAGTCTTAGAGGTATTTTTAAAGATGTTTGAAACAATTTGGCCGAGAAAGATATTTTAGAACTGTAGTATCCAACAAAATTCATGCTCGCCAACATATACATACTTCATAAGTATCACAGCTGTTTTAATATTTAAAGCAAACTATGAAAAATAGGTGCCAAAATGACAGTCGTATACCGCTAAAGAGAACTGAACATCAAGAATTTGATCATTTATTTCGTACAAATTTAACCATGATTGCGGTAACAGTGACAATGATCATGTAAAAAACTGAAGCTGCTGGTATGGTATAGATACGTAGATGACATTTTTGCCATAGTTCCTGAAAGATATATTGATGAGGCTTTAAATATTCTAAATTCACAGGATAAAGCTATCAAGTTCACAATAGAAATTGAAAACAATGGCTACATCCCCTTTCTAGATCTAAAAATAATGAACAATAACAATAAATTAAGTTTTGGCATCTATAGAAAGTCAACTCACACGGATAATTATATCAAAAATAAAAGTTTTAACCCTATGTCACGCAAATTTGCTGTTTTTAATAGTTTGATTTACAGATTGATAAACATACCTCTAAATGAAGAAGAATTTAATGCGGAATATAAACATATTGTAAACTGCTTTAATTAACGGCTTTAATAAAGATTTTATAATCAGAAGAATGGAAAAATTTAAATATCAAAAAGATGTTAATGATGTTTCCACTCTTAAAAAAGTAAAAAAGGATTATATTTTCAAAAAATTTACTTATCATCCATGGGCAAATAAAAAGTTCCAAAAAATTTTCAAAGAAGTGGGTATAATACTAGCACCTCATAATAATTACAGTATAAAGAATTTGCTACAGTTTTCTAAAAAAGACAAAATTTCAGACAACAAAAAATCTGGTATTTATCAAGTTAACTGTTTAGAATGCGATAAGATCTATATTGGCAGAACCAAGCGTAATTTAGAAACCAGAGCGAAAGAACATTTTAGAAAAATTAAATATAAACAGACCGAGAAATCGGCAGTGGCTGATAATTTTTGGTCATATAATCATGAAGTAAATCCAGAAGTTAAATTATTGAAACAATTGAAGGAACCGATAGATTTAATGGTTTGGGAGAAGATATTTATTTTGAAAAATAAGGATCGCGTAATGAATTTTGATATCCCTCCTATAGACATCATCAATAAGTTTGTGTTGTCCCCGGTAGATGGCAGTTAGATAAGGAGTTATCCTTCAAACTCCGGTAGTGGTCAAGGTCAGTCAGTCAGTTAGTGGGTGAGTGTCAAGCTGAGTGGCTGAGGATAAAGCAGATGGTTGCTTTGAAACCGGTCCCAGGATTTAAATAAGATAAGTGAAGTTGTGTTACTAGTGTTTAGTTATTATTAATAACAATGATCATATTTAGCACATCATGCTAAAAACTATCAATTAGTCTCCGAGACTAAAAGATTCACAATTCATAATTAACACATTGATGTGCATCCTTTATGTACAAAGAACAGCTTCAATTGAAATGGAACTGAACTTTGCACTCTAGGTTACATTTCTCGGGAAGGATCAACCTAATTTACCATCTTACCGACCTTCTCCAGTTTTTCTTCCAGATTTACCTCCCGACGTCTAACATGGCTGCTAAATATCCTCTTCAACTCATCCTCCCAGCAATTTCTCCGACTGTGGACATTCCTCTGAGCAAACAGTCCCAATCAATGTATGTGCATCTATTAAGTGTCCGTCTTGGTAGCGTAGATGGTGGCGTGTCGGCCTAACGTTCAAGAGGTCCCGAGTTCGAATGTCGGTCATGGTGAGTTACCTGGATAAGGGTTTTTCCGGGGTTTTCCCTTATCCTGAAAGACGACCGTTGGGAAACTCCATGGACCCCGGACTCATTGGAGCATCACTTCACCCATTTCATTCATCGTCTCATATGACTTAAGGTTGGAGGACGTAAATTACAATATATATACATTAAGGTGCTGTCCTGTAACGTGTCCTGCTCATCTGTAGGTTTTCTAAAGTCACAGTGTCCTTTAATCGTGTTCTCTTTTTTATTTCTTGGTTTACAGTGTTAAATTTAAGATTTTCATTTCCATTTTTCTTTGGCAGATATCTATTCCCTTGCCGCTGTTCTGTTTTGTTAAACTCCATGTTTATAACTCATATAAAGTGGTTAGACCACTCGACTCTCACCCAGGTGCCTACATCCCAGGCGACTGGAAAGTGAAGTTCGTGGTGAATAACACAGCACTAGAGTGAGTTTTCTCGGGCATCTCCATTTTCACCCACCATCATTCCACCAATTGCTCAATCTTCACCTTCCTTATCATTCATCTGGCCCACATACACTTCTCTCAACCTCACACCAGGGTTTGGGCCTATAACCCATTGTTGTTCTCTATCAAATCCAAAACTTCGAATCTTCAGACCCGACCGTAAGGGATAGAGGAAAAACAATCCCCTAACACCTTATATTAGGGATATGGACAGGCGCGCGCGCGCACACACACACACACACACACACACACACACACACACACACACACACACAAAATCAATCCTACTTATAAAATCATTTTATTTGGTTCAGGACATATTTCCAGTGATCACTCTTTAGAATTTTGGGGATTACAATAGTTTACCTGCTTACTATAAATAGCACAGAAAGTGAGAATTACATGTCCGCAACTTCAATGCTTTGGTCATAGTATACCAATGACTAAATAATGTTACAGATGCCCCGAATGTTTCTTGAAGTTCCAGTTTTTTTCATACTGAGAGGTGCACAATATTTCTAGCTAACATTTATTAATATAAATGTTTATCTACATATTGAGAACTACCTCCATAACACCTACTAAACAAATTACCTGTGATATGGGTCGAAAATTTAAAAGAATGGCTGAAAAGATTGCTGATGTCTACAATTAGAAAGGTACGGAATGTGAACAACTGAAAGCTCGCCACAAAACTGATGTCGCACTCACTTCAAAGGTATTCGTGGTTTGAGTCCCAACCAGGTGAATTCAAATGCAACATTGTCTTTGTGAATTCAAACGTACAACATTGCACTACATTGCCTTTGTGAGATAACAGTTTTAGAGACTTCAGTAGTATTTGGGGGGGGGGGTCATAGTATATAATGACATGGAACATCAAGCAATAAACAGTTATTGCATTACTTTTATTAGTTCGTATTAGGGTTTGGGGTATTATGAATACATTCTTTTAGGACGTTCTTGCTTTTGGAGGTGATCGCAGAGAATATCTACTTCCTTTGACCTAAGCATTCGTATTCATATTTGTGGCTGCCTCCCTTTGATCGCTTTATTCGCTGTAGGTAGCTTTTTTAAACTCCATGGAAGCTTATCACTCGTTTACTGTGCTTCCTCTTTGATACAACACACCTGGTGTTTTTGTGGAATTTTCTCATACAAGGATAAGGTCATGGAGCTCACTGGAGTTCCTGAAATAGGTTGAAGTTTCATCAGCATTTTCCTAAATGAAAATTTGCCTTTTCCTTGTACTCAATCCCTTTATATTCTAATATTCACCCAGTAATATCTTGTTGTTATATCATTCCAGAAATTATAAGAATGTGTTAAGAATCTGTCTAAAGGTTGATCAACGATATGGCAGTTATAGATGTTATATGACCATCTACATATTCTGATACAGAGGTACACAAGCAATTGCATTTGTACTTTCTGTAGCATTAACATGTAGTGAGTGGGTTATAGCCAAACGTTATGTCCAAAATGTATAGATAAAAGCGTAATCAAAATGCTTATTAGGTCCCTGTATCACAATAACACCCTCTTATAACACCACGAGCGTCAAACAGATAAATAAAGATTCGGATAAATGTCAAACCTGGTATGAAATATAGATATATTCCATAAGTGCGACTCGAGGATTATCGATAAAAACGTCCAGCCCACGCTATCCTTTACACGAGAACGCTTTCTAATTCAAGTAATTATTTCCGGCAGTTTTGCCGTGGTCTGATGGCGTAAGAACGTCCAAACGTTTCGACTACAACTGCCGTAGACATCCTCAGTGACGCGGTGGAAAATTCCTTGCAGAGAGGTTCGCTGCGTCTGAAGGGTTCAGCAGACCAGCAGTCCAGCAGAAGAGACGAGTCGTCCAGGTTTACCTGGACGGAGTGTATGCTGCCCAGCACCTAGCCGCTTATTGTGTCTTTATCTGGGCAGTATAGAACAGTCATTATTGTCTCAGGCGATTGTTTTTGGCAGTGGACGTATCTAGCCTTTGTGTGCACAGTCGCCCCGTGTAAGGGGGATGCGCCAATGCTGGCTGCGCTCTTCCGCCTGCCTGGAAGGCATCTGAGCACAGTCCGCTGAACAGGCTAGAGGGAAAGGAACCGTGTTAGTGTATTAAGTTTACCAAGCCCATTTCTGGGCTTAGGTGGTTGGAGTCAGGGGAATGTGGCCCTGTTCAGCACTAGGTACCCAAGGCATCTTTGGGTAACCGGTAGCTTGGTCGCCGGCAAGGAACCCTGTGGTCGTAACGGCCTAGGGTGTTCACCAGTTTGTTTGGATGGGAGAACAGCTTATCGCAGATGGTGCGGGATCTTTCCCGCACCACGTCCACGATATACGGGACCCCAGAGTATGTGTGTAGGATGTGGGACGGGAATCTACGCCCGGGATCGTAGATCATGCGCAATGCCCTGTTCTGGACGCACTGGAGTCTGCGAATAGTGGTGGGAAGGGTTCAGTGCCTGAGTCGCGCAATTTGTACTGGTTGATGGGGTGCGGAGCCTGGGTAGTCCGGCAATGGTATCCTCTGATTGGCCCGCGTCATTTTTGGTAGTTAAGTGGCGTTTCTTGTTCTCGATAACAGGGTGCCAGTTCCTAAATAGGCGGGCTAGGCAACCGACGGGATACTGAGGCTGCGGTAGAGGCAAATCACTTGGGTTACCTCGGCCAAATACCTGGATGTCCTGCGGGCTAAGCTTCACTCTCCGCGTCAGGGCCAAGGCCGGACTAGGTCATAATGCACTCAGGCAGTTATTCCCCATCTTCAAATCCAAGATGCCTACACACCTCAAACTGCGTCTGTATCGGGCGATTATTCCACCCATGATGTATGGGTGCGAGATCTGGGTATTGGTGTCTCCGAACACCGTCCGCAGACTGCAGATCCTGCAGAATCGGGCATTAAGGATTATCTATGATACTGGACGCAGATTCCTAACTCATATCCTACATGAATATTACCAAATCCCATACATAGTGAATATGATAAGAAAGAGATCTGGAACCCTCCACAACAAAATTTCTGCCCATCCTAACCAGCTGGTCAGCTCTCTGGATCGGTATGACAACAGAGCTCCTCGGAAGAGGAGTAGATACAAGCTCCCGAAGGACGCCATGGGCTATTAGCTTATGAGTATTCCTCTGCATCTCAGCAAAAACCTCAGAACCAGAAATGGGTCCAGAATCACTACCCTCACACAGTTTCCTACCCTGTGATCGTGCTGCCTGCACTGAGACCTCCTTCAAGCGGGGAGACCAGGTGAAGGCGGCCTTGGGAATACATACCGCAGGCGGCAGACCGAGCGGCTTTAACCCAAGAGATGAGGGAAGCTTATGCCTGACACAAACGCTTGAGACAAACTACATCTTCTATATCGCCCAGATAAAGTCTCACAAAGCGGCTAGGTGCTGAGTGACCCGATTCTTCCGCTGGTCTGCTGGTCTGCTGGCCAGTTGTATTGAGTTTTAAGGCTTCCTCCTTTCTGTTGAAATTATTAGGATGCTTATAAATTTCAATGGCCCACCGCTGAAGTCGTGTGTGGTAATTCTCTGTAGTAGAAAGGTGCTAGTGTCCTGGAATTGTATCATATGCTCGCCTTCTGCCTCAATAGCATGTTCGGCGACTGCGGACCTTTCTGTGTGGCCCAGACGGCAGTTGCTCTTTTGTTCTTTAATCCTGGTGTTGACACTGCGTTGTGTTGCTCCGAGGTATACTGAGCCGCAAGAACAGGGAATGCGATATACACCGGTTGAGGATAGAGTTTCCCGGGGATCTTTGGCTGAGCGTATTAAATTGTTCAATTTTCTTGTGGGCTTGAAGACGTTTTTAACATTGTGACGTTGTAATATCCGCTCTATCCGGTCAGTAATGATCTTGAAATGGGCAGAAAAACAGCGTCTTTACTCTTGGGTTACTCCGGTTTCTGGATGGCGGGCTAAGATCTAATGGATAATTCCCATTATTTTTTATTGTTTTAAGTGTTTCCTATCATTTTATCTAAGAAGCACGTGCTTTAGATACTTGATAAATAAAATGTTTAGCTTGAATGTTTTACGAGTAGCCTACGAAGATCTGTTCCTTCAGAATGACCATTTTATAATTTCATATAACGGTATACCATAAGATATAAAATCTAATCTTCAAATAAAATTTTTTAGCTATCATGTATTGCTGAGATATCTGAATTGATTGATATGAATTTGTTAAATCTTACCTATCTTTTTCAAATGCCGTCACCGATATTGTTTATCTCAATATTCTGGCAAGAAAATTAAATTTCAACACCAGCGTGATGAATGTTTGGTCACTGTAAGCTCTATGAACCCAGGAACATTTCAAACATTATTTCACCTGCTTCATTGATTTTCCAAAGTGACCTGCGTTGGAAGACGTTAAATTAAAAATTACCATTGTACAACTACCCGTTTTTTAACATTTGAACATAACTTCTGTTTTCTGGATATTCAATTTATCTACAAAAAATGAAACAATTTATCTCGATTAACATGGAGGAAATATAAAAATAAGCTTTCGACGGAATAATATTGTGACGTTAATATTTTGATACTCTTGAAAAAGACAAAATTGGTAAAAATTGTATACTTGGAAGACGGAATAATATCGGTACACGCGACATCCGGTCGCGCAGGTTTGCAAGTCATGCTGGGCTGTTAGGCGGAGGTCGAAAGCCTTGCTGACATAGCTGACGAAGCAGTGAGTCAGTTGCTACTTCGGCAGAGTTTCGGCATTTAAAACCCAGGGTTTTGGGCCAGGCGGGAGTAGTCTCGCACGTGCTACCGGAATCTGAGTCGCCCGGTTCTCTGAGGGCCACGTCTATAATCTTCAAGAAGGAACATAAAAAAGCAATGAGCAGGAACCTTAGGCCAGGTAAAAGCCACAGTTGTCCAGTTTTGGGTATATTGTAGAAAAAAACACTATTCAACCAGAACTACACGTCGAATTTTAACTTAAGACAACCCTGCCTGGTAACCCAGACCTTGGTATGAACATCTCTCTTCTGAGCTACCCCCAACCCTCTAGTAACGTTAAATGGGAAAGTGTAATTTACCTGCCAGTAGGCGCAACCGTGAACTTTATATCTGGTGGAGGTGCCGGGTATCGATCGCGGTACCTCTCGCATTCTCTTGGATAGAAAATTTCTGCTTTTTTAGGTCGCAGCGGACCATAAGGCCCAGCATGTGTTTTGATGATGATAAAATTTAATTATTTTGCATAATAGTTGGAAAAGTGCAGTATCTATTAGATTTTCTATACTCTGGGTGAAATAAGAGCCAACAATGTTGTAACTTTATATACTCATACTGGCAAATCTGTGAGATTTTTTCCCATGTAATAAACTGTATAAGGAGATAGAATCTTATTCTTAAGGCGAAAGAATGAATGAAAGAGAGTGGCGTTCAAAGCTTTGAGGAGTAACCATTCCCTTCTTTCTGCCTTACGATAATAAGCGTGCATCACAAAGGCAGTTTCTTCTGTAATGGATCTCAAACCACCACTTTGTATGATTATTCTTTGAAGAACTAACGCAAAGAAAATAAAGAACAACTAAAGTCTAAAACAAAAGTACTGGAATATAATGCTTGATTGCTTCCCCCAACTCATTTGACTTTATTACTCCAAACAAGCCCATCGAAAGTATGTTTAAATGGTTCTTTAGTAATGAAAGTGTAGGCTGCGGTTCAAAAATTGATATCAGCGTGACTGTAACTTAAGGATATGGGTGCTTTAATTGCCTTTAGTGTATACTTTATCAATTGTACATTTGGCCACTTTATTCTCCACTAGTTTTTGTTGTATGTGCATATAGTGGGTACATTAGGTTTAATGAGAGGTTTATCATGCTCATAGTCGTATATTGATATAAGGGAGGAACGTGGTTTATGACCGTTACATAGGATTCAACATATGCGTAAGTTACATACTATTTTACCGCCATTATGATAATTACGTATGTCAGTTTACAATTTACAAATCTTGGCTACATTTGTTTGTCGTTACCTTGTTGCTCCCTTGGCTTGTATGAAACCCTGGTCATTTGCTCTGCCAGGTAGCTCTTAACCTCCATACCTCCTTGTTTACATAATTAGTCCTTTCTACCCCCTCCATTTCCTTTCTTACATTTTTTAAATTTCTGTCCCATTTTTTTAATTTCTGCAAGAACTCACCAATAATTCTTACCTTCTTTTCCTCCCTGACCATTAATATTTTTATAGCTACTATCCTCTTCTCTACTTTCTCCCATTTCTTCCCAAATCTGTTTTCTCCATATTGCAACCTCCTCGAATTCTGTTTCATAATGTTCTATGCTTTCTTTTCCCCCACACACTTCACAAATTCCCTTTTCCCTTCCTCTTAATCCTCTTGGAAATATTATTCCTGTTCTCATCCATGCTAACCCTTCTCTCTCTTTCCTATTTCAGTAATCTACATATGCTTCTCGTCCCCAATTTCTTTATATTTGCTTGTAAAATTGTAATGATTTCATATTTTCTATACTTCCCCATATTTCCGGTCTTTCTATATCTTCTATTCTGCATTTTACTAATTTACCCACATCGCATGTATTCCTTTCCTCTAATCTCCATATATCTCCCATTCCTATTTTTCCCATAATTCCCTCTATCTCTGCCCACCATTTATTTGAGTTCTCTAATCGTTTTTGCTGTCTCATGCATAATTTTATAATTTCCGATTCTTTTTGGCCAAACACCTATACCAAAATGTTATTATTCTTAATGTCGTAATCTATAGTTTGGCTAGTTTATCTTGAAACGAGAATTACAGAGAGAGAGAGAGAGAGAGGGAGAGAGAGGGAGAGAGAGAGAAAGAGAGAGATCGCACTATTTATTGCCCACGCTGTTGTAGGTAATCCACGAGTGCCTAGTTCCACACCTCCATGCAACGTTCTGAGTGACCCCGCATGATTATATTCATTCCTTTTCATTCCTTTATTACATTCAAGCGTAACGCTTTAAAATCTATTCGTGGATGACATTAGTATAGGTGTATCGTCATTTACGGGTTTTTGGAGGTTCCCGACAAACTGTTAATATCTTCAGCTTCATTTCATCAGAGGCTGTATTATACTCGCAGTCTGCAAAGTCAAGGTTTTCAAATTTTATGATGAAATTGTTCAACATATCGTCAATTCATCCGTCTTTTTCCCAGTACATCTCTTCTATTCTTTTCACATATCCAGAGGCAGCCTTGCAATTTTCTGGAAGAACTTTTAGTGCTACATTAGGGAAGATCTCACTTACATCTCGTTCTTTAAATGTCGCATTATGTTTCGTCACATCTGCTTTTATTTGTACTCATATTAGCTCTAAAGCATTTACATCGCAGTGATACGGAGGTAATAAATATCTATTTAACTCAGCTATGGAGTATAATTCGTCACGTCTGAATGTATTCCTTGTCTTAATTATGCAGTACAACTACGATTTTGATGCCACATGTCCATAGTTACCCTATTTCATATCAAGGGAGGTTATATTGGTATATAAGGAAAGCTAGTATTCGTAGGACCTAATGTCGCTGAATGACCGGGACTATTATGCATTTCAAATGGGAAGGGTTCTAGATTCCAGCTAATCAGATGCCGTATCACACTGTAACTGATTTTAATGGTGGCGATCACAGGTTACCACAGCTCCACGTTGTGCACCAGTTTGGAACAAATATTATAGTGAGCAATGAGGTTTCTCTCAGGGTATGCGTGGATGTGTGTGAGAAGGAAATTTTACAACACTGGAATGCCCGTCTACAAATTATTTATTCACTGATTCTTCTTTTCAAACCTCGAAATGGAAGCTGCCGACCGAGGGTTACCAATCTGGGTTTATAGTGACTGAATGCTAATTATATTTCTCGATAAATTTTGATGACCCGACAAATTTTCAAGACAGAACAAGTTGACCGCTCTAATAGGCTTCACGTCTGACTCTTCTCTTTTATCGGCTGCACGCCGAAGACTTTATAATGGCTTTCTAGCCGCGACACGTCTCCATCGTCTAAACGCCGAAGAGTGCCCTGACCACATCTGCGTGTGTATATTCATATAACTTTCACTCTCCAAAACTCTTTTAAACAAACAAAGTCCTTTTGTGGCTGTTTTGGTCGCCATTTTAAACGATCCAAAGAATTCCCTATTCATATCCAAGTGACAATTCCTTTAAAAACCTTCTAAGGACACTGCTGCTTTCATTCATGGCTTTATTAGAAACCTTTCCCCACTGGACTGGCCTTGCCCATTATCGTAACAAAGAACCAACATCCCTTTGACATCTATCATGACTGCTTCTGCAAACCATAATTTCGGTATCAAATGCCCCCATAGATATTATTTTATTATCCCATAATAAATAATATATATGTCTTGCCCGAATATAACACAATATATTAGACCTTTGTCAGCAACTTCCAGTTCATTTTACAATTTCTTTTAACAACATTAATTTTTACATGACATTTCCTACAAAATTATTCACCTAGTTACAAAACAATAGTTCATTTAAAATTTACCAACATTCTGATCTGCAATTTTCAACTTTTAAATATTACTCGGAAAATATTTCAATCTACATCATCTCCTTTCTTCTGCAACTGATCTACTTAAATTAATTCATATTGTTGTTACACTTGAAACAATTCCTAAATATACACTCCCATGTTTAAATCAATGGTACGGTAATAAGATTATATTTGTATACAACATTTCGGAGTTCTTCTTGATACTATATAAATATTCTTTTCAAAAGCCTTTCATTGTTCTGATTTTTTAACTGGTTAATCTTTTTTTCTCATACATTTCCGAATACTTCTTTAGGATTCTGTATAAATATTATTTTCAAAAGTTTTTAAGTGTTCTAATTTTTTTTTTCATTTGTTTAGTTTTAGGTTTCACTGCACTGTCACGACACTGTTTATACTTAAACTATACATTTTACACTACACTACTTATACTTAGCCTATACATTTTACAAGTTTGTTTCTTCTCCTTTTACAATTTGTTATGGCAATTTTAAATACTTTAGCCTAAGTTCCCACCATTTACAAGAAAATTCATCATCCCACAACGTACTTCGAAAATACAAAAGAATTTTGCGGATTTCCATGTATAAAGGACTTATTTATTCTACATCCCCATAATTTTTCCATATCTAGCTTACATATTGGACATCGATCTCTTTTCCTATCTTTCTTACACATATTCTGATGGAACTGTGCCCCTTGCCCGAAATATTTTAATATTTCTGTTTCGTTTATCCCTGGATTTTGAATGCTTTTCCATGTTTTTTTCGTCGCCATGACCTCTATTGTTACCTCACTAATTTCACTTGTGGTTTTCTCCAAATTCCTCGTCAGTTTTCTAATTTCCCATTCTGATACTACCAATCTACTCCTAGTTTCTTCTAATTCGTTTCTAGCTATTTGTCTTTCTTTATCTACTTTCTGTACAGTTTCCTCCCTCAGTTTTCTGTTTTCGCTATCTGTCCTTTCATTAACTAGATTCAAAATTTCAGTTTCCCTTGTCACCGTGATCTCCAATGCTAACTCGTTCATTTCATTTGTGATTTTCTCCAAATTCCTCGTCTGTATTCTATTTTCCCTCTCTGATACTTCTAGTCTACTCCTAGTTTCTTCTAACTCTTTTCTAGCTAGTTCTCTTTCTTTATCTGAGTTCTGTCCTATTTGCTCCCTCAGTTTTCTGTTTTCACTATCTGACCTTTCACTAACTACATTCACAACTTCATTTTCAGCATTCTCCGTCTCCTCACTAACATCTTTTCCTACATTGTCTGTTACCTGATCAGCTTCTTTTCTTACGTTCTCTATTTCCTGACTAACTTTCCCGAAATTTTCTAACGACTGTTGTTGATTGTCTAACTTCTTTCCTAGTTCTATTTGTCCTGCCTCTAACTTAT
This sequence comes from Mantis religiosa, assembly GCA_030765055.1. NCBI lineage: Eukaryota > Metazoa > Arthropoda > Insecta > Mantodea > Mantidae > Mantis > Mantis religiosa. Next base: position 1,041,108 of record JAUKNK010000204.1, read on the forward strand.
GAAAACCACTTTCTATCTTTCCTTCTATCTTTTTTAAACTTTGATTATTATCCTTCATCTCTTTTATTAAACTTTGATTATTAGCCTTCATCTCTGTTATTAAATTTTGATTATTAGCCTTCATCTCTTTTATTAAACTTTGAGTATTATCCTCTATATTTTTGCTTAAACTTTGAGTATCATCAGCTATCTTTTTACTTAAACTTGCGAACATTTTTCTAACTTCCTCTAACATATTTATTTCCACTTTTAAGTTTTTTTGGTACAGTTCTACCACACTCGGCTACTTCGACTACTTCCTGCCTACTGTAATTACTATAAACATCCTGAACTTCCATTTTCTTTCTTTTTTTTTACAGATTTTTACTCAACACATTTGTTTTCCTCCTCAAATATATTCACAATAATCTATTAGATAATGTAACACTCTGTACCTTTAATAGTTTTACTGGCTCCTGATGATGTCACTGACGACGATGCCGGCCTCCTTTCTTCTTTACAGTCGTACTGTTGACGAATTTCTTTATGGGTCGACCGTCCTCGTGTCGAACCACCTTCACCTGTTGAACCTCGTCGTCGGGTTGACACTCGTTCTCGGTTGAACCTCCTCCTCAGGTTGAACCTCCTTCTCCTGTTGAACCTCGTCGTCGGGTTGAAACTCCTCGTATCGAGCTCCACTTGGTGTCGAACGTCCTTCTCCTATCGTGCCCCACGTTGGCACGCCAGTTTGTAACTAAATTATATGTGGCGAACAAATATCTAATGATTGGCGAACGAGGGTTACCACAATTGATCACTGTTCACGGAGACTGACGGCAGAATGTTTATTGTTCGATAAACTTTATTTGTTCCTCTCGTATATATGAACCGACAATTATGAAACACCGAACAAGTTGACCGCTCTAATAGGCTTTACGTCTCAGACTCCTCTCCGCGGCTTCACGCCGGATAATGTTTATAATGGTTTGCTAGCCGCGAACCGTCTCCCTCGGCCTTACGCCGGAGAGTGCTTGACCACATCTGCGTGTGTATATTTATATAACTTTCACTCTCCAAAACTCTTTTAAACAAACAAAGTCCTTTTGTGGCTGTTTTGGTCGCCATTGTAAACGATCCAAAGAATTCCCTATTCATATCCAAGTGACAATTCCTTTAGAAACCTTCTAAGGACACTGCTCCTTTCATTCATGGCTTTGTTAGAACACTTTCCCCACTGGACTGGCCTTGCCCGTTGTCGTAACAAAGAACCAACATTCCTTGGACATCTATCATGACTGCTTCTGCAAACCATAATTTCGGTGTCAACACTCAGCGTTGCCACCTTGTTACCCCACTCCTTTTATATATCCCTCTATCTCGCATACTCATACAACATGCACGTCTGCTTGATGCTAGATGTAAGGGAAAGCTGATTATATTTTACAAACTTTTACAATGATGCAGTTGCCAAAATCAAAATTGGAAAAAGCATTTTTGCAAGTTATGTATTATTTTAAATACTATAACCGTAATTATAGTTAATGAATTACCTGCTTTTCTATTCCAAATGCGGGACACACTTGTTTTACCTACACCACACGCTTCAGCAGTAAGCCATTGAGCATTTTTGAAATCGAGCTGATTTCTTTATTTCTCATTGCCCAATGTTTTGAAGAATGTGTACACCTTAAAAATAATAATTCGAGCCTGACTTTACAATAATTGTCCTTTTGACTCGTCACTACATTCAACGCAATAAGCCATTGCACTATTTAACTCTTACTCTACTGTTGTGTAAAGAACAACTAAATGATATTGATCTGAACTCTCCAGAGTAAGTAAGCACTTCTTATCCAGCATTCATTCATAAACATTAGTATACAGCATTACACAGGCTAACAGATAAAAAGTGTTTGCTCCTCAAATTTAACATCCTGACTTATTCACAGTAATTCTTTCATTCGTCATGCCAGTAATTTAAATTTCAGTTCTTAGAAATTAAAAGCATATATACATACATACATACACACCAACCACTTTGAACCCTCTAGAGTAAATAGAGATTACGAACCATTCATAAACAGAGATATAATGTGACCAGACACGTTCTGCCAGGGCAGCAGGAAATTTATTATTTCCTCTTGCTCGAATTGGCTTATTCAAAGTAATTCTTTTATCACGTCATATCAAACATTTACGTTTCTGTTCTGAGTAATTACAAATATACGTACACGCATACATGCCAAACAATAACGATATTCATACAGTGCTTACGTCGCGATTTATTGTTACAATACAGGTAAGAGTATTTTATTTATTTGTATTAGAAAAACTATGTGAGCTAAAAATAAGGAGTTTTCAAGGTTATGTTAGATATATTAATCTCTACCCTCCACATGGATCATGGATGGCGAAATCTGAATTTTTGTCTTAGCTCGAATAGTATTTCATACAGATTGATTAGGTTGGCGCTCCTCACAAACCACCTAGCGGGAATTAAATACGATAACACCGCAGGACTCCGATTGGTTGCTCACGTAGTACCGCTCAAGGACAAACACCTTCCCTTTTGAAACACAGAATAGCCAGTTGCCGATAGCACTAGCAATGTGTTACGAAATGTTTGATCCCTCCCTTGTTACAGGGGGAGGTCATGTGGGTCATGTTACAAGTTAAACCAGAAGAATATTAGCTTCTCTTTAACAATTGTTTGTCATATCAATATTGTGACTATTACCAATCTCAAAAATGCTACATGTAAATATGTTCAATGAGCAGATATATTTTCAAATTAAAGCCAAACCAATTGGAACCACAAGCCTCAGGACAGGAGACATTAGATAGCAGCCAAAGGCTACATCACCTTGTATTAGGAAGACACTAAGAAATTGTTATCATGGTGGATAACCTTGAGTCAAAGGTAGAAATATATACCAAATAGATGTAGTTCTTAGGTTCTCAGTATATCAAAATTAAGATACAGTAAAGCACATGCTACACTCAAAATGTGTTTAGATGAGAAGAATAAGATAAACTAAGAAGAAGAGGAGGCGGAGAAGAAGGAGAAGGAGAAGGAGAAGGAGAAGGAGAAGGCGAAGGCGAAGGCGAAGGCGAAGGCGAAGGCGAAGGCGAAGGCGACGGCGATGGAGAAGGAGAAGGAGAAGGAGAAGGAGAAGAAGGAGAAGGAGAAGGAGAAGGAGAAGGAGACGGAGACGGAGAAGGAGAAGGAGGAGAAGAAGGAGAGGAGGAAGAGGAAGAGCAAGAGCAAGAGCAAGAGCAAGAGCGAGAGCGAGAGCGAGAGCGAGAGCGCGAGCGAGAGCGAGAGCGAGAGGGAGAGGGAGAGCGAGAGCGAGAGCGAGAGCGAGAGCGAGAGCGAGAGCGAGAGGGAGAGGGAGAGGGAGAGGGAGAGGGAGAGGGAGAGGGAGAGGGAGAGGGAGAGGGAGAGGGAGAGGGAGAGGGAGAGGGAGAGGGAGAGGGAGAGGGAGAGGGAGAGGGAGAGGGAGAGGGAGAGGGAGAGGGAGAGATAGAGGGAGAGCGGGAGGCGGAGGCGGAGGCAGAGGGAGCAAGAGGAAGAGGAATAACGTAAAAAGGATCAGCGTGATGTGCCAATTAAAAGCTAACTAATCTGTGTTTCATGTAACCTTACCCCGCAGACATGCATCACTCCGCGTGCAACTACCTTTCCTCTCACCCTAATTGGCTAATGCTTTCACGCCATAGGCCATAGGTGGTGCCTCTCCGTCACATTTAAAACTGCGGTAAACGTCATTATAATTGCCAGGAAGATAGGCAAAATCATACAAATAAGAATATGGGGGCATGCAAAGATAATGAAATTTATAATGAAACTGAGCAAGTTGAAACAGAATGAATGAGCAATGAAACTGAAACAAGTTTCTTGTATCCCGGTTCAATGTGATTGTCCTTAAATAACGTCTTCACCACACAGCAATATCGCCCCTGGAGTGGTAAGTTTTCCTGTTGTCTCAATTTCATGTTGTGATGTTCCTACGCATCTAACACACCTGTAAATTCAGTGCACAGCTGTTCGACTTATCTCACTGACAAAGACGGATTATTCTCTGTGAGTGCATTAAACACATACACCACAATTCCTTTTTGGCCGCTTTGTAAAGGTTTTTCCTTGCGATGCTTCAGTGAAAAACTGGCGGTAGACTCTGCCATTATACATATAAGTACACGCACAATAAATGATTAATAAGATAATTTAGCTGTCGCACTCGGCACAACACACCATCAAATGGCGATATATGACTAATCCAGTTCAAAACAAGGTCAGTGATAAAAGTCATATAAACAAATAAGTCATCACTATCGCTATCGGGCCATGTGCTTGAGAGCAAAGGAACCTCCTCTTTACCTCGCTTAAGAATTAACATGCATTTCAGATAAATCAACTCTGTTGCGTAATATATTTAATTCAAACGGTTACGAAAATATAAATTTGACAATTTTCTTCCAACATATAAAGGCATGTTAAATAAAGAACTGATTTTTACCGCACAAAAATCTATACTACAATAACAGCCAATGAGAGGTGATAAGATCACGTGACTGTTTAGAGATACGGGGCAAGCTTATGTGAAATAAGGATTAAATGTTATGTTGTATGCTTAAAACAAAGAAAACACTAAAAGCGCGGTCCCTTTCCTCCTTCCCTACTTCCCTAGTTCTCTACTCCCTTACTTCTTTATTTCCATCAAAGAATAGTTTAAGATAAAATAATAGTTTTAGAAATTAATGATAAAAATGTATTTCCTTATGAAGTTTTAAAAGAAGTACTCTTTTGGATTCCTCCATTTCGCCTTCCTCTCTCCCTCACCCTCTCCCTCCGTTGGTTTGTTAATGTACAGAACATTCCTGCTGATTTTTCGCCACAAGTCTTCTTCATTATATATTTTAATAGGCCTTACTATGTTTCTCTTTCCTTTTGGTTTATAATATATACAGGAATGCGATATTTTTTCATGTGTCATTCACTGTCTATGGATTCGTTTGTCATTCTCCTTCTTTTCATTCAATTACGTATTCCCCAACTTTCTCCAGTTTCTTCCTTTCCCTTGTGGCCAAGTATTCTCTAATCTAACATTACTCTTAGATATTTAATTTTATTCATTCGAAGTTTGGTTTCATTACTTTTTCCTTCATAATCTAAATGTCGTTATCATATAATAATTTTATCATTGACTTCAATTTTTAGAATTTCATTGTTGTGTTTCTTCTTGTTGTAGTTGTTAATGAATAACAGACCCAACTGTAACAAATAATTGAAAATAACGATTAAAAACTATTTGAAAGCCATAAGGTAGTTAAGTATTTTACTACGTCCTAGGTATATCACGGTACACTATTTGTTCCAGACTATTAAACTCTACAAATGTTTACATAAAATATTGAACGTATGATAGGATTGTAAGGAAAAGAACAAAGAATAGATAACGGCAGGAAACGCTCGTACACTGTGGTCTGTACGGATATCTATTGCGAGTGCCACCCCTTGGAAGAAGATATGAAGTAAGGGAACCGGAGGATGCCACAGGTGGCAGACAGATACTCTCAGAAACGCGCGGGAGTCCCTAACAAATGCTAAGGGTTCTTCATCCTGGCACCAGTACCCACTACGCAGCCTCCAACACTCCATATCCACCCCCCCCATGTAAACAGTAACGAGATCAAATCGCTCAGTGCCGAGAACAGCATTTAGAATGTATAGAGGGAAACCATAGAAACTCAAAGTCAGAATGTGCGTTCGACGGAAATCCAACCTGCGACCTCCTAAATACGAGCCATACACGTTACCGTGGCGCCACCTCGATCGGTATAATAACATTAACTTTCAAGATTATTGTAGCCTATAATATACATTCGATCCTACAGAGCAAGTTTACGCAGTTCCACATAGATAGATTATACGAGGGCTATCCAGAAAGTAGATTACGTTGTCGTCTGTTTCCGCTAGGGGCGGGGCTAGCGCGGCCATCTTGGGGTCAGAGCGTTGCGCAGCTCAGTCGGCATCTAGCCGTGCTAGTGAGAGGTTCTTGCTGTGCTCCATTCAGATACTGTGACGGTTTGAAATGTCTGCGTTAATTGAAAATCCCACGAGCTGCGGGGTGCGTGCAGTAATAAGGTTTCTGACTGCAAAAAACTGTAAACCGATAGAAATCTATCGGCAGCTTTGTGAAGTGTATGGGGACAACATTATCACTGAAGGAGGAGTGCGTCAGTGGGTCATCAGATTTAAAAATGGCCGAACCAATGTTCACGACGAAGATTGAAGTTGGAGACCCAGCATAGTGACTGCCGAACTTGTCGAAAAAGTCGATGCTAAAGTCCGTGAAAATCGAAGGTTCACAATAACGGAACTTTCTTTGAGTTTTCCACAAATTTCGCGAAGTTTGTTGCACGAAATCATCAGCGAAAAGCTTGGTTACCACAAGTTTTGTGCAAGATGGATTCCAAAAATCTTGACAGAGGGCCACAAAAATCAGCGAATGGCTGCAGCGTTGAACTTTTTGGACGTTCACCATAAGGATGGTGACTCTTTACTCGATCGCATCGTTACTGGTGACGAAACATGGGTGAAACACGTGAACTGTGAAACGAAATTGCAATCAATGCAGTGGGGGCACACAAGTTCTCCCCAAAAACCCAAGAAATGCATGCAAACAATGTCGGCAAGGAAGATGATGGCGACTGTTTTTTGGGACAGAAAAGGTGTGATTTTGGTGGACTTCCTGGAAAGAGGCATTACAATAAACTCTCAAAGGTATTGCCAAACTCTCCAAAAACTCAGAAGAGCCATTCAAAACAAGCGCAGAGGAATGTTGAGCTCTAAGATCTTGTTGATTCACGACAACGCCCGGCCCCACACGGCAAATGTCACTCGTGAAGTTCTTGAATCTTTTAAGTGGGAGTTGTTTCCTCATCCGACGTATAGTCCCGACCTGGCACCGAGCGACTTCCACCTATTCCCAGCAATGAAGAAGTGGCTGGCTATGCAGCGTTTTGATGACGACACATAGCTGCAAGAAGAGGTAACGAAGTGGTTGAAGGCACAGGCGGCCGAATTTTTCGACGAAGGAATTTCCAAGCTCGTACATCGCTACGATAAATGCCTTAATTTGAATGGTGACTATGTCGAAAAGTAATATTTGAGTGTGGCTTTCATCTGTATATAATAAAATTTGTTTCCTATACTTTGTTTACTTTTTATTCCAAGACGTAATCTACTTTCTGGATAGCCCTCGTGGATTGTTGATTTGTATACTACAGTCTGATTTTTAAAAGATACTTGAAGGTCATCAAGCAAGGGACGCGAAGGGTAAGAAGGGCAGGTTGTTGCTATGATATCCTAAACAAAGTTTGCCAGATTGGATGCACTGGTGAATCACATACTCCTTAGCTCAGTTATCGCTAGTAGTATGCGGAAGACAGAGTTTGCTTGAGTATGCAGTGGCGCAGTCTATTGTTAGCTTAGTTTGTTAAACCACAATTAAAATACGTTTTATGGAAGCAAGATATAGTGGCAGTAGGATTAGAGGTGGGCCGATGATTCATGGCCCAAAACAAAGATCGGCTTACGTTTGGGATGTTACATTGCACAGCCAAGCTAGAGAATTTCTGTGTATTCTTAGAGAGTTATTCTAAAAGGAAGGCGAGAGTTCGCTCCTTATCAATGGACAGCTAGTCCTTTTATCCAAAAGCGACAGCCCCATGCTTGCACGTAAAAGAATCCCTGTGGGTCAAAATTCCGGCATATCGGCAGCGTTGATATGAAAATGGCAATTAACAAGTTAATTGGAGAATTTAATGTCAGGAAGGCACGTTGACCATGGTAGCTCAAGGGTAGAGCAACTGGACGGAAACCAGTAGATCCGTGGTTCAAATCCCGGCCATGGCATTGAATTTTTCAGTTGGCTCTAATTAATCAAATTAACAAAGTTGTTAATAATGGTATATTGCGATACTAATGTATACGCCACTAGGGAAGTTTTGAAAAAATGAGGTACTTGCACCGAGATGTTTTCAATCCTCGAGATTCCGTTATGTTCTTACCACATGTGTATTACACATTATTTTTGCACTATGTTTACTTATACCAATCTGAATTTTAGTAGTTAAGATATTAGCTGAAATATTAATAAATACAATTGAAGCTAAATACTAGGTTTGAAACAGGAACTTTGGTCTTCGGATCAATTATTTATTTACTTATGTAACAAGTTTAATAATTATACACACATTTAAGAACTGTAACTAGTTATGTTAGTGAAAGTAGAATTGTAGACTTTGATGTAAAATATTGTAACGAACCTGGGCAGATATACGTGAGAAACACTGCACTCCCAGACGACAGTCTATGAAGGGCGGATGTCAGACAATAGAATGGAATGCTAGCTCTTTACTGTAACACCGAACTTCTAGCCACCTGCAAAAATTTCTCATACAGACTGACGCGAGAAAGTTTAGAAATCTTCAAAGAAAAGAATAACATCAACAGAGATCATGGAAGACAGCTACACGACACCTGGAAGGCCCTGCTTACTAGCACAGCTACTGGCCGAAGATCAGCCAATGAAAAGCAAGGGGCGGAGCGAACAGACCATCCCGCGTCCGACGGCCTGCCGCAGCAATCTCTGCAAAACGATGGTCTAGGGAAGAATACCACAAGAAAAGAAAGCCCTAAGGAATCGAACCAGACAGCAAAACACAATATTAATTATGTCCAAAACCAACAAAAAGCGGTGACACCAGTGCAAGATCCCATTGGCAGACAGACAACCAATCGGGGACAAAGGGGCGGGACCAGCAGAGATTCGCAACCGGTATATAAACGGGAGCAAACGGACAAAGAGCGGACAAGAGCCCAGAAGAAGCTCACGACAAGTTGAGCGAAACGTCGGCAATTTCGACCAAGATGACGCGGCCTTCACCGGAAGCCAAGATCACACATCTTTACTGTACCGTTACGCAGGTCAATAACATCTTAGTTTTTCCTTGTGACTCCGTGCAGTGTATATATAAGAGGGTAGTAGCCCCCATTCAATCCTAACTTTGTTACTCATTGCTCATTGCAGTCAAGTGCGTTGTATACTTCCGTCAGGTGTGTTCGACGACGTGCCGCGTCCAGTAAAATGTATTATAAAATGTGCGCCGAAATTGCAGTTATTTAAGGGTATCCGGGTTCCACTAGTGCAAGGACAAATTAAAGCAGTTCAGAGATTATCGTTGGTTTGTGTTGTCTCAACTTTAAGACCCTGAGAACCCCCCCCCCCACCAAAAAAAAAAGGAATCCATGCAGGAGAAGCAGCTAGAGCCAAGGGTAGAGCAAGCAGCTGACGACGACGAGGAGACCGAGGAAGGAGTCCCAATGTCGACCCAGGTACGTGCAGCCGGGAGGCGGAGAGATAGTACTGCCGCAGATTTTAGAACGTGCATCGCCTATATGTGTTGCTATGGAGAAATACCGCACTGTGCGAAATGTCAACTCAAGATGCATAGCAACAATAACGGTAAATATGGAATATTAGTTACATAGTTCAAAAATTATTTAAAATAACTCACATATGAAGACGTTACACCGAAGTGGATGTATGAACAACTTATTTCTGTTTTGAAACTAGGGTAATACAGATTAACTCTGCATAATTTTGTTGAGGTATGATAACTCGAACCCTTGTTTATGTTTCGAGTGGTAAGAGGATAAAGAAAGGGGATCTTTTGGGCAACAATGCAGTACCCACTTGGAGAAACAGATGGCCTTCACGTATCTTCTTTTAAAAGTAAGCCTCTAAAGGTTTAATTTAGAAACTCAAAAGAGAGGTAATGGTAATTTGCAAAACTTCAAGGGAGCTTATGATTTTGCCATTTTCTAAAACCCTGGCCTGGATTTGTTAACAACAAAGTATTCCTTGGTAAATAAAGAAAGAGAAATTGGAGATTTTATTGTTACTATCATATGCAAATGTGCTTTCTCCAATAAACTAATTGCAAAATGTTTTAAAATGGCAATCATTAAGAATCGTTTATTTTCACTAGAATGTGTTAAACTTGCAAACGGACGCTCGTAAGCGCTGGCACGCATGTACACCTGTATTGAATAATATTACTAATTTAGAAATCAGTGAAATTACAAAAGTATCAAAGAGTAAAAGCTTTTTCCAAAATAATTACATTAATGTAACTCAAACCCTCTAGGTAAGGATAATGAGTCAGCTCACAATCCTATTGACTTTCCCAGCTAAAGCAAACAATACCAAAGTGATATGGCTGGCTGACTCTAAAAGACGCTGCTGCCGGTCTAACTTACTTCATAGAGACAAAATGAAGATTAAACATTCATCGTGTACCTAATTCTATTAATAAAAGCTGTTAACTGGCTTTAATGTTTATCTCTGCAGGTTGTATTCAAACACATTTCCCAAAATTTAAATAGTTGATAAACACCTCTTTAAAGTAGACAGAAAACATCTTTAATATCAAAGAGAGATAAATATGTGAAAAAAATCTTTTTTCCGATTTCACCAACATGTTAAGACTTAACACAAGTTTAGCAATAGTTAGAACAAAAATTGCATTTCACCAACAAGCGTTAGCGTAACACTCGTGTTAAATCTCTTGTTAAACTAACAAGCCAAATTTCTGATGTTAAGTCCCTAATAAATGTAAATAGTCAGGATTCCGAGCATGACCTCAGCTGTTGATGTCGATTCGCTATATTTAAGACCGTCTAAATGACTTTCGCAATAGAGTACGGCCTATGTCGAGAAATGATTTTTAGGATCTATCAGAAGAAAAACATTTACGGAGTTATAGCTGTTGCTATGAAGGTTACTGCGGAAGTACAAGAGAGGTTAGAACATGTATCGAAAGGAATATGACGATCTCGCCTTTGCTTCAAGTATTAATAACTTTGCGATTTTATAATTCACTGAATTATGTGGATAATACACTGTCCACCTTCCGTCTTGAAACCTTCAAGTCACTTGTCCTTCGCACCTCGTTTTAAATTTACGTAATACTGAGTTAGAGCATGCATCGAAAGAAATATGCCGATCTCGACTTTGCTTCAAGTATTATTAACTTTGCGATTTTATAATTCACTTAATTATGTGGATAAAATACACTGCCCACCTCCTGTCTTGAAGCATTCAAGTCACTTGTCCTTCGCACCTCGTTTTAAATTTACGTAATAATGAGTTAGAATATGCATCGAAAGGAATAGGCCGATCTCGCCTTTGCTTCAAGTATTAATAACTTTGAGATTTTATAGTTCACTTAATTATGTGGATAAAATACACTGTCGATCTCCCGTCTTAGAACGTTCAAGTCACTTGTTCTTCGCACCTCGTTTTAAATTTACGTAATACTGACAAGTTACTTGGTGCTTCTAGTAGTGGCAGGCATTTGAATTAAATTCTTTTCCAATAATTTCGCCGTGACATCTTTCTCTTTTACATTCACCGCATCCGTCCTCTTATTTTCCACGATATCCTTACACTTCGTCTCCAATTCAATTAACAATTATTTCTCCATCGGTGAGAAATTTGTCTCAAATTTGTTCATCCGCCATTTTTCAGCTTGTGCAGACGAAAATGAAAACAAAAGCGCATCTCAGTGCGTTCAGAAAACAATACGACTCAACCATAGCCTTCTATAGCTGAGATATTTGAAATTTTCTTGGCGTTAACACGTGTTTGTTAACATTGTAAGAAAACAGGTTGGTGAAATGCAAGAAATGTTACAGCTTTGTTAGCACTGTGACAATTGTTACGTTACACTTGTTAACGTAGATTTTAACATCTGTTGGTGAAATCGGGTATTTGACAGGTTGAAAATGTTTTCTTTATTAAAAGTCATTGTTCATCCTGAGTGGCATACACTTTAAAAGAGTTTCTAAAAGAAACACACAACTGAGTAAAACGCCATGAATATTCACATAACTTGAAGAACTTACTTCAAAAATGTACTTGAATTTTATATTGAAAATGCCTCAGAGGAGAGGAGAGTTAATGGTCATGGTTCAGCTGTTTTAAAATAGAAAAAGGAGTCAATCGTTTTCGGGTTATAATATGAGCATACGTATACATAAGCATAGCAGCAGAGCCAGTTCAGATGCTACAAAATGCTGAAAACAAACGCTCATATAATTGCAACGAAAGGAAGGACTTGGCTTGAGCACAAAGGACACCTTGCACAACAGTATTAACAATTTTAAAATAAAATTTGTCTTAACTGATCGTCTAAAAATTACTACTCCATACCAGTGTTAGTTATGCTTTCCTTCTTGCTTTTTCCCCCTGTAAAGTGCAAAATGTATCACAATATAAAAGTTAGATGCAGTAAAAGCTTTAAAAATATGTTTAATACAGTTTCATTATAGTACTATTATAAAATATTACAGTCACCGCAATGGAAATCTTTACATCTTAAACACAAGGAAAATCTGTATATGCACAATGCGCTCTGTTTGTTCTACTACCACCACTACGAAAAAGGCGGGCGGATCTGCGTAACACGTGATTCTGGAGTGCACAGCAACAACTTCCTTTCATTATCAGCCCAGGTCTCAGTCTGCCTCTGGTATTTGCATACAGCAAGTTGTTTATTGTGCGTTGTTGTCGTCCAATTTTTGATCTCAGATCTGTTTTTGAAGATGTGTATTTCTGCATCCAATCACAAAATGGGACGCAAGTAGCTCACATGTGAGGAGAAGACTCGTGCTTTAACTGTGTTAGAAGTAGATACCTCTGTCATTCGTATAGTTGTTGATCTAAATATTTCAAGACAAGTCATTTACGACCTAAACAACGCAGCAGCACCTTTGCCATGTGGCACCACACCAACTCAAGAAATAGGCTCAGTTAGTAAAAGAAAGACTTCTCCATGAACCAATGACCTTCTAAAACGTGAAATGATAGCTAATCCATGGATTACCGCAGCAGGTTTAAAAAAGAATCATCAAGAACTGCTCAAAAGTGTTGCAATCCACTCTATTCAGCATCGGCTTCAAGAAGACTTATGTTACGAATTCGGTGAGCTGCCAAGAGGCCCCTTCTACCTGAAGCTATGATGAAGAAAAGAGTACATTTCTGCAAAACATGTCAGCTCTGGACATAAGAGGACTGGCGCAAAGTAAGGTTTCCTGATGAAGGCACTTTCAAATTGGTCAGAGGAAAGTCCAAAAAGGTGAGAAGGCCAAGCAATGTGTCACAGTATGATCCAAAGTTACTGTCAAAACTGTTAAACATCCAGAAAGTGTGATGGTATGGGGTGCCTTTAGTGGTAATTGTGGTAGAGGTGGCTTTTATTTTCTCTCTAAAATGCAACAATGAAGGGAAGTAATTATTTAGAAGTGTTGCAACAGCATTTGTCACATTTTGGCCAGCTCATCAGTGTCAGTACTTTATACATGATGGTGCCCGTGCTCACAGAACAAATGTGGTTCAGAAGTTACTAAAAGACAATAATATACCTGTACTTGACTGGTCTGGTAACTCTCCTGAACTAAATGCAGTATAAAATGATTGGGATCAAATTAAAAGTAAAATAGAAGAGCTGCAATCATCAAATATTAAGGAGCTGCAGGGGACGTTGAAGTTAGTAGTGGCAATGTGCGAAAAATACTTTGAAAATCTAGCATATTTGATGCCCAGGAGACTCATGAAGGGGATACAAGTTAAGGTAAATATGATCAAGTAGTAACTGTATGAAGAAGTTCAAAATGAAACCAAATAAAGTCAGTGTTTGTTGTTTTTATTACCATGTAAAGATTTCCATTGCGGCCACTGTACATAGAATTAAATAGTAAATTCCCATTCATAATTTTATCCCTTTTAAAATTAAGTACAAAAGATATTTAAATAAACATAAAAATTATTTAATAATTTTCATACTCCGAATTAAATTCGTTTATTAAAAAAACTAGATATCCTTAAAAACGAGTAACATCTCATTACCAACTAAAAGTTATTAATTTTTATGATAAAAAACTAATATTTCCAATTAAATCTTTTAAACTCGATAAAAAAAATATAAACCTGACAATTTGTGAATATTTACAATTAAGCCTGCCTTACGCCAATGCATTGGTACAATTTCTCAGTTCCACATTTGTAAAGATGTGTTTATATTCTTACTTATACTGAAAATAAAGAATTAAATCATTACTACGTATTATCCTCAGTAGCTTTCATCTTAGTTGTTCAATTACTTCAGTTAAACATGCTTAATGCGATTAAAAGTGTTAAATGTAGTAATAAAACGATCAGCCTTTTGCTATAACACATATTTAAGAAACATTTTGGAAATAGGCATTTTATGTGTGTTTTATATTTTTTTAAGAAAGCGTTACAAATATATAAGAAATATAATGCTTTATTGATTTTAATGTGTAATAAGCTATTTTAATTTCTCCAAAAATTGCCTAGAAAATGTCATTCCTTTATTTTATGGAGATACATTTTTGTGTTATAAATTTTAAAGAAAATGAAACAGAAGTCACATTTTTTTGGAATACTTAAACGTGAAAAATATGGAATAGAAATAGAAAAGTGAAGAAAATTAATATGCTATTTGGTCTTTCTTTCTGACATATTTTACATCTAATGTGAAATAATTTATATTCATTAAGAAATAAGACTCCAAACAGGGATTATGTAACTAAATAACTCACCCTTAACAATTTACCTATGACATATAAATTAAATTTTCATATATTTTCATCGCTATGTATTAGAAATTCAGCGACACTAATTGACATTATATGAACCCTCATTTGAAATTCATAAATCTTCCCATGGAAAACTGGGTAACACAGATGTCTCTAATAATTACTGGTGGTTCTACAAGCAGAAGCTGGGTAGCAAATATTCGTTCACAAATCAATGAGGTTTGTCACCACAGAACTTGCGTTCCATGGAGTTCACATGACGATCGTATCAAATCAACGGCTATTGAAACTGTTTCAATGAACTGATGCATCAGTGGCTATACTTCTTCAAATACAAATTACTGTTATTCGCTGCTACCGTAGATGAAATATAAAGTTTGCCAATCCAAAGACAATTTAGTGGTCATAAGTGAATTAACGTTTAAAAAGTTCAGTGTATTCTTGCTCTGTACCGTTGAAATAAAAAAAGGAGAGTAGAGCGTGAAACGGGAAATCTTACACTAATTTTAACAAAAGATTCTTAGGAATGGGAGTAACAAAATCCGCGACGTTTCTGATATCTGCTGTTTAACATATTTCCCAATCCGGTAGTCCGGGACCAGTTCCTCCTGGAAAATCTCCTTCAGCCAGTATTATTCCAAATTCTTCCAAAATTGTTGAAGTATGAGTTTGAGAGTAGGCACATAGGGTCTACAGAGGTAATAGTTTTATACGACAAGAATGAACAGCATTGGCAGAGTAGTGTGTATATCTCTAGAGTTCAAAGCATGCCCGCCTCGGTAGCGCAGATGGTAGCGTGTCTGCCTCACGTTCATGAGATCCCGAGTTCGAATCTCGCTTAGGGTGAATTACCTAGATAACGTTTTTTCCCGGTTTTTTCCTTATCCTGATAGAGGAATGTCGGGTAACCTCGAGCTGGTAAGGCCGCGCCGTGGCTCAGTGGTTAGACTGCTTGGCTCTCACCAAGGCGGCCCGGTTTCAATCCCAGGCGACCGCAAAGTGAGATTTTTGGTGGACAACACGGGGCTGGGGCAGGTTTTCTCAGGAATCTCCGGTTTCTCCCGTCATCTCATTCCACCGGTGCTCCATCTTCATCTCATGTATCATCATTGTCATCGCCTGCGGTGCCGTATGTAGTAAAAGCGGACATTAAACACTACACATTGCACACATTTCCAACTGGTAAGCTCCATGGACCCCGGGCACATTCGAGCATCACTTCACCAATTCCATTCATCGTCCGATATGACTTAACGTTGGAGGACGTAACTTACAAATAGAAAAGCGTCCAAAGAATATGTGGAAAACAAACAGTAAAATAAACGGAAACAACAAAAACGGTAGAATAAGGAGAATAAAAGTATGTATAAATACATGTATATATACGAGGGTGGGTCAAAAAGTAATTCCTCCTATTTTTACCGCGTTAAATAAGTAAGTTATGTGAAAACTTTGAATTCCGCGCAATTCCTCAAACTACCTTCACCAATCCCCTGCGGTAGTAACTTCCTAAGTAAACAGGTGGCAGCACTGCATCCTATTGAAAAATGGCTGACATCGACATTCGCATTAGACAGCGTTCTGTGATTGAATTTTTGACTGCGGAAGGTGAAACGCCAATTCGCATTCACGAAAGGCTAAAATATGTGTATGGTGATGCAACGGTGGATGTCAGAACTGTTAGACAATGGATTCGTCGCTGTAACGAAGCTGAAGGGCAAACACCATTGGCAGATGAAAAGCGAAGCCGCAGGTCGGTGACTGCAGTGACTCCATGCAACATTCAGCGAGACGATGACATCATTCGTGTTAATCGCCGGGTAACAACGAGTGAATTGTGTCGCATTACCTCCCTCAGTAAAGACAGTGTGATGACAATTGTTCAACAACTGGGTTACTCAAAAGTTTGTTCACCTTGGGTACCAAGAATGTTAACCGCCCAAAACAAAGAAACAAGGAAAACAATAGCCTGCGAATACTTGCAGTGCTGCAATTTGGAGGCAGAGGAGTTTCTGGAAAAAATTGTTACTGGAGACGAAACGTGGGTTCATGTTTTTACCCTGAATCGAAGAGGCAGTCAATGGAATGGCATCACACAACGTCACCGAAGAAAATAGAAATTCAAAACTCAGGGGTCGGCAAGGAAAGTTATGGCGAAAGTATTTTGGGGTAGAGAGGGTGTGCTTATGATTGATTTTTGGAGCAGGGAAGCACAATAAGTTTTGTCCAATACGTCCGTACTCTCAAAAAGCTGAAAGCACGTTTTCGCCGATTTCGCCCAACAGAAACTATGGCGGATGTTCTTCTTTTGTGTGACAATGCAATACCACACACCAGGTGTTACACCACTGCATAAATTCAGAAATTGGGATGGCAAGTCTTGCCTCACCCCCATACAGCCCTGACCTGGCACCATCAGACTTCCATCTGTTCTGGACACTAAAGCCAGCTGATCGTGGAATTCATTTTTAAGATGAGGAGGCTGTGGAAACGTCAATGACTTAGGAAGCAAGAGCGTGTGGTTTACCACACTGGAATACATGCCGTAGTTAAAAGATGGACCAAAACTGTGGAAAAGGACGGAGATTATATTGAATAGTAACAAATTAATCGTCAATGTTGTAGTTTTCAAGCTATGTAAATTGGATTCAATTTTCTTGGCAATTAAAAGAGAAAAATAGGAGGCATATATATTAAGAATATAAAAAACAGACGACCACACGACCGTATCAGAGCGATTCCAGGAAGAAACGTACAGAGATGGCAGCTCCGCTCAGTAAAGCTTCGCTTGTACGTGTACTTCCCCTTTGAACAGCAGCGCTATTGATATTTGTGATTCACTTGTTTGGGCTTGTGCGGCTAAGTTACCCTTTCATTCTGTATCCTGTAAACGTATCTCGTCGTTACAGTACCCTCACTCATTTATTCACCACCATATATCACTTACTTTTTGGAATAGGGGTTTTTTTAATTATTTTTTTCTGTACGGTATACTTTAATTTATGAAGTGGTTAGTTTAGCGCCTCACACTCAGCATTGAAAATAAATGGCGTTTTACTTTAGTTGAAATTTAGGTAATTGTATACGCTTTTTCAAATACTAACATAGAATGGAAGCAATGCGTAACGGAATGCGACAATTTGCTATTTTGAGTGGAACATCCAATGGCTAACAATTTCTCGCTTAGTGGATCTGCAAAAACATTTCCTGGCATTTACTCACTGATTTGCAGACTGTTAGGTGTCACACTTAGAGAGGCATGAAATGAACAAGTAGATCAGGAAGTATTCTATACAAAGCAGAAAAAAATCACTATTAGCATCCATTTGAAATTTCATTATGGAGTTGCAGTCGTAAATATCGAGCTTTGGGGAAATGTATTTGAATTGTGACATCCGGCATGTTATGCAATCCGCACAACAATCCTGTCAGAAAATTTGCCGCAATTGGCCCGGCTTCGTTACCATGATAGTTGGAACGAC
Organism: Mantis religiosa; assembly: GCA_030765055.1. Taxonomy (NCBI): domain Eukaryota; kingdom Metazoa; phylum Arthropoda; class Insecta; order Mantodea; family Mantidae; genus Mantis; species Mantis religiosa. Next base: position 1,059,261 of record JAUKNK010000204.1, read on the forward strand.
CGTCTTTTCCGATCAACTCATCTTCATAGGGCAATAACATATTTCTGTACCATTATTTTTCAATGAATTGCAGTATGTATTTTGCTATGACGTTGATATTGAAAGATCAATAGTTGTCAATAGTATGAGATTAATGAGCTCTCTGAAGCGTTTCAGGGAGTGTAAGTTACATTGGGACAGATAAAGGAAGATGCTTGGAAATACACCACAAAATGAATCGAAAGTGATATGCATGAGTTCGAACTGAGTAATGAATTTCATAGGTTTTGGATCTGTTTTAAGTCCAGTTTGTAAGGAAACAAAGGGAAAAGTCCCTTATTTACTACACTACATTCAAGTAAAATTATAGCGAGAACAAGATTGGTAACATAATTGCAATAACTTAAATTAGAAATTATTAATAAGAATGATATTAACTAGAGAAGGAGAAAAAATTTAAAAATTGTGCATATTTGACTACAGAGAAAACAGAAAAGTGTTAAAAAGGAGTATAGTAAATTACAGAATAATAACATAGATGAACATTGTTGTTATTATTATCATCATCATTTTAGGTGATAAAATTGTGATGGTCACCAATGGATTAATCCATTACCCGATTTGGAACCAATAAGTGTATGTTAAGGACATAAGTAGACTTAACTTAGTTTAGGTTAATAAATTATATCTAACACAATAGAAAGCTTGTGCAAGTCCATTTGCAATAAGGAAATATCAATCGAACCATTCATCTGTCCGTTCATCCATCTATTCTTCTGTTTATTCATTAATTGTTCCGTCCACACTAATAATCTTTATTGCTGTCAGTAAGTAAGTCTCTTAGGCAGTTAGTCAGTTTGTCTCTTACAGTAGTCATGTGTGTTAATTAATCAAAGGTAAATATTTTTCACAACACGAAGAAGTGCCAGTTCAAGTACCTTCTCGTACATAGGTGTATGTGTGTCTGTAAGTAGGCTAAACCGGTAAAGAAAAGGAGGACAGGTAGAACCACAAAGAAATGGGAAAGCAGCTATGCAAAAAATGAGAAAACATAATAATCAAGAAAAGGCCGTTTATTTTTCTTTCTAAATTTTTATAACTTAACTGAAAATCAATTATTGTTTTGAATGTATGGTAACCTGTTAATATTTAACAGATTACACATTAATTTAAATGAATATGGGATAAACTAAATAATAAAGAATAAATTAATTTATTTATGAATAAAATTGCGAGAATAGTTCTGTGCATACGTTCTTCATATTATGTGCACAAGAGTAAGCGAAATGTGATCACAAAACTCTTAACTTAGTTATATAATAAATATCTGTAGTAATACTAAAAAGGGAATACTTATGTGAATATAATTTTAGAAACCATTCAACTTAGTTGAATATTGTAGTGCGTAGGGCTTGTAGGCCGTGGTCTATTGGAAAATAGTCTTCCAGACGTTTCGTTCGAAACTGTGTCGAACATTTTCAGTGGCATGGGCGTAACACTCTCGTTGTACTTTCGGCTGCGACTGATACGGAGCTTGAGCCATGAGCGAGTTGAATGTATGTGTAAAGTGATGGACCTGATTCGACCTCTCCTCGATTTCACGGGATTTTTATATGCTTTCTGAGTGGGAGAGCCATCTTCCGGCTGGTGCTCTCCTTCGTGTTAACTTCGGCCGCTGTGTGGGCTGGACTATGGGGGGGGGGCTGCTTTTATCAAAAGTGGTTGGTGCCAATGAGTGGTTGTTTACTGTTGGTACTGCTGTTGGCGATATACGAGCCTGGGTTTGTGTCCGGTTGGGTTTCGTACGTGTGTTCCTTAAAGCTGGATGCCAAGCTTTATTTAACCCCTTGGTTTCTTCTTTTCTGATGAAGTTATTTTTATCTTTATAAATGTCTATGACTTCTTCGCTTAAACGAGCAAAGTAATGGACATCGGAGGACAGAACGGTCGTATTAGCGTATTGTATGATGTGTTCCCCTGGAGCATGTAATGCGTCCTCCGCGACCGCAGATTTTTCTGGTTGTCCGAGACGGCAGCACCTCTTATGTTCCTTAATGCGCGTGTTTATTGTGCGCTGAGTTGTCCCTATATACAGAGCCACACGAGCTTGGAATTCTGGAAACACCCGCAGAGGAGAGAGGTTCTTTTCGGTACTTGGATGTGCGTAAGACTTGAATGTTGAGTTGTATGAGGATTTTTCCATTGTGGTCGGTGATACTTCTGATGTAAGGCAGAAAGGCTTTTGACTTAGGTTTTGGATCAGTTTGGTTGACTGTTGACGGGGGCTTCGTTTTGGGGTATATGGCACGCTTAACTTCTTGGGTGGTGTAACCGTTGGTCTCAAGAACTTCGTTAATGTGAGATAGTTCCCGGGCGAGTAGTTCTGGCTGGCAAATGCGTTTGGCACGATCTACTAGAGCTTTTATGACAGCTCTCTTCTGGCCGGGGTGGTGATTCGAGAGTTTGTGTAGGTATTGGTTGGTATGCGTAGATTTGCGGAGGACTGTATGACTGAATGTCCCATCTGGTTTCCTGGTTACGAGTTCGTCCAAAAAGTGAAAGCTGTCCGTTGTTCTCTATTTCCATTGTGAACTGTATGCGTGGGTGAATACTATTAAAGTGATGCAGAAATTCTGTCAAGGCTTCTTGCCCGTAGTTCCAGACAGCGAATACATCATCTACGTAGCGAAACAAGCACATGGGCTTCAGAGCAGCAGAATTTAAAGCCTTGGTCTCGAAGTGTTCCGTGTAGAAATTGGCAATAACTGAGCTCGCCGGGCTACCCATAGCCACTCCATCGTTCTGTTCATAGAATATTAGTTGAATATTGTTTGAATATTATTTGAATATTATTTCACCACTGAAACCCCTTGCCCCTGCTTTAGAACCGGACGACAGAACAGCAACAAATTTCAACATCTAAACGACCCAGTGACTAAAGCTATAAGGGATTAACATAAGAAGACGATGATGTGCAATACAAGAACATGCTTGCGAAAAGGGCCTAAACAGTTCCTTAAAAATTCCAAAGAGCAGAAATTGTTTTGTTAAGAATATCATACGGCAGTAATCACTTGTTGTTGCAAGAAGATGCAAGTAAATAGCACAAAGATAGTTTAAGTGAAGATCAAGGAGACCATGATCAAGTATAGAAATTTACAAATATTAAAGCCAGCATGAAAGGAAATTAGGCTTATCTGCTGCCGGAGTTTACGCTGTGATGTTGCAGATAACAAACCAGCTCAGTGACTCATGGTCACTGTCTTTAAGTTCTATATATTGATGATAGTTTAAGTGTAGCTGATGTGCAGTCATGTACTTGAGAATTCCTATACCTGGTCATAATTTGGCAACTACTAAGGTAGAGAACAAACAATACAAAGCGGAATATTCTTATAAAGCTACCATATGGTTCCGCTACTAGAAAAAGCCTACTACTATATTGATGATAGTTTAAGTGTAGCTGATGTGCAGTCATGTACTTGAGAATTCCTATACCTGGTCATGATTTGGCAACTAATAAGGTAGAGAACAAACAATACAAAGCGGAATATTCTTATAAAGCTACCATATGATTCCGCTACTAGAAAAAGCCTACCCCGCTGCTCCTGCACGTATATTTCGTTATATTTAATGCAATCATAGTGTTCAATAATTTTATTAACTTAGAAAGCTCTGTCAAGTGTATCATCAAAAATTAAATAGATGATGCTTATCAACCACTAGGAAGTTTATAGTTCTGTATGATTACAGAAAATGTAACATTTTAAAACGTTTAATTTGCGTACTTGGAAGCAGAAAATCATGTTCATTACTATTATCAATATCTCTTTGAATGTCCATAACAGAAGCTTCTGTGCGTGACATCGTCATATTTTGGACAAAATTATTAACTACACTACTAAAAGAAACATCGGCACTTTAAATGCCACTGCTTTTTTATGTAAAGTGTTATACAAATATTTGGGCAATTAATGCAGTAAAAATTACTGAAAGCATTTACGTCAGTTCCAAACTTTAAATAATATCTTCAGAAGGTTAAACAAACCAGAAATTTAACACCAGCTAATGTTAATTAGTAATTTTCAGGAATGTCCAATTGTAGGTTTTGCGCTCGCTTTTAGAAGTGCCATGGGTCTGCTCTAAATTAAACATGGCCTACTCCAACCCTCTCACTTGTTTTTGTCGTCCATGGATCTGCACTTTCTGATGTTTCCAACTGTTGTAGCCCATTTTTATCCTGTTTTGCTGTGTAGAAGTCTGCCGAATCGCTGCCGCGTTTTTCTTCTTCTTCTTCTTCTTCTTCTTCTTCTTCTTCTTCTTCTTCTTCTTCTTCTTCTTCTTCTCTTCTTCTTCTTCTTCTTCTTCTTCTTCTTCTTCTTCT